>CM053587.1:98094389-98113167 GCA_028646515.1 Pseudochirops corinnae | reverse complement strand
TAGTGAATTCAATTGCCAAAAATCTCAGTGAAGAAGAAAAGAAAGTTGCATCTAGATAGTCTTTGGTGGGTGATGAGTTCTGGTTTTAAAAAGTCACTTACAAAAGTTAAGAGGAGGATCACATGACCAGAGACAACTATAAGCCTGGCACAAATCTGTTACAGGGTCCAGAATAAGATGGAGTTTTGGGGAAAAAATTCTAAAGACAACCAAAAGGTGTGCTTTTTTTCCCTTTGAGATCTTTCTCAATGACACCTTTGGTACAAAAACAAAAACAAAACAAAGAAGGAATAGGTTCATTGCACTCATGAAAAAAAGCCCAACTACTCAATCTAAGTTTTCTTTTTTTTTATTCAAGGACTACTCTAGTAAGGATACCCACCCCCTGCCCCTAGATCACCTTGGTAGATTCAGCAATGGTCTTTTAATTGATCTTTTTGCCCCAAGTCTGTCAGTCTGTCTGTCTCTTTCTCTGTCTCTGTCTCTGTCTGTCTTTCTCTGTCTCTCTGTCTCTCTCTCTCTCTGTCTCTCTCTTTCTCTGCAGCCCATTTACCATATGCCGGCCAAAGTGACCTTCCTTAAGAATAGATCTAACCATGTCACTATTCTAGTCAAGAAATACTAATGGCTCCCCATTTCTTCTAGATCAAATATAGATCCCTCTGTTTGGCATTTAAAGTCCTTCAGTACCTTGCCCCAACCTATCTTTCCAGCCTTATTTTATATGACTCTCCCGCTTGCACTTTACAATCCAGTCAAATGAGCCTCCCTGCTGTTTCTTATGCTCACAGAAAAACACAACTAAAATATTTAAATGTGAATAGGCAATTAAGATATAATGTTATCCATTAACCAGAACCACAAAAAGGAAGAGAAACGGATTGATACTGAACACTTTCTACAGAACTGAAATCAGAGATGATTCACTTTTACTTGTTTTTAATTGTGCATGGTGAATAATCAATGTCCAGAGAATAAGACTCCAGCTGAAAAGTTGTTATGTTCACTGACTGGCAGGACCATTACAGAGTTGCTATATTGTGATATCTTTCAAGAGAATACTGAAAAAAATAAATTCACCCACTTCTTGGTGAATTGAACAAATCAATTTACACTGACCAAATTAACTGAATAATTATGAACAATCAAATATATATGGGCATTTAAAAAATAATGAAGTACATTCAATCATGTTGTTCTCACTAAATATTAGTGTTAATGTTATCATTTAATTATCATGTTATTATTTAACATTAATATTAAATGAGATAAGAGAGCCAAATTTTATCATTAATAAATAAAATATTTTAAAACATTGTCTAATCTTTGTCACCTTTTTACTTTATGTGTATGTTTTATATTGTATATAATATATTTGCACAATAGTACAAGTATGTAATTTTTAAATAAATACACTGAGAAAATATGCTCAAAAATTTTCACTGATGGCTTCCACAATCAAAAAAGTTTAAACAGGTAAAATTGGGATTGCCTTAACTACCAGTCATATCTTCTTTTTACTTTTTTTCTTGTCTTTTTTTAATTGATTTTTAGCTTTGCTCTAACAAGAAATCACTATTCTAGAGTACTGAATGAACTTATAGATGAAATTACTGAACCACTATCAGTAATCTTTGAGGAATCATGGAGAATGCTAGAAGCACCTGAAGACTAAACACAGGTAAATGGTATTCCCATATTCCAAAGAAAGGAAAGTGGATTCCACTTATTTTACATTAATTTCTAGAAAGTGTCTAGAATAGAGTATTAAAGTACTTAAAGAAGCAATCGTCACTAGAAGCCAACATGTAATCAATCACTACAAATCAAATTAACTTCTTCCTTTTTTTTTTTTTTTTTTTTTTTTTTTGCTTTTTGGAGGGGGGAAAGCAAGACAATTGGGGTTAAGTGACTAGTCCAAGCTAGTCCAAGACAGCTAATAAGTGTTAAGTGTCTGAAGTCAAATTTGAATTCAGGTCTTCTTTACTCCAGGGCCGATACTCTATTTACTGCGCCACCTAGCTGCCCCTTCCTTTTTTTTTTAAAGCAGGATTATTAGCATGGTCTTCCACAAAGCCCTATTCTGATGCTTCATCATGGCATGGAGGTGACCCCAGTTTCTCAAAAGCTATGCCAGGAGAAGGTTGACTCTGGCAGGCTCTACAGTAGCGGTTCTCAACCTGTGGGTCACGACCCCTTTGGAGGTCGAAGACCTTTTCACAGGGGTCGCCTAAGACCATCAGAAAACACGTATTTCCAATGGTCTTAGGAATCAAGACACCACTCCTCTATCCCATTAAAGATGAAAAAGAGTGTCAGATGAAGTTAAGATTCAATAAAATCAAAGAGAAATACCACTAAGTTCCTCTATCCAGTCCAGGACTGCAAAAGAAGTCAGAAAGCTTGCAAGTGCTCTCACTGGGTAATCCCACAATACCAAAAGCTCTAAAGGAAAGTCCTTAGAACCTTGGGCAGAAGATATATGGGAGGACATGATAAAAAGGTGTGGATGGGTTGCAATCCACATCATTGGAGGGAAAATCTATGACAATGAGATCATAGATCCATTGATGTATCAAATATTGGACTGGAAGATTGGGAAAATGCTGCTGAAATTATGTATCTAGAATTTGTAAACGCACCTAATAAGATTCCTTGTAGTATCCTTGGTAACAAGATGGAGAAATAATGGGTTTATAATAGTACAGTGAAGTACATTCAAAACTGCTTAAATGGCAGAGTGTTAATTAATTGATCAAGTTCAACCCACAGAGATGCTTCTAATGGCTTACCACAGGACTCTGTCTTGTCCAATATTTTTACCAATGAGTTAGAAAAAAAACAGATACAGCAGTCTAGTAGGAAGAGTTGAGTCTAATAAGATGATGTTTCCTATGGACAAATTTAAAGGCTTGAACTTAAGTTTTAAGAAATCAACAAAATAAGTAAGTACAAGATAGGGGATATATGGCTTCAAAGCAGTTTACATGAAAAAAGACTTAGGAGATTTGGTTGACTCTAATATGAGCCAGTAATAAGATGTGGCTGCCATAAAAGCTAATGTGAGCCTGGGCTGCATTATGCTTTAATGGATCCATGATCTCATCTATGAGAATATAGCCTCCAACAATTCAGATCATTATCCATCCATGCCTTCTTTTTTGTGAAAGCTATTAGGAAAGAAAATTCAATCAGAGTCAGAGGAAGGATTAAGGAGGAGGAGGAGGAGGAAGAAGAAGTGATTTCTTATTCAGGAGTACTGGGACAGCTATCTCTCAACCTAATGACAACAAAAGAGAGGTCTGTTTTCTTTCTGGGACATGTATATAAGACAACAAAGAACTAAAGATTCATAAAAACAGATGAAACAGATGATGACTACCAACTCCTGATGATTCACAAGGGCACAAATGATACTACCAGAAGTAACCTAAAAAAGTATTGTTCATGATTACTAGTCTTGGGCAAGAATCTAAAGACTACAGAGGCACATGTTGTCCTTTCCACACTGTTACCCAATGAAGTAAAAAATATAGAAGAGAAACATTAGTGATAACAGTTAACAGCTAAAGTTTATTATGTACCAGGCACTGTGTGAAGCACTTTACAATTATTAACTTATTTGATTCTCACAATAATCCTGGGAGGTAGAGGCTATTATTAACCTCCATTTTACAGTGAGGAAACTGAGGCAAACAGAGATGAAGTGACTTGCCTACATCACATAGCTAGAAAGTGTCTGAGACTGGATTTGAACTCAGGTCTTCTATCTCCAGGTCCAGGCACTCTATCTACTGCACTACTTAGTTACATTAGTTCTGAAAGTGAACAGATGGCTAAGATGATATTTTTATATCACCATGTCTTGTCTTATCTTACTCACTGAACTTCAACTGGCCCAAAGCAGATCTGGAGAAGTATGTCCAAGTCTAGGCATCATATTTTAAGAGGAACATTGGCAGGATGGAGCATTTCCAGAAAAAACCAAAGTGGTTTGAGCCTTCAAAAACCGTACCATACATGAGAAAGAATCAAATGACTTAAGATGTTTAAGCCAAAGGGTAATGAAATAGGCATTTAGTGGATACAAATAAGCTGCAACACATTACTTGCCATATTATAGGAGGAATGGTTGAATCACAGAATTTAACCATCTATTTCAAACTATTACAGCCCCCCCCCCCAAAAAATTACCATCATCATGTATATACTCCACACGTGATCATCAGCCTTTAAATGAAGATCTCTAATTAAGTGGAACTCACCAACCCCCCAGGCTATCCATTTCAACTTTGGACATCTCCAACCGTAAGGAAGCTTTTTCCTGACATCCAGCTTTCCATCCGTTACCCCTGGTCTGCCTTTGGGGGACAAGCAGAACAAGTATAATTTTTCCTCTACATGACAATCCATCAAATACCTGAAGACAGTATTCATGTCCTCCTTAAGTCTTCTCTTCTTCAGGCTAAACATTCAGTTCATTCGACTGATCTTTCTATGACAGACTTAACACCCTTCACTGTCTTGCTCACCCTCCTCCTCGGTAATCTCAAGTTTATCATCACTCTTTTAAAATGGCAACACCCAGAACTGAACCACCAGTTTGGCCAGCGAAGGATACAGAGCCACTATTACTTGTTTTATTACTGGAAGCTATGCCTCTCTTTTTTTCCTTTTATTTTTAATTTATGATATAACACAAGCATCTCCATAACATAGTAGGATAAAAAAAAAAGATTGCTCATGAAACTACAAATCCATTATGTACAACTTGCTATTCCTTTTAAATGTATCATGAAGTTATCATGAACCTTTTTTCTTCTCTCTCCCCTACCCTAGAGATGGCTACCATTAAACACACATACACATACATATACATATAATATACATATACATACACACACACACATATACAATTCCATACATATTTCTATTTCTCAGTTCTTTCTCTGCATACAGAAAGTGTCTTCCTTTATGGGACTTTTTGTAGTTATTTTGGGTATTCATAAAGAGTCAAAATAACTTAATCACTCAAAATCATTTTTAAACCAATAATACTGAATATTATATTAAGTAACAGCTATGCCTCTCAATTCAGTCTAAGATCATCTTAGCTTTGGGGCTTTTTTAGCTCAGATAGAGCTTACAGTACAGAAAAACCCCAAGATCTTTTTCAAACAGACTGCTGTCTAACCATGTTTTTCTCATGCTATATTTGGGAGGTTGATTCTTTGAAACCAAGTGTGAGGCTTTACTACATTCATTCCTGTTAAATTTACCTTACTGGGTTCAGCCCAATGCTCTGGTCTGGAACAATCTTTTCTGCCTTGATTTTGCCCCCCACTCTGTGTTAGCTCTCCTTCCTAGCTCTGTGTTATCTGAAGAACAGAAGATTTTTAAGACTGGCTAGGAGAAAACTTAACAAGAAACATAATGATTGTCTCCAGATACCCAAAGGGCTATCATGCTAAAACCGGATATGATTTACTGTATATAGCTTCAAAAGATAGAACCACATTCAATGAATGAAAGTTACTGGACAGTAGAATTCAATTCTATACAAGAGCTCACAATAGGAGTTGTCCAAAATAGAAATAGGTTGGCTTGTGAAACTACCACAAGTCAATGTGAAATGGTAAAGTAGAGAAGGAAGAATGATGTTAAGGGATTCATACTTTGGGTAGGAAGTTAGATTCAAGGACTTCAAATGTTTTGTTTTGTTTTCCCTAGTGATGAGTGTTTAAGCCTCTTTCGCAACTAAGACTGATTTCTCTCTCCTCTGTCTCCCGTATCACTTTGCACTCTTCTGTGGCTTTTGTTAGATGTTGCTTTATATTATAATTAATGATATTCATATTTTATGTCCCTTAACAGTCTAAGATCCTTTAGGGCCTGAACTGTGCTCTTTTCATCTTTGCATTCTTTACCTGGCACACAATAGACTCTCAATAAATATCTACTGAATGAATAGTGTGTTTTCTAAGAGAAGGGCTAATAGACATTTTATTCTTTCATTTGAAACCAGATTGCCAAGGACTAAATTTGCACTAACACACATATACACACACACACATCATTTGAAACCAGAATACCAAGTAATGTCTTTGCACTAACACACACACATACATACACACACAAGCGCGTGCGTACACACACACACACTGGCTATATTGAAATATAAGCTCACAAATAAGGACATAATTTAGGACTGAGACAGAAAAGCATATCACAGAAAGTGTTTTTTTGTAAGGAATGCACAATTCATCAGAACATTTTCACAATACTCCAAGATACAATATTTGTGTATCTCTTCCCAATAATTCAATACACTTTACAGAAAAATTTTATGATTTCTTTCTACATTTTTACTACAATGTCTGTTTAGTTTTACAGAAAGTGGCATACCACAACAGCACTTTGCCTTAAAATAAAATACACATCCTATTTTGTCTTCTTACTCAAAAACCTCAAAACCAAGGGAGTTATTTAAACCAAGAAAGGAAGAGCATAATATACATGTTACACATTGCTCAACAGAGGAAAAAAAATTTTATTGTTAGTGTAGATCTTTTGAAACCAACCACAGACAACCAAAAGTCTGGTTCTTTTGGACTGGATTTTAGTAGTCGATTTGGAGCAGATAAATCATTTTTAGTTATGGTTGGGCAAAGTATTACAACAATGTTGTTTGTGAAAGTCCCACTTCATTAAAAAGTTCATATGCAAGGGCCTGAACTTTAAAAAAAGGCACTTCTTTATCTCTGATCCATATTTGTAGAAATAGTTTTAAACTTCAAAATGCAGCATTAAATTAGAATTTAACTTCAAGACGATCTCTTTTTTATCATTATTTCTCTTGGTGTCCAACCAATAAAACACCAGCTAAAATTTGCCACTGAAGTGTGGTCTAGTTAAAATAGAGTAAGAACCATTGAATTATAGGGTTGGAAAGGACTTTAAGAGGCCATCTGGTCTATCCCTCTGCCTTTGGAGAAGAAGAGCCACACCAAGGAACGCGAAATTTATAATGAAAGCTAGAATATCTCCAGAAAGCAGACTGGACAAATTTCCATAGTGACAGGCACTAGAGAGAGTCTTCAGGAGTAGTAGACCAACTGTCATTTTCACTCTTCTCCCAGAAAAGCACACCAAGTGCCAAGTTATGCAAGAGGTCAACAAAGTACCCAAATTGTCCTCTCGAGTACAACTGTCTACAAGAATCTGACCATAGTGTTTTTAAAAGGTCCCCAGGGAAGGTGATTCTAAAATCCTTGGTCACTCTCATTCTGTTTAAGATGACCTCTCTGCCAGTAAATTCTCCTTTATAACTAATCTAAAATCCTCCTGCAGCAGTTTAATACCATTACTCTTTATTTGAGCCTCTAGCCTTGACTAGACCAGCTAGTCCATACTCTGTACAGAAATCTCTGTCATTCAAGTCTTCTCTTCTCTGCAAAAAGTAATCTCTACTACTTTAGTTTTCTCTTCTAGGCTTCATTTTCAACTCTTTAATCATCTTTGTGGCTCTCCTCTGAACTCCTTCCAAGTTGTCTCTGTCCCTTCTTTAGTTGTGGCGCCCAGAACAAGAAACAACCTACTAGTAAGTCAGAGTCTAACCAGTGCTAAGTACAATGGGAAGATAACATCTTATTCCCTCCATGTTCTGTCCCTATTTCTGCCTTCCAGTATTGTACTTGCTTTGACCACAGTGCTATACTGCTGATTCATATCCATCCCGTAATGCACTGCCTGCCATGTCTCTTTCCTCTCTACTAAAGCACAGTAAGCCATTTCCCTCCGTCTTATACTTGCGTGGTTTTCCCTCCTTAATTTTAATGAACTATCTCTCCCCTACCCACCCTGCTTTACTTCATTCTCTGATCACTCTTCTAATTTATTAACTCATTTTGAGTTGAAATGATAACCCGCAATAAATTTTTAAAGTGTCCCCACCTTGTGGAATGCTACTTGTATCTGCTCCCAAGAAGATTAGCAGTGATAAACAAAAATTATGAATGTGACCTTTCTACCAGCTCCCTAATAATAATAATAACCTAAATCAGTGGTTATTAAACTATTCTGTAGAATCTTGGTGGTATAAAATATCTTTTATGGTTCATTAAAAAATAAAACATGGTCATAAAAGATGTGGTATTTGCTCAATCACACCAAGCTTGCAAACTCCTGGACATGAAAAACAATTATTGCAACCTTGAAAAAAAACGTAAGCCTCTATGGGCCTCCATTCCCCATCTACAAAATGAGGGACTTCAAAGTGATGGTCCCCAAAGTTCCTTTTAGCCTCAAGTCCCATGATCCTATGATAGCCATGTTCCTAAAGACGCATATGAAAAAAAATGAAAAAGCCTGGATAATGACTGGATATATATAACCTGTCCTATGACTTTAGACCTACTGTTCTATCAGTAATGTAATTAGATAGTTAATATTTTTGATATGACTGAAAACAAAGATTTGCCAAGCCCTTTTTTCAATATGGTGTTCTGCTAGATGCAATAAAGAGCAACGCACAGACATGGTCCCTGCCCCCCTAAAAACTTACAGTCTTAAACCAATTCCTAATATGGACGGGGAGATTCTGATACTTGGAAAATTCTATCATCATCAATTCAAGCATTTCTTTCGCTGACATAGATCATACCTTCTCACTCTTTGATAGTTTGTCCCTGTTTCTCCATAAATCCTCCTTAGAGAGTTTACCCAACCTGCTAGAGGCCTTCCTCTGGTTTTTAAGTATCTCCTCATATTCCTTCTATGACCAGCTCACCTCCTTTTCCAATCATACAGATCCTTGATAGTATCTATTATGCCACTCCTTGCATGCAAACCCCCATTAGTAGCATAATGTAGCCTGCATCTATCCATCCTACATCTTGCAATTGCCTTGGGGGTTATTTGTAATTTTAATTCTACCGAGAGTGCAGTGCTTCAAGATTCACATTCACACAGAACCATCAGTAGAATAGAAGTATGAAAGAAATGGGGTTTTTTGCATCAGAAAGTTGTCTGGGATCACTGAAAATACTGCATAATTTCCCAGTGACTTTCCTTCTGTTACATTTAAACAAGGTTAGATGACCACAAAGAGAAAATTCACATTCACTCAGTGGCCTGTAAAGTATCTTGTAATTTTCCAGGCCGGGAAGTAGCCTATCACTCCTGGAAAATCTGCATAATGGCTTGACATCATGGGAACTAATTTAGTCTACTGTGGGGACGTAGTCTTTCCTGCATTCAAAGTTGCAAGAGATCCACAGCCCTTTTTTGAGGAGTCAAATTATAATTTTTTCTTCCAGATCTTAATTTTTTGCTTACCTTTCAGGACTGAACACTTTACTCTCTTGAATGACTAGAAAAGGGCTGGTCATTTACTGAGAATAAGAGACCACTGATAGGGTAGGTGAAATGGTCCACCTCAGACATAGTAAAAGATATATCTCTAGGATTTTGGATGAATCCTCTGAGGATTTGTGGGAAAGCAAGGAAAAAAACTTCATAAAATGAGAAGACAGGTAATAGGCATTTATTAAGAATGTGTTGTACTACCACATTGTGCAATGACTGACTCTGATAGACTTAGCTCTTCTCATCAATGCAAGGATCTAAGACAGTTCCAAAAGACTTAGGATGGAAAATGCTATCCACATCCAGAGAAAGAACTTTGGAGTCTGAATGTGGATGGAAACATACTATTTGCTGTACTTTTTTTTGGTTGGTTGGTTTTGTTTCTTCTTTCTTATGGTTCCTATGATTAGTTCTAATTCTTCTTTACATCATGACTAATATAAAAATGTTTAATATGAATGTCTAAGTAGAGCGTATATCAGATTGCATGCCATCTTGGGGAGGGGAGAGCAAAGGTGAGAAAATTTGAAACTCAAAATCTTATGGAAGTGAATGCTGAAAACCAAAAAATAAATTAATTAATGGGAAAAAAAAGAACATGATGTACACCAGGCACCATGCCAAGCTAAGCATGAATGGGAGACTGTGGTCCATATTGGTGGAGTAAGGATCCATCCATTAGAAAGAAATAATAAATTTGCTAAAATGCCTCTCAAAAATAAAATATAACTCAGGCCAATATCATCATTTTGTACTTCTGACAATGCTAAAACAGGAAAATTAGATAATTAATACAATTAGTTCCACATCTTTTATAATACATATATTCAGATAAACTAAAGGGAATATCCCCAAAATAGATATATGCCATGAATTTTTAATGCCACAGAAATAACAGATGCCTAAATTTCTACTTTTCTACAGAAGAATCAAATATATAGCATCCCATCTTCATGTTTTTGCACAGTCTCCCATGCCTAGAATACCATCCCTCCTCATTTTAATCTCATAGAATCCCTGGTTTCCTTCAAAGTTCAGCTCAAATGTCACCTCCTACAGAAGACCTTCCCTGAACCACAACACTCTCAGCTGCTAATGTTTCCCCCCTGGCAAATTATCTTGCATGTATTTTGCATACATTTTTGTGTTTATAATGTATTATAATATATTATTATTATTGTATTATATTTATATTTTATAATTGTATAATATATATTTATAAATATATATTTATATATTACAATTATGCTTATAATGTATACACATTATTTCCTCCTAGAAAATGTAAGCTCCTTGAGAATAGGTTCTGTTTCATTTGTGTCTTGGTATCCCCCGAATACCTGAGGGCTCAGTGGATAAGAACACTGGACCTGGAGTCAGGAAGACACAAGTTAAAATCTGGTCTCTGACCTTTCCTAGCTGTGTGACCCTAGGCAAGTCACTTAACTTCTGTTTGCCTTAATCCACTGAGGAAGGAAATGGCAAACCACTTCAGTAGAAAACCCCATGGGCAGTATGGTCCATGGGGTTATGAAAAGTTGGAAACAATTGAATAACAACAATCCCTAATAAGCAGCATAGAGCCCGGCACATAGTAGGCATTTAATAAATGCCTAGCGATTAATGGATTAAGTACTTAAGAAATGGATGTCAAAATTATAGGGAATTGAAGTGAAACTGAAGTTTCCAAGTAATAACCTAGAAGTCAGTTTTATAAACAAATCTCTGACATCAACTTTTTTTCTTGTTAATTTACCTTTGTCCTAGAAGTAGATCATAGAAACAAATTCTAAGTAATTCTAGTTGGCAGTACTTAGTAAGCTTGGTATTTGGACTACATTTATTTTCTATAAAAATCCTACCATTAATGAGTTATTTATTTCACAATATTAGATAATATTTTATGTATTTATTTAACAAGAAATTCCAAACTTCACAAAATCAATCTAGTGGGTTTTTAAAAAACTTATAAGCAACAATATCCTACACATTCAGGTCTTTAGGTATCTGAAATAGATATTGGCAGATTCCCACATAAGTGGTGTCATCAAAGCAGACATCAAGAAATGACATTTGTAGCATTAAATACTTACTAATAGTCAAAGGTGTGGTGGTAAATGTTTAACAACCAGCTCTCCAGGAAAAAGGTTATTCATGACTTCCTTTTAAATTTAATCTGCATTATTAACATTTTCTTCATTGCTTTCTTAAGCCTCAACAATCAACAAAACAATAAATCAGGCCCTGCTCTGTAGCATTTGCCAATTTCCAAGATGTAAATGTTCACACTGAAAATTTAGAAAACATCTTGATAGTCACACCTTGGCTAATAGGATTCTATGGCACTGTGTCAATACCTCCTCTAAACTGTTTGATCACTTGTAGAACCAATCTGTGTTTTCTTTGGAGGGTACTGATCTAAGAACTTACGAGGTCTCATATTATTTAGGTAAATGAAATCATGGGAAAG
The DNA here is from genome assembly GCA_028646515.1 of Pseudochirops corinnae. Lineage (NCBI taxonomy): Eukaryota > Metazoa > Chordata > Mammalia > Diprotodontia > Pseudocheiridae > Pseudochirops > Pseudochirops corinnae. Next base: position 98,101,331 of record CM053587.1, on the reverse strand, counting down.
ATACTGTGACAACCACGTAAGCTTATTTGGCTGGTAAAATATCCCCCAGAGCCAATTTCAAAAACCCACAACTCTCCAGCAGCACCAATCATTGCTCCCCACCCCCACACTCCACACACACACACACACACACACTCCCCCCATAGCCTGCACACTATTAAAATTGCCAACATTTTCCCTAGAATAGTCATAAATCAAATTTGAAATCCCTGAAGTGCCCTTGATGTCAGTTGGCCCAATCTGTTGTGTCTACTGTTTCCTTCGTCTGGTTCCACATTATTAAGATTATTTCCTAAACTATTTTTTTTTCCTGAGCAAAAAAGTCTTCTTGGCTACTTTCACTGTGATCCACATGGACATTATAATACAACATGGTGACGTGCTGGCACAAAACCACCTCATCAATGTACTATAGCCCTGAGAAAGACATGATGGTAATGATGCGTCAGAATATTACATGGCAGCCACCCAAGGTGATGACATTTCATAGAAATGAAGGGAGGATGCAGGAACTCAGAATGGCCCACCACATACCAGGGTGATGAGCAGTTTTACCACTGGCACATCTCTATTTCCGTTACCACTTTACTCAGCACTCATATGGAACATTGCAATAATAATAATAATAAGCTAATCATCATCATGTTGTAATAGCTAACATTTTAATACACACACACACACACACACACACACATATATATATTTTTAGCACTTTAAGGTTTGCAAAATGCTTCATAAATATTAGTTCATTTTATGAGGACAACAACTCTGGTAAGTGCTATTATTATGCCCATTTTGAAAATGAGGAAACTGAGAAAGAGGGTGGTGATTTACCCAGGGTCATACAACCAGTTAAGTGCCTTTAATTGGATTTAAACTCAGATCCTCAGGACTCCAGTTTCAAGGCCTTATCCACTGCACCACCTAGCTGCCTTTCAACCTAATTGAAAATACAATCAAGCTCTCTGGTATGGAGCCACCCATTCTTCAGAATGACTGTCCAGCTGGGTAAGTATAATTCCATTTTTTAGGGTCTTAGTTACACAACAGAAGTATATGTTACAAAGCTATTTACATACTTCAGACATATAGCATGACTGCTCAAGACATATATGTAATGGCTTTATAAAATGTGCTCTCAAGTGTCCTAAATTATCACAATATTAAATTATACATTCTAGAACTTTTTAAAAATTTGCTTCCCTCTCTCTTCAAACTCCTTCCAAAAAAATGACAACAAAATGAAAGTAGTCTTCTAAGTTAAGGAGAGAAATTCAAGTTTCAATTCTATTATGTTTAATAAATCCACTAGAAGCTCAAATTGAAATACATTTTAATTAAATGTGCTATTTTAGATTATTGCCAGATCTATCCTGTATATATAATATGTATCCCATTCATCAGTCTGACACATACTCAGCAGCTAAAATGTTCAGAAATGAATAAAGAATCATGAACAAACAAAATCTGATAACAGAAATGCTAATGATCTGTTTCAGATCATATTAGCAGTAAATATTCAGCTTTGCACATTAGGCAGTTTTTCAAAGTTATTACTATTTATTAGAATAAGCTAACAAAAAGAACAGTGACTTGAGAGTCAGAACTGGGTTTGGGTTGTTAGCTGAGACAAACAAGGCTATGCAATGTTAGCTCATGTGCGACATCTGCGTAAGTCAGTTTACCTGAACAGTAAAATTATTATTCCTATCCTTAGTTTACCATAAAGTAGGAATTCTTAATGTGGGGTCTGTGAACTTTAAAAAACATTTAGATAACTGCATTTCAATATAATAGTTTTCCTTTGTAATCCTACATATTTTATTTTCTGCATTTTAAAATATTACTCTGAGAAGGGCTCTGTGTCACAAAATAAGTTAAAGAACTTAAAGGCTTATTACCTAGAATGGAAGGCATGTAAATGGAAGACTCAAACAGCAGGTGCCAATATCCTAGCAGCCAGAGAGGCAGTTGATTGCCTCTCCCAGAGCAAGGGGTTATTCAGTTTGCATCTCCTAGATAGTAATATTTTACACTTTCTCTCCCTTAGGAAATGATATGTTTCTTGCCTGAACTTATTACCATCACTGTCAAGGATCCCCTCTGGATATGCCTCCTCATGACTCCTATGTCATTCATTCAAACAAATGACACTGTACGAACAGATTTCTGGCTTTGCTTGACCTCTGCCTCCTGAGTTGGACTGTCAGGGATTCTCAATTCTAAGTAAATAATAGTACAGTTGCTCCCTCAAGTTCCAAGGTGTGCTTGCCCAGCCTTTAGAGGTGACAATGAAGATGCTTGACTGCCTGGACTTATGCTTTCTTCTTAAACCTTCATCCAAATCCATTTGGCTCCTTAAGTTTCTGCCTGGTTTTCATGAAGACATCATCGGGATGCTTATCTTTTTCAGAGCAATTAAGAATGTTGATGAAATTACCTTCATCAAAGAAGGAGGACCTCTCTAGTTGAGTTTTGTTATGTTTTGTTTGGGGGTAGCAGGGTAGGGAAACGGGGTAAGCAGAGGAGTTAAGCTATAGGACCTTGTCTTCAATACTCAGAGCTACTCCTTCACTCTCCCTAGATTGCAAGTAAACTGGAGCAGTGACTTCTGGTGGAAACTTAAGTTAATCAAGACTTTTAGGGCTACTAAGCTTTTAGAAACTGATATTTTATTGACTGAATCATGTTCCTTTTGTCCTCTGAAGCACAACCCATAATCAACATCTCCATCTATCCACCCACCCATCCATCAACCAATAAACATTTATTAAGTGCCTACTATGGGCCTGCCACTGTGCTAAACCCTGGGGATACAAAAAGAGATTTAAAAAAAGCACTCAGAGAGCTCACAATCTAACAAGAGACAACATGCAAAAAAAAAAAAAAGCAGGCAATATAGAGGATAAATAGCAAATAATTTAGCAGAAGGAAGGCACTGGAATTAAGAAGGATTGAAGAAGGCTTCCTGTAGAGGGTGAGATTTTAGTTGAGACTTAAAGGAAGCCAGAGAGGTCAGTAGTCAAAACAGAGGAGGGAGAATGTTCCAGGCACAGGGACATCATGAACAGAATTTGATAAAGTGCTTGCTATGCACCAGGAACTGTCCTATGTACTAGGGATAAAAATATAAACAGAAAGAAGGTGCTTACTTTCTAATGGGGGAAGCCAATGCATAAAAGGAACTTAAAGGGGAAGTTTGGAGGAGGTAAGGTAGGAGAGGGGGAATTATTCAGGGTCATGGTAGAAAAAGTCCAGATAATAGCCTAAATAGGAATGAAGACATGGCTGGCCTGGGCAGCTGACTTATATTGAGATTCTGGAATTAGCCATCCAAACAAAAGGAAAGACCCTAGGTACAGAGGGTAAATCCACTGAATGAATTCCAGGCCTGGAAAGAGCTCCCAGGAAAAAGGGATTTCTGGGGCACAGTAGATAAGTTTGGTTGTTGCAACCTGGCCTTGAATCTAAATATTAAAATACCTATGTATGCTCACTACACTCCGGGCTACAAGTAGCAATTTAAGCTCCTGCAGCAAACACCACAGAACACTTAAAACACACCTTCTTAAGCTAAATTCATTTCAGAAAAAAGAGGCCTTCCCAACTATGCGAAACTAACTGTAAGGGGAAAGAAGAGAGAGGGCCACCCAGGGGAGGTTTACCTGGCCTATGGCCATGGAGGTAGGGCAAATAGAGGGTAAGTGGTCATTTGGCAGCTTCCTGTTTTATCTAATAACTGCTAACTAGGTGCCAAACTCTGTTTTTCCTATCTGAGGAAAAAACATAAAAGCAGTCAGTCCCTCTAACCATAAGAATCCTTAGGCAAATGACAATCTGGACCAAACCCCTCTTTTTACACAGAGGAAGCTGAAGTTGGGAGGGATCGCACAGGTCCAGTAGAAATGGAATTCAAACACAGATCTGCCTCCAAAGTCCAATAAACCATGCTGCCTCCCATATGTGTCATATCTCTCTAGTAAAACAAAAAGCACTATGAAGGTAGGAGGCTAGTTTTACCTTTCAATCCTTTCTTCATAGTAGATACTTAATATCTTTGCTAATTGGAATTTCTTGATCCACATATTCAATATTCCACCTACCAAGACTGCAACTACCATCATGAAAATAGAACTGAAGGGAATTTACAAAATCAAGCAGCTGCACCACATCTTTCAAAGACTAATTAGGTAGGTCTTATATTCTGAGTCTAGTGCTAGCTGTATGAACCTGAATATAATCCGCAGGTAGTTCTACCACTATCCCAAGAACCCTTTTTACACCAGAAGGATTAGGAATTTCAAATGACACATGAAGGATTTTTTTTTTAATTTTTAAATAATTTTAGTATAAGATCTTCTCTCTGGGTATATGCACTTCAAAATACAAATATAATTACAAGAAGCCATTATAATTTTACTCTGGAATAAAATTTTTCATCCTGTCTCTAGCATGTACAAATGTATTAATTGACCGTGTCAACTGAGGCATTCTTAAATTTCCATTCTGCCTCAGTTTTTCTAGCAATAAAATAGAGATTACTATCTTCCTGAGTTTCATTCCTTTTTAGGTTACTAATCCTGGAGGTAAGAAGCCACATCATAGGGAACATATATTTAGAGCTTCAAGGTACTTTAGAGGACATCTGGTACAACCCCTTGATTTTTACAAATAATGAAAAGTCTAAAGAACTTAAGTGATTTGGCTAAGTTTATTACAGGAGTAAGTGGTAGGTCCTCTGATTCCAAATTCAACTTGCTTTCTATTACAACATCCAGTCTTCTCTATACCAAGTAAATTCTCCATGATGCTTTCTGGTAGGTGTTCAATATGATAAAAACAATGACGACAACAATAATAATGATTTATACAGTAGATAAGGTTAGATTCAATTGTAAACTCTGAGAAGGCACAGACCATCTTTTGCTTCTTTTTGTATCCCCAGAACATAATGGGTACTTAATAAATCTTCATTGCTTGCTTTAAGTTTTGTAAAGCCCTTTACAAATATGTATCGTCTCATTTTATCCTTACAACAAAACTGGGAGTTAAATGTTATTATTATCCCATTATTATGCTATAATAATAATAATAACATATTATTATCATCAAATGGACTTAACCTTTAATATTCTTATGAAAGGGAGAACCATAGCGAATACTATCAACACTGAGAATTGGCAAGGGAAAATTTAGTTAATATAAGACCCAGAAGGTATTTCTCTCTATTTTATAGTCAAAGCAGAGAAGTCTGCAAAGGTTTTTAACCTTGGGTCTTGGGATTGATTTTTAAAACTATTTTGATAACTATACTTCAATACAACTGGTTTCCTATGTGATCCTATGTGTTTTATTTGATACATTTAAAAATATTATTCTGAGAAGGATACACAGGCTTCACCAGATTGCCAAAGAAGTCCATAACACACACACAAAAAAAAGACTAAGGACTCCTCTTCTAAAGGGGGAAAAATATTGTATTTAGGTCATCATGACCAAAACCCAAATCATCTAGTGACCAGCCTGTCAGCAAGGAGTTTAGGTCTCTTGTTCTCCACACAGCAGAGTCTAGGTCAGAACTGTACCCAAAGCCCTTCCAATTTGGAGAAACCCAGCAAAACTTGCACATCACTGACATAGCCACCTAGAACCCTGGATGGCCTCCATATAATAAAGGAGCATTGGCATAGAATTTTAAAATCAAAATCACATTTAACTTTGACCAAATCTAGGAAGTTTTAAAAATGGTTTTTGTAAAACAAATCTTGTTTGGATTCTAAATTTATAACCCATTTCTCTTAGAAGATGTACCATTACGATGAATGTCTCAACACACCAAGGGAACTCAAACAGTCACCACCATTTTAACATTTAAAAAAATACAAATTTGGTGCATAATGTTTGGTACCAATACCACTTCACAAAGTCAGGCACCTCAAGTCCTGAGCTACAATACCCAAATTGTTTCCGTTCCTGCACCGCTGCAACTAACAATCCTGCCAAACTACACCAAGCCATTCAGTGGTTTGTCTGATGTGGACAAATGTCCACGAGGGACTAGGAGGAGTCTACTAAAGTCGTGCCAGCAAAGGGATCCAAGTCTCTAGAGCTAGGAATTGATGCCTTGGCCCACTGTGGCACCTTATTCCCATTCTTTACCAAAATGAATTATGGGAGGCATTTTTTTCCCTTAAAGACCTACCACAGGGAGTAGAACTGAAAGAGTCATTCTAGAAACTTTACATAATTTTCCAAAATTCTAGTTTTCATAATTTTGAAGTCTGATAGAAGTCTAATTGTCAGCAAATTTGAAAAGACACAGTGGGCGACTAAAAAGAACATATATGACTAAAGTTACTCCAAGTTCTCGTCTTGAGTAACTAATAGGATATTAGGCAAATCATTTACAATTCCTGTTCCTCCATCAATAAATTGGGATAGTGATAACTATGTACATTTATTAATTATATACTCTGAGAAAAGGTAAATAATATTATATAACAAATTCATTAGAGAATAATAAAGCACAGTGCCATTTCACATCTAAGGGAGAAGGTCCTTACAAAAAGAGAAAGGCGGGGGACGGGGTAGATTCAGAGTACAGTTCTAAGAAGAGATTATATTTGATACGGGCTTTAAAGGACCTTTAAAGGACCTTAAATTTACAAGTTCAACATACAAACATGGATAAAGAAGGGCATTCACATAATGTGTGTTCAACATCCAATTAAAGAAGAATTTATTAAGAACCAACTGTAGATAAATCAATATGTTCAAGGGCAGAAAGCCTTCTAATATGGCTGATGCATAAAGTTTATGAAAGGAAATTATTTGAGATAAAGCTAGTATAATAATTAAGATATCTGCCTGTTATGGGAATCTGAAGATCTTCCCTGCCCCTAGGCCCTTTGCTAAAGTGGCTACGTGACTCTGAGGACCCTT
>CM053587.1:98058060-98093889 GCA_028646515.1 Pseudochirops corinnae | reverse complement strand
CATCTTATTCTGGACCCTGTAACAGATTTGTGCCAGGCTTATAGTTGTCTCTGGTCATGTGATCCTCCTCTTAACTTTTGTAAGTGACTTTTTAAAACCAGAACTCATCACCCACCAAAGACTATCTAGATGCAACTTTCTTTTCTTCTTCACTGAGATTTTTGGCAATTGAATTCACTATTTTATTCAACAAAAATTTTAGTGCCTATTTGTTTGCAAATGACATAAAGGTAAAATAAATTAATTTTTTTATAGAAGTCAAAGTAAACCATGAAGCCTTTGTAGGGCTTAGATATGTCAGGGATTTCACTCACTAATGTAAAAGAACATCCTTCATTGAGCAGATAATATTTTTAAAGATATGGAGACAAGGAATGAATTTTTAGTACAGTAGATACATATATCCTCATACTTGGTGGCCTCTTGGGCCTGCCTTCTCATCACCTTCTCTTGAACACTCTTCTCTGGGATTTTATGAAACTACTTCCTCGGAGTTCTCTTCCACAGTATCCAGCCTCTCTTTCATAGTCTTCTTTGTTGGTTCTCCATTACTAGTGATGAGTGACCCCACAGGCTCATCTTGGTTTGCTGTATATTATCTAACTTAGTGATCTCATTAGCTCCCCTGAATTCAATTATCATCTTTATGCAGATGATTCCCAGATCTATATATCCAATCTTAGTCACTCCCTGAGCCACAATAACAAATCACCAATTGCCTCTGAGACATCTCCAAATGGATGATCCCTAAGCAGCTCAAAAAAGAACTCATTACTTTCCCCATCTCTCTTCTAAACTTTGTTATTGTTGTCAGGGATACCAATCAGTTAGTCACCATCCTTTCAGTCACCCAGACTGGAAACCTGGGTGTCCTCAATTCCTACTTTCACCCCAAATATTCAATCCACTGGCAAATCTTGTCACCTGTTGTTATCATTCAGTCATTTTTCAGTCATGTCCAACTCTTTGTGACCCTATTTCGGGGTTTCTTGGTAAAGATACTGGAGTAGTATGCCACTTCATTCTCTAGCTCATTTCATAGATGAGGAAACTGAGGCAAACAGGGCTAAGTGACTTGCCTAGTCAGGGCCATACAGTTAGTAAGTGTCTGAAGCCAGATTTAAACTCAGGAAGAGGAATCTTCCTGACTCCAAGCCTGGCACTCTATCCCCTGTACTACCTGGCTATACTGCCAATTAATAAGTCAATAAGCATTTATTAAGTGCCTACTATGTGCCAGGCCCTGTGCTAAGCACATGACTTCTCTCCTCTGCATTCTTATAACTACAACTCTAGATCAGGCCCTCATCCCCTCCCTCATGCAAGGACTTTTGTAATAGTATTCTAGACTCCCTGCCTCTCATCTCCCACAACTCCAACAGATCCTTCACATGGCTGTCAAAGTGAGTTGTCTAAAGCAGGTTTGACCATATCATCACCCTTCCCCTGAGCTCCAAGTGGCTCCCTATTAACTCCAGAATCAAGTATGTCCTCCTCTTTTTGGCATTTAAAGCTCTTTATGACCTGGACTCCTTGTTTCTTTTCAGATTCTACATTGTTCTTGCCTCTGCACACTCTGTGGTCCAATCATACTGGCCTACTTGTGGTTTTTTTGAACATGACTCTTCATCTCTCATTTCTCTGTCTTTGCACTTGGTTGTCTCCCAAGCCTGAAATGCTCTATACTTTCATGTCCAACTTTCAGTTTCTCTAGTTTCCTTTAAGACTCAGCTCACGCCCTACCTTCTTCAAGAAACCTTTCCCAGTCCTCCCAATTTCTAGGGCCTTCCCTTCTCAGATTCCTTTCCATCTACTATGGATGTATCTTGCATGTGTCTAGTTATTGACAAGTTTCTCCCTTTAGAAGGTATGCTTCTTGAGGACAGGGGCTGTTTTGCATCTCTTTGCATCTGTATCACTTATCTCAGTGCCTAGCACATAGTAAGTTCTTAATACATGCTTGTTGACTGGCTAACTAAAGGTGCAACTATCAAGTTACATATTTCTTTCTGGATCTCCATTTCCTTATCTGTAAGACAAATTATCACTAAGGTCCCATTCAGCTCTACAATTCTGAGTCTGTAATGAGGCAGATTTTTAGGAAATAATATCAGAATTTATACATACAAATGACTGTTGTACTTTGCAAGGAGGAATGTGCTGGAACCAGCTTGAATCTGCTCATGAGAATCCATTGTTAAAGTTTTAGTGTGGACATTTCTGCCTCAGAAACTAGCAAATGCTACTAATAGAGATTTTTAAAAATTATTTTGTTGTTTGCTTAGATCTGAGAAAATGGTGGATAAAATCTTAATAATACAGCTTCAACTTTAAAATATACAATTTTGGGGTGGCTAGGTGGAGCAGTGAGTGGAGCACCAGTCCTGGAGTCAGGAGGACCTGAGTTCAAATCCGGCCTCAGACACTTGACATACTTACTAGCTGTGTGACTCTGGGCAAGTCACTTAACCCCAATTACCCTTCAAAAAAGCAAAAAATAAAATAAAATATGCAGGTTTTTTTTTTTTTTGGAGATTGAATTGTTAGACATTCTCCAACACATCCCTATCTGCAAAGGTTAGGAGATAAAGGGCTTTTTATGCTAATGATTCTATTACTGTGCAACACCTCTTTGGAATCTCAGGAGCCTATAACACATTCTTCTAAATATCTTCAGTGATGGCATGTCTTTGACTTTTGAAGGTAGATTTGATTGTTGGAGATAGACAAAAATCACTCATGGCCAAATCTGGTGAAACAGGTGGGTGATCAAAGTAAATGATACTGTATTTTTTTGTTATGAAACAAAATTGTTTCATTGCCTAATGTGAACCAGGGCATGATCATGTTGCAGAAACCAGAAATAGATCTTTAGTGCTTGACTTTTACGTCACACACAATTTCTTCATCTCAAGCTGTATTGACTCTTTAACATTGTGGTATAAATTCTGCAGGCCTTAGATGTCAAAAAAACAAATGAACTTCATTTTCACTTGTCATTTTGACAGCACACTTTTCTCCGTCTGAACGAAGTCAGAGTTTTCCATTTGCAGACTTTAATGCTTTGATTCTGGGTCGTAATATAAACATACTGGATTTCATTTACTCTTACTATTATTCTCAAAACAACGCGTCATTTGTCCTACAGAGATCACAACAAACGTCAGGGCTTTACTGTTTCTATATATCATTCAAAACACGGGGCTCTGTCTTCTGAGAAGCTTTTTTTTGTTCAGGTTAGATTTTCTTTTGGGAATCTGTTTATCTCAACTCATCACTCATAGTTCTCACAGTTAATGGTCTCTTTGCATGAATGAAATCTCTGATCTTTTCAATGTTTTTCCTGGTCCTGTGAGTGATTGGATGACTGCTTCATGTGTCTCTATGAACAGCTTCCATACCATAACATCACTGGATCTTTAAACCTTTGGCGAAACTTTTACCCTTAATGTTATGTCTTCTCCATGGGCTGCTTCTTAACATGTCATGAATCACTTGCAGAAAAATTCTCCTGATTCATTGTGACATTGACATGATATAACATATACTTCTATTTATTCAGATTAAAATTCAGTAAATACTTATTCAATACCTACTGTGTACAAAGCTCTCTTCTGAAATAGTCCCTAGCTCAAGGGGTGAGCCAAGTGGTTTTCCTGGAAAGCAATGTTGCAACAAGACTTGGCTCATGTCTCTACTAGGATTGTTTCTCCTATGTTTCCACAAGCCATATGGGAAAACCAATCTTATCACCTCATAGTCATATCTTAGAGTATTATAGATTCATTTTTCCTCTAAGGTACTTGTATTACTTTTAAGAAATAATTTAAATCATGGGAGATTTTGGTTCATAATACACAAACCTATCTATATATAATATATACACATACTTATGCATGGCATTTATAAAAAGTATACACAGTTTGCATATTGATAAGACATTCATAAACATAGACATAAATGTGATAGTTTATTCTCTTTAGTAATAAGGCCAGTTACAGCTTGGTGTAAGCAACGTGTTATAACTACATAAATCACACTATGTATGAGAAAAAGCACAAAGCAAAAAGAGCAAAAATCCTTCTGAAACTTGAATAATTGGAATGAATTTGCTGGCAGACAGAAAAGGTCAAAGGTATGAAGCAGTTGGAAATTTAAACTGAACAACCAATAACATCCAGCTATTTCTAGATTATGAGATAAAGCTAAGGTAGAATTTATCTGGACACTTATTTGCTTTGAATTTAGTAAAGTAGTGGCAGGTGCTTAACACATTTGTTGAGTTGAATCTGATAATAGGGAAGGTAGAAAAAAAGATTTGTGGAGAATTAGATTGAAATAGTAGACTGAGAATGGTCATGGAGGAGGAAGGACAGAGAGGCTTAGAATAATTTAGTATAAGTAATAGGGTTTCAAATTTTAAGGAAAGAATGAAAAAATGACTATACTTAATTGTTGTTGTTCAGTCATGTCCAACACTTCATGACCCTATTTGGGGTTTTCTTGGCAAAGATACTGGAGTGGTTTGCCATTTCCTTGTCCATATCATTTTACAGATGAGGAAACAGAGGCAAATAGAGTTAAGTGACTTGCTCAAGGTCATCCAGCTAGTAAGTGTTTGAGGCTGGATTTGAACTCTGGTCTTCCTGATCCCAGGTCTATTTGCCACATAGCTACTCATACATGATAGTTGTCTTAGTTCTAATAATTGACCTTAAATTAAAAACACATCAGAATAAATACTGAAGAAGATGATTGCACATGAAACTGCAAATCTATTTTGTACAACTTGCTATTCCCTTTAAATATATAATAAAGTTATCATGTAACTTTCTTTTTTTCTTCCCTTCCCCCACTCCACCCTAGAGATGGCTAACTATTAGATACAAATGTATATATACCCACATATATGTGTGTACATGTACATATGTGTATCACACACATGCACACACACATATGTAAAACCATTCTATATATACTTCTATTTATCAGTTCTTTCTCTGAATGCAGATAGCATCTTCCTTCATATATCCTTTGTAGTTAACTTTGGTGTTTATCATAGTCAAAATGATTTAGTCCCTCAAAGTTGTTCTTAAAGCAATATTATTGTTACTATATACAATGTTCTGTTAGTTCTATTCGTTTTGATTTTCATTATTTCATGCAAATCTATCCATGTTTTTCTAACATCATCAAGCTCATCATTTCTTATATTTTATATATATTTCATCCTTTCTAATATCACTGCAGCTTCTGACACCACTGACTACCCTCTATTTCTACTTACTTTCTCTTCTCTTAGCTTCTATGACATTGTTATTTCCTATGACTCTTAATCCTTAAAAATGGGTAGAGAAAGAGAGTGTTTATATATGATCTTTGGAAATTAACATATTAAGTATATATAAAGTGAACTGGTAATCCTCAAATCTATTTGTCCTTTTTACTATACTATAATGTACCATTCTGGAAGGAAAAATACCTTTGATGTTCCCTCTCATCTCTTCCAAGAAACAGTTCACCAGAGCAAATGGGTAGATTGGCTTTTGATGAAATGCCAAGAAAGCAACGTCTTCTAAATCTCATATAGATTTTGTTCACTTGATAGACTCTGGTGGATAATGAACATCAGTGCTCTGTCCCCTCTTTAATGACCATTATACAACATAAGAAATATTATCATTGGTGTCCAAATATCATTAATAAATCCTTCTGACTAGATGCTGCATTTAAAGGTAAATTTTATTTATTTAGTTATTTTAAATTTTCAATATTCACTTCCATGAGTTCCAGATTTTCTCCCCATCTCTGCCCTCCCTTCACTCTAAGATAGCATGTAGTTTGATATAGATTCTACATATACATTCAAATTGAACCTATTTTCACATTAATCATGTGGTAAAGAAGAATTAGAACCAATGGGAAAAAAACACGAGAAAGAAGAAACAAACAAAAAAGAAAAAAGAGAGAGAGCAAATAATATGCTTCAACCTGCATTCAGACTACTTGGTTCTTTCTCTGGTTGTGGACAGCCTTTTCTGTCATGAGTACTTTGGAGTTGTCTTGGTTCCTTGCATTGCTAAGAAGAGATAAGTCTATCGAAATTAGTCATTGCACATTGTAGTTATTACTGTGTATAAAGTTCTTCTGGTTCTGCTCCCCTCACAGCATTAGTTTATATAAGTCTCTCCAGATTATTATGAAGTTCATCTGCTCATCATTTCTTATAGCACAGTCGTATTCCATTACATCCATATACCATGATTTGTTCAGGCATTCCCCAATTGATGGGCATCCCCTCAATTTCTAGTTCTTTGTCACCACAAAAAGAGCTGGTATAAATATTTTTGTATATGTGGGTCCTTTTCCCTTTGTATGATATCTTCAGGATACAGACCTAGAATTGGTATTGCTAGATCAAAGGGTATGCACATTTTTATAGCCCTTTACGCACAGTTCCAAATTACTCTCCAGAATGGCTGAATCAGTTCACAACTCCACCAACAATACATTAGTGTTCCAATTTTCCCACATCTTCTCCAGCATTTATAATTTTCCTGTTTTGTCATGTTCACCAATCTGATAAGTATGATGTGGTGCCTCCGAGTTGTTTTGATTTGCATTTATCTAATCAATAGAGATTTAGAGCATTTTTTCATATGACTATAGATAGTAAAGGTAAATTTTATACAGGTCTTTAGACAATCTCAAAAATATTAGCAGGGGATTTTAAAAAATCAGATACTGATGTTTATCATAATAATATGAGGAAGCTAAGTAGTATAGAAGAGAGAATGTACGACCTGGAATTTGGAAGATCTGAGTTCAAATGTGGCCTCAGAACTTTACTAACTATATGGTCCTAGGCAAGTCATTTAACCTGTGTCTTCCTCAGTTTCCTCATATGTAAAATGAGATAATAATAGCATCTACTTCCCAGAGTTGTTCTCAGGATAAAATAAGATAATATTTAAATAGGGCTTTACAAACTTTAAAGAGCTATTGTTATTCATTCCTCATTTTCGAAGAGGACCAACAACATCACAGGATGATGTCTTGACTGGCACATGAATTAGATGTGAGGCAGAGTTGCACACAGTTGTTAGCATCACTCTCAAATGCTAGCAATAGTAATAAGTTATCATGTTAGCTCCTATATACTGCACATTATAGTTTATGAAATACTCCCTCATAAGAACCTTTTGAGATAGATGATATAAATATTGTTTCCATTTTACAGATAAAGGAACTAATGATCAGAGAAATTAAGTGACTGCCTGTGCTCTCTCAGGTAGTGAGTGTCTGAACTGGCAATGGAATGAAAGTATTTTGATCCTGAAACTAGTGCTTTTTCCATTACCCCATTTATATAAGGAGCAAGGTATATTGCCAAAGAATGTAGACTGCCAAGTGAGTAAGGTAAACCTAAGCTCTTTTCACATTGCCTTTTTAATACAAGTGATTTGAGGTCTTCAACATTCCTTCCAGAGGGTGGCAAGCATTGTCAATTTTCTTGGCCCTTAAAGAATTTTTGCTTTTAATTATTCCGTTCCATCTGGTAGTGCAACTGAGGTCAGTTTTGAGTGCTTCTGCTTGACTATACACAAAATAAATAGGAAAGATCTGTCTCAGTGTCATTTTGCTCTTTTACGGCCACATGTAACAGGGCTCAATGAGACAAAAGAAGTTCTGTTGTTGGTCTGGGAACATTGCTTAGTGGCAAACAAATGACTTAAACTCTAGAATGCTAGCTTTTGTTCCATCCCCTTCTCTATAATTGGATCACTATAAGAAACTCTTCTGTGCTGAGGCTATTTTTCTGTCTCACATCTGTTAGTGGGGTGAGGTTCGTTAGAACTTTTTCTGTCAACTGGCGAACACGTTTTTACTGCTTACTATGTAGCAGGCACTGTGTTAGGTGTGGGGATGCAAAGACAAAAATTAAACAGCCCCTCTCTTCAGGGATTTTATGTTCTATTGAAGGAGACAGCTTATACATAAAAATCTGCCTAGAGGAAATACTTGATGCCTTGGAACTGAAGTTGGAAAATGGAAGGTGACTATAGGTTTTTCCCAGTTGGCTTTGGTGAGTGATCTACATTGCTGAATAGAGAACTGATTAGAACAAGAGAAGATCCAAAGCTGGACAAATGAGCAGAGACTGATTCCTAGCCCTTCTTTATAGTCTAAAAGTTTATAGCAATTATGACATTATTAAATCAATTCAGCTCCTTTGTAACTTTAGTGTCAGATGGGAATCATAACACACTTGACAAAGTCAAATTGCTTGAGTTATTTAGTAAGCACAGGTTTCACTAAGTTGGGGGTTTATTTTTTATATCCAACCTTTTTTAAAAAATGAGTTTTATTGAAGTCTCTTTTATGTCACCATAATTTCCCCTCCCCCTTCCAGAGAGTCATTTTATATAAAAAATTTACACACACACACACACACACACACACACACACACTTTTTTTCTTGAGGGGAGAAGGCAAGGCAATTAGGGTTAAGTGAGTTGCCCAAGGTCACACAGCTAGTAAGTGCCAAGTGTCTAAGACCATATTTGAACTCAGGTCCTCCTCACTCCAGGGCCGGTGCTCTATTCACTGCTCTGCCTAGCTTCCCCTAACAAATAATATTTTTAAAAGAAAAAAGAAAAACAAGAGGAAAAATCAGCATAACTCATCCATATTTCAAAAAAATGTCTGAAAAGATGTGCAATGTACAACACTTATGGATTTCCCACCTCTGCAAAGGAATTGGATAGGAATGTCTTCTTTTATGTCTTCTTTTCAAACCATACTTGTTTTATGTAATTTTGCAAGATTCACTTTTGACTTTTTTTATAGTTTACATTGTTGTAGTCATTGTGTGTATCATTTTCTTGCCTCTGATTATTTCCCTCTGCATCAGTTCCATGATTCTCTGTATTCATCATATACATAATTTCTTATAGTACAGTAATATCCCATTACATTCATGAACCATGATTGCACTAGCTATTCCTCAATTGATGAGCATATACTTTGTTTCCAGTTCTTTGTATAGCAAAGATTTTAACCACAAATATAGAATTGGACATCAATATATAAAACATTCCCCCATGAAACAGATAGAGAGACATGTTGATTATGGAATGCGGGGCATGAATTTCTTTCTTTTATCAACCTTGTTGACATTTCCACCTGCTCAAGTCATAGATTTTGTTGCCTACTCACTTCTTAATAGTACATCGTTCTGCTGGTCTTCTCAGGGTGCCTAGAATAGCAGCATCATGTACTGATTAGCTACTCATGTGGGGGATGCAAAGTTTTTCTAAGACATCACCCCTGCCCTCAAGTATCTTACGGTCAATGAGAGTATCTGAGGAATTAGTGTGATGAGGCCGAAAGAGTGTTGGATTTGGGGTTAGATATTCAAATGCCAGCTCTCCCCCACTGCATAACCTTCGGTGAGTCATCTAGTATCTCCTGGTTTCATTTTCCTCATCTGTTGAAAAAGAAAGCTAGATTAGTTGATGCCTGAGGTCCCTCCCAGCCCTAAAGCTATGCTTTAATGATACCCCTTCACATAACTATAATATACAATATTACATGATAAGAGCATTAGAGTTATAAAATAAAGGTCCATATAAGGTCTGGCGGTGAGGAGGGGTGTAGAAGTTGTTATAAATTTGGAGAAGGCTTGGGGATACTTAGCTCTCTGAAGTCCCTATACTTTCTGTGGCAACTAACTGAGTAGTCCCCGCAAACCCTTGTTTCATGGCCTTTATAAACACATTCTCTGTTGAAATGTGGAAAGATCAGTTCTCAGCCCAGGTGTGCTGGGCTAATTTCTTTCTTTCATCTATTCACATCCATCACTGCTACACTTGTCTAAAGATCTGGGCCTCTTATTCAAACTGTTCTCTAAAGACTTTTTTTCATTCGTTAACCTGAATTGACCAGTTCTTTATTGTGACACTTAAGCAGATGCACAGTTAATTCAAATTAACAAACACTTGTTAAGGGCCTACTATGTGCAGAATGAATGACTTTTCAGAGTGTTAAGGAATTCTCACTTTAGACCAGTAACCTAGGAAACTTGTCGATAATTACAAACTAGGTTTTCATACAGTTCTAGCTATGAATCATGTTCTTCACAAGGATTAGAAACAGATTGCATGAAGTGGAAGGAAAACCAGAAACTGAGGTTTAAATGGCAAAAAGCACCTCAGGTGCATGGGTGGAGGGAAGAGAAAAAACAAAAAAAGCAGGGCCCAACATAGTCATTCGTCCTGGACAGTTTAGGTCAAAGTTTTTCTAACTTTCCTCTTCCTTGTTGCTCCCCGCCCCCCATGCGCTGTATATCCTGCCTCCAAACAAAAGAAGAGCCATAGCAGAATTTCTATGCTATTTGGACCTACAGACCACATAAGCTGGAAACCAGAGTCCCTTTTGTAAACAAACCATTTGCAGCCTAACCCTATTTTCTCAGGTCACAAATCTTAGCACGGGCTGGTACTTATGGCTTGAAACTAGGTTTAGATATTTCGGCCAGAGCTGGGAATGGCCAAATAGTGTCATGGGGCAGGGGTATGTTAGAGAAGGGGAGAGGTCTCTTCATTGTGAGCTTCTCTTTCTCCAGTCCAAATAACTACCAAACTCCCAAAGCGCACTGGTTTCCTAGGCAAATATCTATGATTAAGCCTGTCTTTTCTCATATCTTTCTTTATTATTATTCCAGATTGGGCTTCAGATAGGAGAGAGTAAGGTTGGAATCTATTAAAAGGAAGACCCGAGTTGACTGGGAAGGGGTAGAACACAAAGCAAAAATGGAGAGAAAACAGTGCATAATGGGGAGGATGAGTGGTATGGCATAAGGGCTAATGATTTTTTGTACTTTTTAGTCATTTGTGTAATTAGAAAGCCTGCCTGTACCCTTTTTGTAGTTTCATCAAAGATGCCTTTCATCTGTATGTAAGTCATTTTCATAAAAGATTTTATAGAAATGAGAAAGTAGGTTTGTAGTTACTGATAATTCTTTCATCTCCTTTTTCCTACAGCAAATAATGTTTGTGAACTTTTCCAATCTTTCATTATCTTCCACTCTTTTAGATATCTTGAGAATAAAACCCTCAGCATCTAGCAAAGAACTTTTGGGAAATGCTTAATAAATATTGAATTCAACTTGTTTGGGGGCATTAATCTTTACTTTTCCTTACCTGCTATATTGTCCTAAATGCAGTTTGCTTAGGCTTATAATAAAATTGCATTCCTTGAATTTTTCATGACACTAGTCTCTCCTGCTTTACCTTCTCAGTCTACTTCGCTGGCTCATCATTTTTGTAATGGTCCCTAACAATGAGATGTTCCCCAAGCTTATATCTAAGGCTCCCCCATCTTCTCCCTCTATATTCTCTCTCTTGGTAACCTCCTCAAATCCCAAGGGTTTAACAATATTATCTCTATGTTGAAGACTACCAAATGCATATATCCAGTCCTAGTCTTTACTCAGGGAGCCACATCAGCAGTTGTCTATTAGAAATTTCAAACTGGATGTCCTGGAGATGTCTTAACCTCCAAGTGTCTAATATTGAACTTATTATTATTCTCTTTAAACCCTCCCCTCTTCTAACCATCCCTGTTTCTGTCAGTCACCATCATCCTCCCAGTATCTCAGGTTTGTTATGTTGGGCTCCACGTTCTCTCCTCCACATATCCAATCATTTACCTAATCTCACCATTTCTACCTCTACAATATCTCTTACATTTCCAAACTTTTCACTCTGCTTCCAGAGCTTTCACTTTATTTCATCACCTTTCCTCATTATCTCTTGTCTAGATTGTTGCAAATCTAGATTAATTAATCTAGATTAAGTTACAGATTTCTAATTGGTTTCCCTGCCCTGATTATTTCCACACCCTACTCACTGTTCTAAAATAATTTTCTTTCATGCAGATCTTACCATGTGACTTGCCTACTCAACCAAACCCCAATGGCTTCTTATTGCTTTTAGGATAAAATAAAACTTTTCTGTCTAGCTTTTAAAGCTATATATAAGCTGGCTCCAACCTCTCTTTCCAGCCCCATTGGACATTACTTCCCCTCTCACAACTCTGTGATCCAGCCAAACTGGCTTTCTCTACATTTATTACTCATGAAACTCCATCTCCCACATCTGTGGCTTTGTGCTGGCCATTTCCCATGCCAGGAATGTGATCCTTCCTTACCTCTGCCTTAGAGTCCTTTTCTTCTTTTAGGATACAACACAGGCATCATCTTCCACATGAAGCTTTTCCTGACGCACCCAAATGCTAGCATCCTCCTTCCCAAACTACCTTGTATTTAACTTCATATGTATTTGTTTTTATTAACTTTAGTTTTATGCTATATATATTTTTATATGTACTTGCTCTCTCCCACATTGGAAATGTAAGGTACTTATAAGTAGAGATTTTCATTCTTTGAAGGCAGTGTTTCATTCCTTGCTCTTGTATCCCCACTGTGATCAGAGTACCAGTAGATACTTAATAATTTTTTTGATTGATCGATTAATTGAATTAAGTGGGAAGTCTTTAGGTGAGATCATTTTTTCCAGGGCATGCAAGCATACTAATTCTGATGAAGTGACTAGACAACTGGAGGGATCCACTTGCAAATAACAAAGTTTAGTTTCAACCTCAAGTCTTTAACCTAATAAAAATCTACACAAATGCAAATAATCTTGGAGATACTGAAGAACTGGAAAAGTTTGCTTTAGTTCAAATGTATGAAATCATCTCAAACACAAGCATTTCCTTCATTTCCAGTCGGATCAGTAAACATTTATTAAGTGCCTACTACGTGTCAGGCACTGGGCTAAGTGCTGAGGATACAAAGAAAAGGGAAAGACAGTCCCAGCCCTCCAGGAGCTCAAAGTCTAATGGGGAAAGACAACAGGTAAAAAGAAGCCGAAGAGGAGGGGTGGGGCAGGATGAAGTCCTATAGCCTGGTGGGAAATGATGAGGTGACAACTAGTCTAGGCATCCTTCTTAAATGGAGGATTTAGGAGGGGTTCACCAATGTCCACACTCCACCCTTTCCAGTCAGAGGGAGGCAGAGGCCCTAGGGGCCAGGATGCTGAGGAGGTGTGAGTTTCAGAGTTGATGTCATCTCGGGGGATGATGAGTTTCCGGGAGATCATGAAGTCCAGGAGAGCAGCAGAGTGGGAAACTTCTAATCTTCTTTGCTTTTAGATCCCTCCTTTTTATGGTCCCTTTTCTTCATTATGAAGTTTGTTGTTGCTTCTCCCCATTGGTTTACTTCCTTTGTGTCGTTTCATCCATCCCTTCACTTTCACTAGTCTCTTCAATCTGAGTTTCCTTACTTCTAGTTTTCTCCCAGACTAATTCTTTCCTATTCACTTACTAGAGAAACACAGAGCAAAGATTTCTTTAAGTGGCAGTATGTGTGTACTCATTATCTTTCTAATTAGAATGTAATTTCCTTGTGAGTGGGGATTTCTTTTTCATGTTTGTAACTAAGTTGCTTACCGCAGTGTCTGGCACAGAGTAAATCAGGTCAAGTTAATAAACATGTATTTAAAGCTTGCTACATGTCAGGCGCTGTAAACTTTGGGGATACAGAGAAAGGCAAAAATGACCCCTGCCCTTTAGGAGTCTACAATCCAACGAAGGAGACAACATACAAACAACTGTGTATATAGAAGGTAGATTGGCAATAATACATTAGTCCAAGTAATATTATACTTATACCAGAGGTGTTCAGACTATGGTCTAACCCTCTGGGGATTACAGGAAAATTACAAAACATCCTAGAAGACAGCTTCACAGAGTTCCCAATACTACAATTGTTAGCAGTACCATCTTACTGCAAGGCAGCCTAAGGTTGGGTGTTGAGTATGTCGGTTCTCTTTAGCTTTTTAACTTTTCTCTAATATTCTTTACATCCTAGGTTTCGAGACAATTGTCAGCCCTTATGCCTTAACTCACTCTGTGGCCCTTATGGTTTGTTGACCATAACAATACATTTGATTCTATTGAACAAAATAAAGCCTTAAAGCCTTTCGTTTCTCAAAGATAAGCAATGCTATAAAAAGTTACCTGATAACTGTAGCAGAGGTAACTTTGTTCAACAATCCTCGAATTATTGAAATAAGTCAAGAAGTAAAATGGAGACATATGATCCCCAAAAGCTGACCTGCTCTCATGGAGGTCATTGAACTCAGAGTGCCAATATATGAGGGAGTTCCTGTAGGTGGTCAGGTCCTCCAGATGCTTCTGCTTGTCAGTGATATTCTGCTGATTAAATCAAATTCTGGAGCATTGCACAATCTCTTAAGTGAGGTACATAATTGCTCAAAAGAGTTTGGCATAAACATCCACAAAGAAAACAATAAGTGGATGAATAATGTCTTGGCATCTTTCGTGGACTAGTTAAAATCCCATCCTCTGCAAGAAGCATTTCCTGGTCCTCCTCAGTGGTAGCACAAGCTCCTTCCAAGGCAAAATGGACATAATCTCAGAATGGGTGCTTAATATATACTTGCCGATTGATTGATTTGAGAAGTTGGGTGACACTTTAGACAACCTTAGGCTTCTCCTTGAAATTAAAAACAAAGAATGTCCTTTTAAACACCAGTATTCTTCTAGTGGTGTGATAATGGCTACAAGTCATGTAATATTGCAGTCTTCAAAGATTTCAAAAATGCCGTTTATTCAAAGGGCAATGTTGGGACACTTAGAGGGTTTACATAGGCTTCAGAATATCACCAATGAGTAATTCTACCCCAAAAGCTTCATAAACAGTCTATAGCCTGTTGTATATATATGTGTGTGTGTGTGTGTGTGTATATATATATATATATATATATATATATACCTAATATATATATACCTAATATATATATATATATATATATATATATATACCTAAAGAAGTCCCTCAGTATATTGGGTAGACTTCTTACAGAGTATTTACAAGAGCATGTGTACAAGAATGACATATGATAAGACATGGATGAAATTTGTACTTTTGGAACGAGTGCTCACAGTGATGTGAACAAAGATCCAACAAAGTATTGGCTGTGATTTCACTGGAAGGGTATACGAAGGAAACAAGCAAGGAAGGAAACAAAAGTTTATAGACTGCCTGCTACGTTCCAGACACTGCGCTAAGCACTTTACAGAAATCATCTAATTTGATCTTCACAACAACCCTGCAGGGTAGGTGCTATTATCCCTATTCTAAAGTTGAGAAAACTGAGGCAGACAGAGGTAAAGTGACTTGCCCAGGGTCACACAGCTACTAAGTGTCTGAGACTGAACTCAAGTCTTCGTGATCCCAAACTCAGCATTCTGTCCACTGTGCCATTTAGCAAACCAATGCTTAATCAATGATTGACTTCATTGCTACGAAATGACTATAAAATCCAATTAGATGTGCATCCCATAGAATTTATTAGTGTCTGTATGCATTAGCTTACATATATATGTGCATATGTGTATATATCATATATAATTATATCTAAAGACAGAATTTATTAACAACAGTTAGCAAAGTTGTTTAAACTTCCTTTATCAGTTATAATAATTTATTTAAAGAAAGTTTATCTGTCTTCATATGGCATCTATCAGTGCATCTCAGCATCAAGACTTACCTTCTCTAAGTGTTTTCACATGCCACAGGAACTCTTCATTATCTCATAGTTTGGATCAGAGGTTCTTATTTAAGCTAACAAATTGTAATCTCTATCAATAGAAATCTAAACATTTACTCAATTGAAGAATTTGCTTATTTTTCTTCACTTCTGTTCATTTACTCATCCAACAAACAGTTATTGAATGCTTGCCATGTGTTAGGTGTTCTGTTAGCTGCTGCTCAATCATTAGTTGTAACAGCTCTGTCTTGATATGCAGGAGGATGCTGTTGACAATGGATGCTGTCCACAAATGTAGATCAGAACAGAATACAAAATATTTCTGGAATGTAAATAAAATGAGGAATGCATGGCTTGTCACTGAAGTTGTTAAAGGGTAGTCTGTCTTTAGAATAGAGTATTCTGGAGTTGCATAAACTGGGATACATTTCTACCTACCTGCCTTACATTTATGACTGTCTCAGATGTAAAAATCCCAGGTTACACCAGTAGCAAGGAAGGTGAAAGAAAGGCATGAGTAACCAGGGAGTAGAGATCACATAAAGGGGGTAAAGAATCTTTACCTTCTTTCATCTCTATCTCCCAAATTTGGGAAGTTTCATTGGCTGTCCCTCATACTGAATGCTTTCCTTCCCTTTCTCTTCCTCCTGGCTTCCTTCAAATCCCAGCTAAAATACAACCTCCTACAGGAAACCTTTCCCAATCCCCTTTAATTCTAGTGCCTTTCTCCTGTTGATCATCTCAAATTTATCGTATCTTCTTTATATAGAGTTGTTTGCATGTTCTCTCCCCCATTAGGCTGTGAGCTCCTGGAGAACAGTGACTGTCTTTTGCCTTTCTTTGTATCCCCAGTGCTTACCTGGGTGCTTGACACATAGTTGGAGTTTAGTGAATGCTTGTTAACTGACAGACTAATTGAAAGCAATCAGAATTTAAAACTTGATAATGTAAAGAGAGATGTACAGAAGTCAACTGTATAGCTTGCCTGTAGTCAGTGAACAACACAAAAAATAACATAGGATTTTGGTAGCAATGTGAATGAAACATTTAATGGCAAATTTTGACGAATTACTCTATGAAGTACATTTAGTCTTTAGCAATGACAGAATCATTTATGCTTCCAGTGTTTGATTTTGCTGACCAAAGATACTCAGTAGCCTTTACTTTAATGTAATGGAAAGTATTTATTTTAATTTTATAACTTGGATTTTCTTTGGTTTGTAAAATATTATTTGAAAAAAAACCTTTTTTATTTCCCACATGGAAAAAAACAAAAGAGAATATAACCCACCCTTACCCCACCCTCCTTTTTGTTCATTCTTACTATTCAGAAACCATGAATGCCTTGAGACCTTGAATACTGAAGGTAATATTATAAATCTCTTAAGAGAATTAGTCATCCTAATATTGGCACATTCTTAATTGTCGCCTTAGAAGTGGAATACAATTTAAAATATCTAACATGGTTGTACAAACCATCTAATTGTCTTGAATATTTGTTTCACTTCAGGATATTTGCTTTATTGAGGACTT
Organism: Pseudochirops corinnae; assembly: GCA_028646515.1. Lineage (NCBI taxonomy): Eukaryota > Metazoa > Chordata > Mammalia > Diprotodontia > Pseudocheiridae > Pseudochirops > Pseudochirops corinnae. The sequence goes on along the minus strand of CM053587.1, from coordinate 98,076,715 downwards.
AGAAGACCTGATTAAAAAAAAAAAATTCCGACCTTGGGCAAGTCATTTGCCCTCCCCAGGCCTGTTTCTTTCTCTATAAAATGAGGAGATTGAACTTCGGTTCTCTTCTACTTCTAAATCCTGTGCTTGTCTAGAAATACATTTCAAGTCCTTAATGGCTCATTAAATGCCTTGGGCTCTGTTATTTTTATCATGACGACTGAATAGAGAATCTCTGTTTGAAGTTCAGCATGGCCAAAGCTGTCTAACGCTGAGGAAGCTTTGTTTCTTAAGTGATCTGTATAGCTGTTTGAAAAACCTCTTAAAGCTATTTTCATCTTTTAACCCATGTAAAATCACAAGGGGGAAAAAACACAACCACCTGACACCAGTTCTGTTTCCATTGTTCTGGGTTTTTGGCATAATGCTCTGGACGGCTCTTTTTAACAAGAGCCCGTGTCGGAGTGAGTGGAAAGGCGTGCAGAATTATGCTAATAATTCCGAAATCTAACCTGCAGCCTGTGGCTCTAACAAGAGGCCATTCCAGCAGGTTCAGAAGAGGGTGGAAAAAAAGCCAGTCCTTTGCTTGGTTCAGAAGCAGTAGCAATCTGCAGACAGGCTGCTCTAGCTTCCTAACAGTATGGCAGGCTGTTTTATGGAGACGGTGATTACAAAGGTCCACTTTAACCTTTCTTTCTTACTGGCAGGTGTCCCGCTGGCTCGCAGCCAGAGGCTGTGAGTGCAGCATAGCCTGCGGTTTACCCCAGAGTGCTGAAAATGCCGACACTCCAGCTGGCTGCTCATAATTACCCTGATTGCGGTCTGACAACTGGAGCTACAAAACAGAGATGTGATAAATGTATGAAAATATTTTACAAATTTGATCACGTTACAAATTTTATCTCTCTCTTTATCTCCTCCACAGATATGATATCTGCACTTATAAAAACAAGCCCTGTGGAACATTGGGTAAGTTTCAAAAAGGGGGAAGCTCATGAATTGTATTTGTTGGCCAATGGATTTGACTGTTGGTTGTTCAACTGGCCACTTTCCTTCCCTTCAGGTCTTAGTAAGTTCATCTGAAGTTGATCCATAACAACACTGAAAGTTGACCCTCAAGGGTACATAGTTTGTTAAAAGTCACCAAGAACTTAAATGATGTGAACTGCTGTTTGGGCGTTTTCGGGCAACTAGAAAGCTGATAAGGACATGCCAGATGATTCAAATTTAGCAAGCAGTCATTACAGGACAAAGCTTACTGCTTATTTCCATATCATCCATCTCTGTGATATGTTGGGAAAATATGAGAAAAAATGAAAGCAATCAGCTTTAAATCCCAAGCTGTAAAATCCTTGGTTGAACTGTGGCTGCATTGGACATAATGAAGGTATGGATGGCATCAAGAGGGACAAAATCTTCAGAAAGAAAAGATCACCAAACTTTAAGGGATTGTTAGAACTTCTCAGTGCCTTCATGATGGAAAGCATCATGTTTGTCCAGCATCACGGGTCAAGGCAGAGAAGGGTAGGGCTGCCCTTCTTAACATTTGGATATATGTTTCCAAAATAGTATTTGTTTTGTAAAATCTGCAGTTTCCTAAGGTCTAAAAGTCACATGGTATTATAGAAGCATATTATCACATGTTGACAAGCAATCAAATGCAAGTGAAAGAAAGCCATTAAAAGATTTTATTAGTGATGATTATTCCATTAGCTGCAGGCTACAGATTCATTTGGCAGCTAGTCACTTCAAGGAGAAAGTAATTCAACAAACATTCGGTTTATATCGGCAGCATTGATTCAGTGGTTACTCTGTGTAGGATACTCTGACCTAGTGCTGGGTCTGTTTGGTGATAACTTTCTCAATGTAATTCAGTCTTTTTATAGAGTTGGCACTTCTGATGACTTTTTCTACCCAAGCAGGAACCCCTTGGTGGATAGGGCAATCTGTTGGCATCTCCGTGTGTGTGTGTGTGTTTGTTGTAAATGTATGTATATATGTATGTGTATATGTGTGTATATGTATGTGTATATGTGTGTTTTGTATCAAAGGGAGGGCAGCATGATTAAAACTATCTGGAGAATTCAGTGGAACTTCTTTCCAGAGGCCCAAATCCTATTGGTGGTTTGTCCTGACATACCCTGCTTCTCCCATCCTATTTCTCCCAGTAGGATTTCTGATTAGGCAGTAAAATTAATTTGTCTGGAACTAGCTCTGCCATCAGGTTCCTACCAGTAAGGAAGGCACTGTTGTGAGGCAACTTGCTTTCAGTGAGAAGGTTTATATCTAAAAGAATTCCTTCCTAAAAGTTTGGTTTAGTTAGTGGCAATCTAATCTAATGGAGAGAGAGCTGAGCTGAGATTCATAAGATATTTCTATGTCATTGATTGAGCATATGACCTTGGACAATTAACTTCCTGGGCCTCAATTTTCTCATCTTTAAAGTAAGATAAATATCATGTATTCAGATCAGAGCAAAGCTGTGAGGACCAAATGCGATAATAATGGGAAGATGTTTAGGAACAAAGATGTCATATAAAAACAAAATGATATTGTTCTTTAATATAGAAATATATAATATAGAATATGTAATATATAATTTTGTTTTTAAAAGTTACCATCCACTTTATTCTTCTTAAGCTATAAATGCTTAACTAAGTTTAGCTACAACAGATTCGATCCTAGCATAATTATGTGTGTATTGAGTGGACTGAGGTTTATCCAGCTTCCTTGTAATGGTAGCTAGTCCTTTTTTTAGCACAGCTTGTTGATATTATTACCTGTTTAGAAAAGTTTGAAATTCCCTTTTTCATCCATCAAATGTAAGAGTTAATTAACTTTTCTTCTCCTTTCTTTACTAACCTTTCTCTTGTCAAGGAGTAAGCAAGGCAAGACGACAAGAAGGCTGTGTGTGAAAAAACCCAGGGAAAGAGAAGTGGGAGGGCATACACTGGCTTCTCTGCCTAGATCTGTGTGTTTTGCTAAACTGAGAGATGTTATCTATCTTCATTGTGGGGTAGGGCATGTAGAAATTCATCATGGAAGAGGGTTTGATTGGGAGATTTATCAACTTTCTTTCTCCTGCTGGTCCAAAGCTCAATAATGTGGCTTCACTGTTTTGTCAGTACTATTAGAAGTAGTGTGGCAAATGGATATTTTAGAGATAATTTCTGTACTGGGAGATCCCCTTCAACTCTCGAATCAGTGATTTTTATGAATTCCTAGATTGTCTGCATTCAAATATAAATGTAATCATGCATTATAAAGTGAAGAATAATTAATTTTTTAATTCTTAAAAAGAATATTGGGGTCAAAAGCCATTTCGGTTTTTCTAGACCAAAGGAAGGAGAACTGAAAAGCAGCATGCTGTCGTAGAACAAGGATCTGATACCTACTAGCTGTGTGACATCCAACAAGTCTCTTAACCTCTCTGTGCCTCAGAGATCTCTGTAAAATAAATGAGTTTCAATCTGGGAGCTCCCCACAAAATGAAATCACAAGTCCAGCAAAACAAATAAAAATTCCAACTGTGAGTAACCCATGCACATAGAGTCCAATCCAACAATCATTTATTAAGTGTGAAGTGGAATGGATGATCTGAGTTCAAATTTGACTTTGGACACTTACTAGCTGTGTGACTCTGGGCAAAACATTTAACCCTTATTTGCCTCAGTTCCTCATCTGTATAATGGGGACAAACTGGAGAAGGAAATGGCAAACAATTCCAGTATCTTTGTCAAGAAAACCCAATGCACTTTGTGCATGGGGTCACGAAGAATCAAATGTGACTGACTGATTGAACAACAAAGTACTGAAAATATAGAGACAAAATGAAATAAGGGCCCTGACCTCAAGGAGATTACACTGGTAGTGCAAGTACATATGTGCGGACCTTCATATATGAGAGATGCTAATGACTCCCCCATTGGTGGGGCATATGCCACTTGAGTGGCTTTTCCTTTTGTGGTAATTATCTGCATTCTCTTGGCTAATTCCCTTCATGAGAGATCTAGATGGAGTGGGCAGTGGGGTGAGATCTGTGGCCATAAAACATTAAGTTCCTCTCTGCCTCAGTTAAGAATCAAACCTATCACCAACACTGGAGAGAATTTTGTAGCATCACAAGAGAGAAAAAATTGACCAAACGCGATTTGTTTTTGTTTTTTAGTTTAGGAGCACTCCTAGGCATTCATCAGAAAGTTTGTTGCTAATTATTCTTCCTCTTAATGTGTTCTCTTAGCATAGCTAGCAATTTTATGTAAAACTTCAGAGCCAAATCTGCGTTTAAAAACTCTACGGTCCTACAGGGAATTATTGAGAGTTCTCTTTTAAATACAAACCACAAGACATACATAAAAATGTAGTCTTTGCAATACTACTTTGGTTTTGAAAAATATGAACAATAATTATCCGTCATAATTTTGATGGGGACACATTTTCATAAGACTCATAAGGTATAGTGTGCTCAAACAGCATGAAATATTTGCTTTGCTTCCTTTTATCTGCTGCTATGTTTATGCTTCCACCAAAGTCAGTCACCGTGACCAAGATAACCAAGATAATCCATCAGGTTCAGGACAGTTAATGCAGTTTTAAAAAATTATAATCTGACATATTGAGACAAAAGAGTATTAGTAAAAAAAAAAATCCTGTTGAATAGATAATGACCCAGTCTCTCCTCATCTTGTCACTGCCCTTGCTTTTTTCTCTATAAAATATTTAAATTAGTGAAAAGATTATATGTTTAAATCACCAGTGTTGGTAAAAGCACCCAAAGGTCTCAGAGGTCTAATTTTTTTTTGCCTCCAAACAAATAGGTACAATAAATAATCTGTCAGTGAACTCCCAACTCTACTTTATTCTAGTTTCTAGGTTGAAATTGGAGGTGGGGTGGCACAGGATGCGTGGAGGCTTTAGAAAAAGCAATTTCTAGAGCTTTCCTATTGGTCAAATGCTGGGTAATACAGCTTACACTGTTAGCGTAACTGGGAAATTGAGTTAGTTGAAAGACAATTACCAATACTTGGATCAAGGTAGTCTTCTGTTCATAATGCGAAATGTTTTCCCTGCATTTCCCCTTATTTCTTCCAAGTGACTTCTCCTAGTCCCTCTTTATTTCTCTCTGTGTTAAGTGATATGGTATGATTTGGAATCTGTTTCTTGATACAGGATAGCATTTTTCCTTTTACACAAAAGTTCCTTTTATTCAGCTCTGTTTTGGAGCTATACACAGATTGACAAAGCATGATATTCTCTTGGAGTAGATGTTAAAGCATCTACATGATAACTTGAGGAGCCCTGCAATTCATCAACCAGTGAGTTAGCACCAGTGCATTTCCTTTATTAGGAATATTCAATATACCAAAGGGGGCAGTAGGACAGGAGAACTATAGCCTTTGCTCCTAAATTTGGGAATGACTTCCCTTCCATTAAGACTATTTGAAAAAAAGATGCTAACATCCTCATCAAGACTAATTTCAAGAGATGCTGATTTAAAGAAATGAAGAAAAAAAGCGGGGGATGGGGGTGGGGGAACAACAGACCATTCCATTAGTGATTCAGCATGTGTGTGTATGTATGTGTGTGTATATATGTGTGTTTAACAGTTTTTTCCCTCTATTGATAACATTCAGTTTTGTTTTTATAAAAATGTCTTTTTTTTTTTAACCACTTGGGACTCATTTTTTTTGGTAACTAAAAAAAGTTGCTTGTATATTTTTATGAACCCACTAAACTTAAACAGATCTCTTTAGAAAAATAATGTGGATACATTTTGCTTTCTGCAGCCTCAAGAATGTTAAAATAGAAATGCTTTCTTGAATTCCCTCTCCTGGCTCAAGTTACTAGGTGGTCCCAAGTTACCAGAAGTAAAATTTATAAATCTAACCCCTCGTCTAGACATTTTCCAGCACTGACTGCAGTTCAAAAAATATTAATGTCTAGCCGGCAGAGTGAAATTCCCCCCCAGTGATTTTGCAAATGACTAGAAAGTTAACCTTTTGCCAACTGCTCCTTCTGTGCGTGGAGGTTATTAAAAAAAGAATCCAGGCATTTATAAGTAGGGGCTTTTAAGACTGCAACACCTTGGCTTGACCCTTTGTGTCTCCTTCTGTTTCTTCAGGCTTGGCCTCTGTGGCTGGAATGTGTGAGCCTGAAAGGAGCTGCAGCATTAATGAAGACATTGGCCTGGGCTCCGCTTTTACCATTGCTCATGAGATTGGTCACAAGTGAGTGAATTTAAGAAAATCAAGATAAAATTTAGTACGCCGCTCTTTGAGCAACTGGGGAAACTACTGTTCTGATTGCTTGCATTTGGCCACACTTTAACTCCATCTCTATTTGATGACAAGAGAGAATATCACCCTTTCCATGAAGGTTTCCCAACCCAGATTAGATGGCGGATTGGGAAAAGATTGACATTCTCTCTACCCCACCTCCCACTCCCTGCCCTGCCTGCCCTGTCCTCTGCAGCTACAGGGAGATGGTTGAGGGGGGCAAAGACAAGGCCAGAGAGAGGATGGTACCTGAGGATTGAAAGAACAGGATAGAGGGAGAAAGAGGAGCCACTTTTTGTTTTAAATTTATGGGTTTTAAGAAGTAAAGACCTTTGGAAATAAAAATTCTTCAGACTAATAAAAATTTACCATGAACCGTAGTTGGAAAACACTTCCTACTGGTACTTTTGCAGTTTGGGTATTGGGGTAACGCACCTTGAGACCAGGAGCCTTTTCAAGTAATATTTTTGATTAATAATAATTTATAAAGAGGTAGGGTTCTTTGCTGAATACACACACTCAAGTATCATTTGAAAGGATTTAACTTCAGCCATTCATGCCTTCTTCATTCCCTCCTTTCCTCAGGAAGTCAAATTGCTCCAAAGGTAAATAATCCTGCCTTTTCTTTTTCAATCCTCCCCAGTGATATACGATGATAAAACGTTACTTCTGCTCTTGCTCTTGCTCTTGCTCCAGCTGTGCACGTAACATCTCCAGGTTTGAAGTACACACATTGGCAGCTGTGATGTGACTTTCACTTTCTCTTGAGCCACCTGTGTGTCATGTCAAGAGAACATGGTGTTATTGGACAGCAGCGATGCTTTGGAATGAGTGGGGGTGAGGTGGAGTTGGATGGCACCCCACTTTGTTTTAGACAGCCCTGAAATTATCCAGCTAAGTTTTTAAAATACGAGTCAGTGAGCTGGCCCCTAGAGGAGTGATTTCAAGTCTCACCTCATTCTAGGGAAGTCACTTAACTGTTCTGTGCCCCTAGGCTACTCTCTAAGACCTTTAAGTTCAAGTACAGGTGCCAGTTTGCATTGAGAGTTTCCATATAGGGAGCTCCATATCTCTAAGAAATTACAGACCTCCGTGCCCCTTCCAAAAACCAAAACCCAAATTGCATGTTAGCTAAAATTTCCCACATTCTTATTTCTCCATTTAAAACAAAGCCTTCTCCCACCCGTGTTTTTTCTCTTCTTCATTTTAAGTACTTATTATATATTTAAAGCTTGTAGGAAGGAGATGGATTTTGGAATATTATACTTCTATCAAGTACTGATATCATTAGGAGGTTTAGGCATGACGGAATGGGACTCCCAATGTGAGTCGAGAAGTCTTTTCTTTCTTTCTTTTTTTGTTTTTTGGAGGGCAACTGGGGTTAAATGACTTGCCCAAGGTTACATGACTAGTAAGTGCTAAATGTCTGAGACTGGATTTGAACTCAGGTCCTCCTGACTCCAGGGCCGGTGCTCTATTTACTGTGCCACCTAGCGGCCCCACTAGAAGTCTCTTCTTTAAGTGTTCAGATGGGGTTAGCTCTTTTGTGTAGCATGCTAGTCAGTTCTCTAGTATAATTAAGGAAGTGTTGCAAAGTGAGTGGGTGAGTGATCTCTGAGTCAGAAAGAAGTGGATTCTACCCCTGCCTCTGATACATACTCTCTTACCTTGGGGTGAATCACATAAACTTCATGGATACTTGTCTAAGACTGTATGTTGGAAAGTGACTGATCCACAAGAGTGGAGGGCATACCTACCCTGGAAGTTCCTTATGTCAGTGAAATCACAGGCTGAGATGAAAGGGAAGGGAGAATGGAAAATGGGAAAAGGCAAAGGAAAAGTGGTACAATTCCTCCTTTCCATTGAGCTTCACAATGCCTGGAACAGAGTAGGCACAATAATGTTTATTGACTGAATGGCATTGAAATGGAAACAAACTTTGTTACCTAACAGAAAAGAGAGAGAAAACAGATATATGAAATTCAGATAAATCAGACTTTACAAAGTAGTCTCTAATGTCTTATCATGCATTTTCATAGTGCAATTACCTGTTTAGAGTATCAGCTTCCCATATTATACCTTAAGCCTTTGCCTGAGGCCGCCAGATAGTGCAGTGGACAGAGTGATGGACCTTGCATCAGGACAATTTCAGTTCAGATCCAGTTTCAAATACTTACTAGTTGTGTGTCCCTGGGCAAGTCACTTGACCTCTGTTTGCCTCAGTTTCTTCATCTGTAAAACGGAAAAGAATAGCACCCACCTCCCAAGGTTGTTATGAGAATAAAATAAGATAATGTTTTTTAAGTGCTTCACAAAGCCTGAAGTGCTATAAAAGTGCTAGATTTATTATATTGTTATTCCCAAGTGCCTCATCCAGTACCCCTGTACACAGAAGGCATTTACTAAATGTTTGTCTGAATCTGTATTTAGCCTGTCTTTAGACCACTTTGTTTTCTTTTTCCTTTTAAAGGTTAGCCTTTTTAAAAATGAAATAAAATTGTTAACTACTGAATGTATTTCCTTCCTTTGGCTTTCCTAGGGAGCTTGGCAGAAAGAATCATGGAACAGGCAAAAAGCAAGGCAGTCAGGCAGGCAGAAGGGAGAAACAATCAAATGACTCAGATAATTCAGAATTGGAAAAGAAGCTCCTGACCATTTGACTATAATAAGCAAAGGTAGCAATTGGAAAGTGTTTGTTGTTCATCTGTTTGCCCAATAAGGATCATAGTTTTAGAGTTACACAGGACCTTAAAGGTCATCTACTCATCTACTCAAACTTCTTTCTTTAACAGATGAGGAAACCATAATTTTAGGACAGAGATCAAGTGCTTTCCAGTGTTCCTAAAGGTAGTAAATGGCGGTGTTAGAATTCAAGCTCATGGCTTCTGACTCAAATCCATTCCTTGTCCCACTTCTGGTCATTGGACAATAACTAGGGTGTTTTCCCCCATGTATAAATGAATCATTTTGAATTGCAAATTAATTCCTTTTTAGAGGTTCTCCTTAGATTTGGATAATGATAGAAGGCAGGTGTAGAAAATATTTAATAAAGTTGAAAAGTAGTTATATTCAAAATAAGAAAAATGAGCTGAAAACATATAATTCTTCTCTTCCTCTTTTCCTCACTCTTTCCCAAACTATATATAAGTAAATAGTAGGAGAATGAAAGTGAAAATGTTCCCATGAGAGGAACATATATCTCTGACTCCCTTAAAACTCAGGCTCATTAATAGTAACCATAATCTTATGCCACCAGACTGTATTTAATAGGTTCTGTTAGAGTCAATAAAATGGAAATGTTGGGACAAGTCACATACTAGCAGGCAGGTAATTGTGTGTGTGATGGCAATATTGCCTTATGTAGTTAGAAACTACTTAATACCAGAATATATATGGCAAACTCATTTCTGTATATTGTGCTTTAAGTAGCTGAGATGAGGGATCAGTGCCCATTGTGCCCTTTTATTGCCTGGGCCACCTACCAGGCACTCTGATCTACTCCCTGAGCTTTGTCTACATTCTTCTACTTCTCTGTGTTAGATCCATCTAGTAGGTATTTTGAGCTCTCCTGGAAATAGTAACAGTTCCTTAAGTAGCAATGCTCTAAAAAGTTTTGGCTATGTCTTTTATATGTTGGTGCGTAATTAGAGGCTATATGGGGAGAAGACATACAATGAATGGACAAAATATAGATACGTATATGTATATATACATTCATATGCATATACATACATATACACATACTTATATACACATATGTGTATTATATATACATATAAATATAAATATATGTATTGTGTGTATATATACACACATATACAGGATTAATTGGAGATTACCTCAGAAAGAAGGAATGAAGATTAAAGGTATAAAGAAGAATAATGTATAATCAGCTTGAAAAGGAAAGGCTGAGTTGAAGGCAGATTGTGAAGGGCTTTCTGTGCTTAATGGAAGAATTTATGTTTGATCGTGGAGGTAATAATCGACCTTGAAGCTTCTGGAGTAGGAGAATGGTCCGATGTGCTTTAGGAAAAAGCTCTAGAGTTTTGCAGCTGTGTGAAGGATGAACTGGGGAGGAGAGAGAGACTTTTGAACCAGGGGAACATTGCAATGGTCCAGGTGACAGGTGATGAGAACCTGAACTAAGATTCTTGTGGTGTAAGTAGAAAGAAAAGGACAGATTCAAGAGCTATTGAGGAGGTGGAATCAACAAAATTCAGTGAACTGGTAAGTTGAGGATGACTCCCGGGTCGCAAACCTTGGTGACTAGCTACATGATGGTGTCCTTGAGAGAAGTGGGAAAATTAGGAGGGGTAGATTTAAGGAGAAACCCAATGAGTTCTGTTTTAAACATATTTTTGAGGGGCAGCTAGGTGTTACAGTGGACAGAGCACTAGCCCTGGAGCCAGCGGACCTGAGTTCAAATCTAGCCCCAGATACTTACTACCTGTGTAACCCTGAGCAAGTCACTTAACCATAAATAAAATAAACATATTGTTTGAAATACTTATGGGACACTTAGGTTTATATGTCCAGTAGACAGTTGGAGATATAGGACTGGAGCTTTGATGAGATGAATACTGGCTGTGTCAACTTAAGAGTCAAGTGCATAGGTGGTAGGATATATAGATTAGCTGTTCTTAATCTTTTTTGTTTTTTACATCATGGACATCCTTGGCAGGCTGGTGAAGCCTATGGTCCCCTTTGCAGAATCACGTTTATAAATACATAAAATAAAAAGCACATGCTATTACAAAGGAAATCACTTGCATTGAAATACACTTATCACAATAATTTTTTTAAAAAACTAGGTTAAAAAGTGATGAATTATAAAGGAGATCAGGAAGGATCAGCCCAACAGATGAGAAGAAAGCCAGGAGAGAGCAGTGTAATGAAAATTCATAAAGGAAAGGGTATCCAGAAGGAGGGAGTGATCCTCAAAGAGGTTAAGAAAGAAGTGTTTTTAAGGATGGTGGAGTTAAGACCATGTGTATGAACAGCAGGGAAGGAGCCAGTGAATAAGAGGAAGGTTGAAAATCAGAGGGGCACAAGGGAATGATTGAAGGACCAGTCTGCTGGTGGAGATTAGTGGGGATGGAATCAGTTCCTCAAGACTCATCTACTACAAAATAGACAGCTGTGATTTGCATTCAGATTAAACAGATTTCCCACACTGGCCAAGCATCAACATATTTAACAAGAACAACATTTAGTCTTACAGATCAGACCATTGTTTCAGAGCATGTTGAAAACAAAACCACTACCTTCCTTCTGGCCATAATGCTAGAAGAAATGATTGAGTGCAGAAATGTTATCTGACAGTAGAGATGTTAACTGCTTTTCCTGACAGCCCAGCAGGACTCTGTGGGCCTGCCTTTTATCTCAGTGCCAGATAGACAAGATGTAGTTAACAGATTGTCCTACTCAATCCCCTTTATCTGATCAGGAGGAAAAAGGTACATCAGAGATGAAGCCCTTTGTCCTGCCCTTAGAGTCTTGGGAGTTAGCTCTGAAGCCATTAGGGACTCAACTCTGGTTTATTCCGACAGTTATTGGGAAATGGAAGGGAAGATGTGATCTTTATTCCTCTCTAAACAAACTAGTAACCATGGCCACTCTCCATGTACTGGGTGTGTTGTGTTTTGTACACCCATGCCTTTCATGTAATGGGCATCTGTGATGACCTGGGAAGATTCATTGTTGTTAAGAAAGGATTTTCACCCTTGGGTTACTGAGGAAGAGCCCTGACAAAATCACTGGATAGTGTGAATATTTTCAGGCCCTTTTCTTAAATTGTATAGAATTTAGTTTTGAATATAGGGTATGTCTGTGCCATGGGGATAATAACCATTTCAGACAGCCGTAAGGAGAACTATTTTCTTTGAGTAGGCCATGGTAACCACTTCTGTTACTCTCTTTCATGATGTAAAAAAATATGGAATTGGTTTCTTTTTCAAATGGAAAATTGAGGCATGGAACTGCATATAAGTAACATGTCTGGTCTGAATAGAGCAAAATACAGAAGAAGGGATGTACTTTGAGAGATTTTTTTTTTTATTAATTGTGCATTTACTGTGACTTTCCAAGGTTATGAGAATGATCACGTTGAGAAGGGAGAATTAAGTTGCAAACTGAAGTTACAGTAAATTCAGGAAGATGTTATTCACACTGCTTAAGGATAGTATCCAAAAACTCCAGGATTTTAGCTTCTTAGGAGTAGTAGAATCCTACTGCCTAATATTAATCAAAGTTATAGTGAGATTCTATGGGATGACATCTAGACTATTGTTTGAGGGTACTTAAAGTGAATAAGAATAATAATGAGAATGATGGTGATGAGTAGATGATGATAGAAAAGAAAATGGAGAGCCATTTTAGCCATTCTTTGAGGCTTTGATTTTTTTAATGCCTTGGCTCAGCAGTAGAGGCTTTCTGAAGAAAATGCAGGCTATGTGAGGGGTCAGAAGGGATGGCATGGCTTTAGGCCAAACCTAGGCAAATTGTGGTGAGCTAAGATGAACCCTAAATTCCCTTCCTTTTTGCATCTTCCCTCTGCACACTCCCTCCAGGGACCCTGGTGGTCTTCAGATCCCATCTACTTCAGTCTTATTTAGGCATTTGGGATTTAATATATCAGTCCTCTTAGAACCATTCATATCTTGGAAGAACATAAAGAAGAAACAATGCTTCACAGAGGAATAAATCTCTAATGTGAGCTTCTTGAGAAGAGGGACTCTTTGGTCTTTCTTTGTTTCTCTACCTAGACCTTAGCCCAGTGCCTGGCATGATAGTAGCTGCTTAATAAATGCTAGCTGACTGACTACCAATGGGGAATCGTTCTGATTGGTGGTGGAAGTCTTCTTAATGTGTCTAAATTAATAACATACATACACACATACACCTTTGTTTAAGGCTAGTCCTCTGTTACCTGGTAAATGATAGCTCTTCCATCTATGGGGAGGTGGCCTATTGAGGAGGGGCATGGCATTTGTATTGGGATTTAGGGAGTCCCTAGGGAAGGAATGGATGGTCTGAGAAATTATCTTTACAGCTTGGTTTGAGGTGAGATTTAATGCGGAGGTTTTTGAAAAGTGATGTGGTTGAAATTGAGGTTGAGAGATGACTTTAGCCATGACGTTGTGAATGAATTTTGATAGAAAGTAGACTGGAGGCCTGGAGTCATAAGAGAGAGGTAGCTTGGTGTCATGGAAGAAGCACTGGATTAGAAGATCCGGCTTGTTGTTTAAGCCTTAGTCTTTCAAACTGTAAAATGGGACTTGTAATAATTATATTAGCCAACTTGCAGAGTTATTGTCAGAGAAATGCTTTCTAAACTTCAAAGTGCTGTAAAAATGTGAGTTATGATGACAAATATGTTTAATAAATAACCAGAGCCCAGATGAGGCATTTGGCTATTGTAATGTGGAGGAAAGAGAGGCAGGCACAAATCTTGGCTGGGTTTTAGTATTGGGTTTTGGATTGTTTTTTTTTTGTTGTTAGTATTTAATGCTTTACAGGCTTGCATCTTATCTATTTGCTGATGTGATGATAAGATTGCACTATGGTAAGCCAATAAGAATAATTCCTTATATTATATGTACAAGGTAGCATGGTGAAACTGGAAGAACTTCAGAGAATCGGAAGACAGAATTCAAATACTGTCTTTGCCTCATCTTGTCAGCTGCAATACAGTCACTGAATATTTATTAAACACTTATTATGTGCCAGTCTCTGTGCTAAGTGCTGGGGATACAAATATAGAAAGGAAGGAAGGAAGGAAAGAAGGAAGGGAGGAAGGAAGGAAGGAAAGAAGGAAGGAAGGAAAGAAGGAGAGGAGGAGGAAGGAAGAAAGGAAGGAAGAAAGAAAGGAAGGAAGAAAGAAAGGAAGGGAGGGAGGAAGGAAGGGAGGAAGGGAGGAAGGATGAAGGAAAGAAAGAAAGAAAGAGAAAGAGAGAGAGAGAGAGAAAGACAATTCCTGCCCTCAAGGAGCTAACAGTCTAATCAGGGAAGACAACATACAAAAGGAGAGAAAAGGTAGAGGAGGGAGGCTGATGAATATCCCAGAGAAGTCTCAAATTAGTATAGACAGGTGAGAAATGAGGAGATGTTTTGAGCTAGCTCCTTCCTTAAAAAGCAGTTTTGGAGTTCATGATTTCCCTCTCCAGTCAGAGAGACAGAGGGTGGTGATGAGGAGTCCCCAAGACAAATGGGATCTTAGCTACTAAGTCACTTAGCCACTCTGGGCCTCAGTTTCCTTATTTACAAAATGAAAGGATTGAAGACTAGGTCATTTTAAAAGACCTTTGGAGCTTTAACTGACTGATTTTGTTAATGTGAGGCAGATTATAGCTCTCCTCTGCCTTAGTAAATTATCTTGATAAGTTGCTATGTCTGAAGAAATGTCACCTTGTGGTAGACTCTGTGAGATACCCTTTCGCACTTAATTAAGCTGGTCTTCAAACACATGGGCCTGTTCTTGAAGTCTTTCCAGCTTGGTAGAACCTATCAGAATTTGTGCTCTAGTGACATAACCTTCAAGGACCAGAGTGACCTCCTTAAGCCATCAGTGTCACTTGATTAAGCCTTGAATGTTGTTCTTACAAGCAGCAGTCTCCTGACTCCACTGTAGTGGCTGTTTAAAAAAAAAAAAGTTTGTTAAATTCACACAAAAGACACAAAATTGCATTCATCTACTGCTGCCTTATATGCACACATCCTGTAATTTTCCCATATTAGGGCTGACTGTTGTACTTTTTAAAGAACCAGATTAGGTGTTGGGTTTAATTAAATTTTTTTCAATAGTATGATATGCAAATGGGAACTTAAATCATTTTAATTAATGTTTAATGTATCCCTGCTGTTTATTCCAAGTATAATAACAGCGTGTATTCATTTGAGATGTTTATAAGGGAACAATGATTCTGGCATTGCACAAACCAGAAAAATCCAGTTATAGTTTGTACCAATTTTTAAATTTCTTAGTGTAAGGAGAATTGATGTTCGTTTGATTAGCCTCAAGGCACTGGAAAATCTTGAAGCCTTGTGAATCATCAAAGAAAGATTTGGTTTCGGTGTTAGAGTTATTTTATGATATTCTAATGTTTTTAAAAATTGCTTAACTCTGAAAGAAGTCATTTGACTAGCCACTTTAACCCATTCTTCAGCCACTGGTTCCAGGGATGAAAGAAAGAAAAGACTAATACTTATAGGATATTAACCAATTGATATGGGCATTAGTCTTCAAAGGGAGTTCAAAAGAATGGTGTTGGGATCCAGATGAGAGTCAAAAGCTTTGTGGAGGTACTTATGTTCCTCCTTCCCCTTGGACTGCAAAATATGGAATCCTAGCCCAGATTCCATCAGGAAAGGAAAATACATCTCAAAATACTAATATTCTTTTTGTATTTTTATTTTTGGTTTTTTTGGAAGGTGGGGAGATAGGTCAGTTGGGGTTAAATGACTTGCCTAAGATCACATGGCTAGTAAGTGGTAAGTGTGAAGTGTCTGAGGCTGGATTTGAACTCAGTTCCTCCTGACTCCAGGGCTGGTGTTCTATTCATTGCACCACCTAGCCACCCCAAAAGGAGAAGGCTTTATTTATTAATATATACATATATGTATACATATATATATATACACACACATACACATGTGTGTATATATGTATATGTTCTATAACAAACGATAGTGATTCACTTACATTCCTTGGAAGAAAAGGTAGCACCTAGGCTTGCAAAACTCTAAGAAGCAATCATATCCTTAGGCAAATGATAGGAAGGTCATAGAAACCACAAACCAGACACTGTGAAGCACCATAGTTGGTTTAACAGGCCCTGCAACAGCCTGCTGTTTACAACTTGTGCACATGATAATTTACTAATATTTTGTATTATTTTAAAATAGAACATGTACAAAATCTAGGGACATCAGATCCCTTTTCATACACTTAAGGCTTTTATATTTCCTGTTATCTCCTTTCAGAATCCTAGATTTTTTTTTTTTACTGTTCTTTCTTTTTTATGTATATCAATTTGGTTAACTAAAAAACTTCAGTGTCACAGTTGTTTCCTGGACTCTTTTCCCCTCATTGAACTCCCATCACATCTCTCTCCTGTCTTTATAT
Organism: Pseudochirops corinnae; assembly: GCA_028646515.1. Classification (NCBI taxonomy): domain Eukaryota; kingdom Metazoa; phylum Chordata; class Mammalia; order Diprotodontia; family Pseudocheiridae; genus Pseudochirops; species Pseudochirops corinnae. The sequence continues at coordinate 98,060,338 of CM053587.1, read as the reverse complement.
GTCTTGAAAAGTAGCCAGCACCTGATGTCCCTTACTTATCATACAATCCCTTTGTATTCTGGTTTTATGCTTACCATTTTACTGAAACTAGTCTCTTAAAGGTAACCAATGAATGAACTGTTATCATCAAATCTAATGGCTTTTCTCAGTCTTTATCTTCCTTGGCCTCTCTACAGTATTTTTATTGTTGACCATCCCGTCCTTCTTGATACTCCCTTCTTCTTTGGCTTCCATAGTAACAGTCTCTTCTGGTTCCCCTTCTGTCCTTCGTCCACCTGATCTCAAGGCTCTGCTCTCAGCTCTAGTCTCACTGTACAATCTCTCCTATGTATGTATCCAGTACCATCCATCCCTGTGCTTTTCTCCCTGTAATTCTCTAACCTTGTGGTGTGTCCCTTGCTTGTCTCTCTCTCTTGAAATCCTACCTGTTTTTCAGAGTCTTAACGCTTAAATTCTACCTCTTCCATGAAGCTTTCACTGATTCCCCCAGTGAAAACCAGAGATAATTTTTCCTTGCTCTGATCTTGTACAACTCTTCTCACCTCTCTTGTGTGCTAATGTTCTCTTATTTGCCTGATGGATCTTCATGCGTGTCCCACCCTCTGACTATAGATGTCCCTAATGCTCTGTCACGTGACCTCTCTGTGTACACCATTTTTCTTAGTGATTTTGTTAATATCCAAGAAATCAATTAGCATTTCTATACAGAAGACTGCCAAATCTATATATGCATCCTCAGTCTTTCCCCTGAGTTCTGGTCCTGTAAAACTGAATTCCTGTTGCACATCTCTATTTGAATGTCCCATAGGCATCTCAAAGTCAACATATCCAAAATAGCTCTCATGATCTCATCCCCTAAATCCACCACTCCTCCAAACTGCTTTACTTCCATAGAGGATGATAACCTCTAGCAATTAAGATTTACAACCTCAGAGTCATCATTGACTCTTCCTTCTCCCTTATTAGCTATATTCAATGATTGCCAGGTCTTCTTGGCTTCCATGACAGCATGCACAGCTATTCCCTTCTTTTTATTCACATGGCTACCACTCTTGTTTGGGTCCTTATTGCCTTTCAGAATATCTTTCTAAACTGACCTCCTAATGTTCAGTCTCTCTCATCTCTAATCTGCCCCAGTCATCTTCCTAAAGTACAAATCTGACTATATGTCATTCCTTTACTCCAGAAACTTCAGTAGCTCCCTTTTGCCTTTAGGATAAAATCCAAACTCCAGGCATTTAAGGCCCTTTACCATTTGTCTCTTGCCTGTTCTCTCAAGCTACTGTACATTGCCTCCTTCATATATTATTTGAGCTAAATGGTATGCTTTCTGTTCTCCCAACCCATCTACTGCTTCCATGCTTTGGCATAGAATGTCCCCCATGTGTTAAAAGCCTTTCCTCCTTCCTTTTACCTCTTTGAATCCCTTCAAGGCTGAGCTCATGTGCCGTATTCTCTGAGAAGTCTTTCCTGATCTACGTAGTAAGTATTAGCACCTTCCTCTGAGAATTTCAATGTATATACTTCTCTGTCTATGTATTATAGTATCTTTGGCAAAATGAAACTCCTTGAAGGCAGCGTCTAGGTTTCACTTTGGTTTTGTGTGTAGTCAGGGCTTTGTTCATTAAACTGGATTATAATCTGCACTGTGTTTATTGCATGATGATACACAGGTATGCACACACATATTTGTGCACATGTCGCTATCCTCCTTGTGGAATTGTAAACTCTGTCTCTGTATGAACTATGTCTTATTTATTTTTGTAACTCTCCTTGTTCCTAGCATAATGCTTTACACAAAGTAAGTGTTTAATAATTAGTTGTTGAATGGATGACAATAATCTACTAGTTGCCATATAAGATAGGGTGACTATCAGTTTTTAAGAGACCAGGGTAATTAGTGAAAGAAAATAAGAAGAATTTTATATAATTATTTGGGAGAGTAGCAACGCAGTAAAAATCTGTCTTTTTTTAGGAACATGACATATGAAAACCCAGACGTTCCAAAATAGATAAATTAGGGAATGATTTCATATTAGGTAAGAATTCCTTGAAGCATCATTTCTCAGTACACTAAAATTTTCATTTTTATATACAAAAATTGAACTTATACATGACTTTTAAAGAACAGACATTCATAAAAGAAAGTAAATCTATATTAAACTTTAGAATTTAACCAATATTAGAATATTCAGAGTTAATTTGCTAAACTGGAGCAATCTTTCTAAGCAATATCAGCATTCTAAAATATCTATTTTATATTCATCAAGGACATATA
>CM053587.1:98030283-98057560 GCA_028646515.1 Pseudochirops corinnae | reverse complement strand
AATAGACTGGGGGAGGAGGGACACACTGGGATGGCTGTTTTGGGGCGGTGGGTGGGGGGAAGAGGGGGAGAAAATATGTAACTCAAAATCTTGTGGAAATGAATGATGCAAACTAAAATAAAATTTAAAAATTAAAAAATAAAAAATAAAATAAAATAAAATGAGCTTTGCTGAATTAAGCACAAAAGATAAAAATGAATGACAGAAACCTAAAGAAACTTACCAATTTTCTTTCATAAAAGCATGTCCCAAGAGTCTTAGTGCAGTTTAAAGATATTAATACTAAGACTTTTGGGGCACCTAGTATTAATGGCAGTATTAAAAACCATGGACTGTAAGTACCAGGTGAGATGTTTATCATTAAAGGGTTCTAAAGAAGTCTTAGAACACTAGAGAATTAGAGGAAAATTTAAACATGAATGTTCTGACAAGCTCCACATACGAATAGCAGATGATAAGATAAATGTGTGTATATATATATGTATATATGTATACATATACACACACATATATATATGAACATCTGGAAATATATATCTGATTTATTAACATATATATGTACATACATATAAAATTTATGGACACCTGGAGCTTTAGTCCAACAGAGTCAGTATGATAGGTAGATCTGGAGGATTTCTGACTTTGGAGATTTGTTTAAATAGAGTAGGAAATCATTTCCTATTCCAATATGTTTTAGTCTTCACACATTGGGAGCTCATAATGGCTCAAAGAAAGGGTGTGACTTCATGAAAATGGTGTTAGTTGACGATGTTTATCAGAGGCCAAGGTAACTGCTTAGTGGCTCTTTCAGTAGCCCTGGTTTGAGGTAATGAGTTAAACAGGATGGCATCAAAGGAAATAGAAAGGAAGAGGTGGGTTCAAGAGATATTGTTGAGAAAAGATCAGTAAAACTTGATGATGATTATATTTATATCAGGGAGAATTATAGGTGACTGTCAGGATCAAGTCTGTGTAACCAGGCCCCTGTCAGGTCAGGCATCTGTGATTCTTGTGAGAAGCTGCCATGAATCATTTCACATACCTTTTGGGTAGGTCTTCTTATGCCCTTTTCCTTTCTTACACAACATGGTTATAAATGACAGTACTTTCCCAGTTAGATCTCATCTCCTACTCTTTGCAGTAACTTTTTTCCCAACCCTTTCCTAATTTTAGGTTATTTTCAGTAGTGCTTTCGTTCACTGGTGACAATGTCATCTCCTAGTGAGAGTAAAGAATGGAATAATAGAGAATGAAGATGCAAAAGTGTCTCTTACTGATCTTATTCTGTCCTGGAAAACGTTAACAAAGAAATACTCATGCTAAATGAGAAAATCTCTATACTCAGATCCAGAAACAGTCTAATTCTCAAATTTTCTGGGTTCTAACTCCTCATCCTTAAATCCTCCTATGAAGATTAAAACCCTTTGCTCATTTATTTCAGTAAATTGGAAAGGGAACCACAGGTGGAATTTAATCCTAAACTCTGGTATAGAGAGCACATTAGCTAATTTGAGTAACTAACTGTTCTAGTGAATAACCAATAACTCGAAAAGTGGCAGCCAGATGTGGCCATAGAAGATTCTCTGAGTATATCTCTTAAATTCAAAGCCTACTTCATCAGGTAAACCAAAATACACTGACCTTCATTAATATTTCATATTAATTTTTCATATTAATTTCATATTAATATTTTCACAGCCATGGTTGAATATGAACAAAGTGAGAGTCACAGATATTACTGATGGGAAAGAATTTTGGAAAAGGGGATCTTTTTCTCCTAGTATTTTGTCGGTACAATCAGAAGACTTAATTCCAAGATGTTAGTGTAGATGTAATAATGATCTGAATTATAATTATCTCATCACTTTTTCAACTTGAAAAGAAAGTCAATATACTGTGCTGAAATCAAATGAGGTTGAATGAACTATCTGCAAAGTACTTAACAAAGGGCCTGGCCTGTAATAGGTGCTCAATAAATGCTTATTCTCTTTCCTTCCTGGCTAAGCAACAGTTGGTATGCTTAGATCATATAATTGTATCTTCTATGTATCTTCTTACACTCTAAATGAATCTTTTTTTTTGTTGTTTTTTAAACATTAACTGGCACATGCAGAGTGTACTTTCAAACTCTGTCATTTAGCCAAAAGAAAAAAAAGCTAGACAAAGTTTATGAAGAAATGAAGTACAATGATTGTCTAACAAAAACAAAGATGTTGATATATTAGTAACATGATTATCTTCTGCTTTTAAATTCAAATTGCTTAGGGACAGAGATTAAATTAGTCACTTTAAAGATTTTCTTCAGCTATACAGATCCTCTGTCTGCTTTGAAAACATCTGTTATGGTTTTTAAAAGAATCTCCAGACTAAATGCACAATTAAATTTATGCTCATTAAGCCTTGTTTACTCTTTTTCCCCCCCTCCCTCTCATGAAACTTCCAGATGAGCCATTGAGTGCTGTGCATCAAAATCAATGGTAGGATATTATTCAGTAGTGCAGAATGAATTGTTAAGTTTTATAATGGTAAATTGACATATAAAATGAAGACCAAGCAAATTCTCTTTACTCAGTCCTAAAAATAAAAAAAGTTAAAAAAAAAAAAAACCAAGTTCTACCCTTTACCAGTATAAATTACACAAATACCATGTAAGGGAAAGAAATTTGTTTTTGTCATATACCTTTTCAAATGAGATAATACTCAAGTTATGAGCAAAACGGCTGCCCCCAAATACAAAAATGACCAAAAAAACCCCTCCCTTATGTAAGTGACTAGGGTTGATAAATGTGGTATATAGAAACTCCCCAAAGAATATAAACTTAAGAACATACAAATAACTTGTTCGATATATCCTGAGCCTTCTACCTTTCCAAAGTCTCCCTGGACAATAATAACTATAGTAGGAATAGCTAACATTTATATGCCTATTAGGTGTCAGGCCCTGTGCCAAACGAAGCTTTCCTCCAGGAAGAGTAGTATCAAACTTACCAAGCTCTAGAACTGTCTTATGCAACATTTCTGACCCACAGTCAGTCCCCTTTCTTCCTCTACAGAGGAATCATTAATTTGCCATAGTTAAACCCTCATACAGTAAGGGTGAGCCTGTGACTTGTGAACATTTCCCTGTATTTCACAGTTTTTCTGTGGACTATTTCCCATAAATAATAATGTGGGAAGATGTTTAGTGCCAAAAGACAAGATATTTGTTTTCTTTCCCTTGGGCATTTTAAAATCCAGTCATTAAAAGAAGAGGGAAAAAAGCACATGTAGATTATAAGATTAACCAAGTTTAGTTTCTTTATTTGTTTATTCTCACTTCGGTGCTGTCAGTTAAATTATGCTAAAAGATATTTCTCCCCTCCCTAACAAAATAGTCTGACAGTTTCTTTTATCCTTATACTTCATGGAATCTAGCTTCCCCGAATGCTGATGATCCAAAATTCTTCATGGCATAAAAGGAACTGTTGAAGCAAGTAGGATATTGAGTCTGGACAAGAACTGTGGTGGGGGTACTGTTTGTAAGCATACTAAGGATTGTTTTGTAGAGGAGAGAATGAGCTTATTCTTTGACTTGAAGGTCAGAAAAGAGCCAATGGGTAGCAGTTACAGGGACATAGATTTTAGCTTAGTATAAGAAAAAAGTTCTAGTAATTATAGCTATCAAAAATCCTACTCTCTGGTGAATCTTGGTGCATTTTGCTCTGATACCATTGTTTTAACCTATAAATTTCATTTTACATAATTTGGTAATGATAAAATTAAAATTGTAGATCAGCAGATTTAAAAATTATTTTGAGAGCAATCTGGTGACAGAAGAAGATCTGTAAATTATAGACTTATTTGGAACATTATTTGAAATAGAGTTGTCTTGTGGAATTTTCAGTTGATATCTACATCCTGCTAAAGAAATGAAAAATAATAACCTATGTTCTTATTCAGCATGTCATGAGTCTCCACTTGGTACAGAACAATGAAAGGATGCTATGATTACTGTTTCATAATGAGGCGATGTGGGCCTAGGGTAGTGGTCATTGGGAATGGAAGGGAAAGATACCAGTGGCAAAAAAAAAAAAAAAAAGACTTGGTAGGACTTGGCGACTAACAGAGGTGATAATTACCACTTCAGAAACCAATGACTTTCTACCCAATAACTAATTATAGGAAATGCCCTTGGATGAATGGAAAGAATTTTTTAACTTCATCAATGGATTAACCTTTGAGTATATAATGAACAATTTTAGATTATAAGATCAATTACTTAAATAAGAAATGTTTCATAGCCAAAATTGAAAGATACCTGTAGTGAATATAGCTCATCGTGGCATCCATCCTGCAGTTTTTAAAAATCACAGATAAGTGTTAATGCTTACTTTTTTATGTGAACCTGTGACTTCATAAGTGTTGGAAAATGCCATGGTAAAATTTCTTCCATCAGTGCAGATGGTCAACTCATTGGTAACTTAAGAGTTTTAGAGGGTTACTCAAGGCAGTGAGAGGTAAGTAAGTGAGACTTACATCTGCTAGTAACCATCAGAGGCAGGACTGAAAAGAAATGGTCCATGCCTTCAAAGAGCTTATGTTCTACCAGAAGAAAAACACATACATATACAAGTAGATAGATACAAAATAAAGAAAGAAAAGGTTCTTTTTGGGGGCGGGAGGGGCATGGAAGCAATAGAAGCTAGGAGAATAGGAAATAATCTCATGAAGGAGGTGGTGTTTGAGGTAGATGTGAAGGGGGAGGTAAGGAGGGAATATATTCTAAATAGAGAGGATAGGCTATTCAAAAGCATGGAAATGAACAACAGAATATCATGCATTAAGGTCAGGAAGTGGGAAATTTGTCTATAATGGAGAGTGAATGACAGGGAGGAATGTATAACATGTCTCGAAAGGTAGGCCAGAGTTAGAATTTGAGCTGTTCGAATTTCCTGAGCAGGGGAGTGGCATAGGCATGTGTATGAAGATTGAGGATCAGGTAAGGGGATAAGAAGGATGGCCAAAGTACAGGCAACATGCTTTGGAAATAACCAGGGACAAGCTTGGTCATTCAAGGGTTTCTTTTCTTTTCTTTTCCTTTTGCCATTTACATTCTTGTAAACATGTATATTATTTTCTAGGTTCAATTTACTTCACTCTTCCTCAGTTCAATTGCCTTTGCTTGTTTCTCTGGATTATTCATATTCATTATTTCTTAGAGCTGAATTATATTCTATTACACTCTTATACAGTATTTTTTTTATTTTTGTTATTTCTTAGTCAGTGAACACCAACTTTGATTTCAGTTCTTTGCTACTACAAAAAATTCTTATATAAATATTCTGATATAAATGGTTTTGTTTTTGTTTTTTTTTTTATCATTGACCTTCCAGAATATATGCTTAGCAGTAAGATCTCGGGTCAAAGAGTATGGACATGTCTATTCTTTTTTTGAGCATAATTCCAACTTGTTTTCCAGAAAGTTTGAACCAATCCATATCTTCAATGTGCTTCTCTTTCCTTGGCCCCTCCAAAATAGTTCATTTCCAACTTTTGTTATCTTTGTCAATTTTCTGGTGTGCCTCCACTCAATTCTCTATTTCCTACACATTAAAATACAAACTTCTTTTCCTGTTGTTCAGGGCTCTCCACAATCAGCCTTCAAGTTACCTTTCCAAACTATTTTTTAACAGCATTGCTACTAAAGTAGTAGATGGGGGCAACATTGTAGATATAGTTTACCAAGTTATCCAATGCTCTTCTTTGGGAAAAGATGGAGACGTGGTCTAGATCATAGAACAATTAAATGAGTTAAAAATCTGTTGTTTAGCTAGACTTAAAGAGTAATTATTAATGGTTTGGTACCAGTTGGCAGGAGGACTCCTTTGGAGTACCCCAAAGGGCTGGCTGGTCTATGTCATTTGGGCAGAGGAAGAAGGAAATAAATATCTTTTAAGTACCTACTATGGGCTTGGTATTAGACCATACACTTTACAAATTATCTCATTTAACATTTTTATCTGTGACTTGGATAGGTGGCATTGTCTTCATGTCAAAGTTGCAGATGACTCAAAGCTCAGAAAGATAACTACCGTACTGAATGCTAGAGTTAGTACCCCCAAAAGACCCTAATAAGATGAAATTTAGTTTGGACAAATGTAAAAATCTCATAGCTAGGCTCCAAAAACAACCTTACAAGTACAAAATGGCAATGGCATGGTTTGGCACCAATTTTTGTGAAAAAGATGTGGGAATTTTTTATAAACTGCAAATTCATTATGAGTAAGCAGGGTGATGTGAAACCAGTGGAGCTCATGATCTTGAGTTTTATTAAGAGACCACATGTGGGGTGTTATGTTCAGCCCTGAGTACCGTAGTTTCAGAAGGATATTGTTAAGCTCAACAGTATCCAGAGAAGTGCAACGAGGATCATGAAGATCATTGACTCTCTGTCATGTGATAATCCATGGAAGGAACTGGGATTGTTTTGCTTGCAACAGAGAAGACTCTTGGAACATGATAGGTTTTCCAAAGTATTTGATGGGTTAACATGTGGAAGAAAAATTAATTAGGCACCAAGGGGCATGAATAGTAGCACTGGGTAGAAGTTACAAAGAACTAAACTTGATCTCAGGGAAAACTACCTAACAATTAAGGGTGCTCGAAAGTGGGATGGGATGCCTTGGGAGGTAGGGAGCTCTTGCTCACTTGATGTTTTCAAACAAAGGATGGAATACCATTTTTTTGGGAGGGGGTTTATATTGTTAGGGAGATTCTTCAGATATGACTTAAACTAGATGAACTCTTATGTATCTTCCTATTCTAAAAGGCTGTTATTCCAAGATAAGCTTGGAAAGGGACACTGATATACTATGGAAGGCCTTGGATGTGAGGCTAAGGCATAGAGAGAGAGTCTTTACCAAATGGGCCACAGGAAATTACTGATGTCTTTTGAAAAGAGTGATATGATCAGATCTGTGCATAAGGAAAAAGAATTTGGCAGTGGTAGAAGGATGGATTAGAGGGGGAGAGACTGGAAACAGGATGACTGATTAGGAGGCTATTATAATAGTCTTGGTGATGAAAACTTAAACTCATTATCTGGCAGTAGGAATAAAAGGAAGAGTACAGATGTGAAATGCATTACAAAGGTAGAATTGACTAAATTTCTTAATATGTGAGAGTTGATGGAAGAGCAGTCAGAGATAACCAAGAGTTTGAACATGGGTGATTAGGTGAATGGTGGTGCTATTGAACAACAACAAAAAAAATAATGTAATATAGTGGAAAGACCCCTGGTTTTGCAGCTGGTTGACCTAGGTTCAAATTATGGCTCTTTTCCTCACTACCTAGCAGTCTTGGGCAAGTCATATAATCTCAAAGAATCTGTTTCTTCTGTGAAATGAGGCATTTTTACCAGCTGATCTCTCAATTTTCCCCTAGTTCTAAGTCTATGATCCAGTGAAAATCAGATGGAAGAACAAGTTTTAGAGAGGAGATAAATTAATATTTGTACATGTTGTGCCTGAGTCATCCACAGGACATGCAGGTTAAGATGTTATATAGACAGTATTAATTTAAAGTTTGGAGTATAAACCTAGGGCTGGACATACATATTTGGACTTCATTTTCTTAAATGGGATAGTGAAGTTAGAATAGTAGATGAGATTGCCAAGGAAAAGAGTGTGGATAGAAAAGAAGAAAGGGCCAAAGACAAGGCCTTAGGGTTGAGAGGATTGGAGTGGATGTAGAGTTAGGAATTGAGAAGAGGAAGAGAAGCCAGCAAAGGATAATGAGAAATAGTCAGAAAGGTAAGAGAAGAAATAGTGGATTTGGGTTTTATGCAAAGCAAGGGAGGAGAGAGTATTGAAAAGTAGGAGAAGAGCAACAGTGTCAAATGCTGCAGGATTGTTAAGGGTGATGAGTACTGAGAAAAAGTTATTGGGTTTGGCAACTTAATGATCACTGGTAATTTTTCAAAGACCAGTTTAAATAGACTGATGATAACCAAAACCAGGTTGAAAAAGGTTGCGGAGTAAATTGGCATTAAGGAAAAAGTGACCTCAGGTCTAGATTACTTTTTTCAAGTGGATAAAGGGAAAAGAAGTAGATCAACGGTTAGGAGGATTAAAGGAGTCTTTTTTTAGATTTAGAGAGAATAGAACATATTTGTTAGCAGACAGCAAGAAACCAACAAAGAGAGAAAGGTTGAGGACTCATCAGAGAGAGGTCAAGATTGAAGAGCAAGATCCCAATGACTGCAGGAGGCAATTGGCAATATTAAGGCCCAAGGTAGCAAGATTTCCTTGTAAAAATCTCTGACTTACGTTGATGGAAGAAAAGTGTATGTACCAAACAGTATGAAAATTAACACCTTCATGTGTCTTGAAGGCTACTTAAGGAGATGACTTTAATATGACTAAATCATTCAAAGAGTCAAAGAAGAAGTATTCTTCTTTATGGTCTGTGGTGCATGTTTGAATATATGTACATGCATAAGTATGTGTTCAAGTTTTATTTTCCTTAGGGATTTAGATGATGAGATAAAGAACTTGCTGATTAAATTTTCAGATGACACTAAAATAGGGTGACTAGTGTCTTTGAAGAAAGAGCATCAGTTCAAACTGACTTTATTTAATTGAGCAGGTTTTAAATTCAAATAGTTTAATAAAGACACAAGGTAATGTGTCTGGGAAGGTAAGCTAATGACCAATGACAGAGTAAGTTGATCCATGTTCAATAACATAGTAAACTACAATGAGAAAACCAGTGTCTCATTCTTTTGTTATATAGATGGAAGTACATCTGCTAACATGGGTAAAAGTGGGGAAAGGGCTACCTTTAGAGTCAGGACAAGACCTCAAGAATAAGTAGGAAAAAGGCTGGACTTGGAATCAAAAGAGATCTGACTTGGAATCCTATGTCTGGTACATAGTAATTTTACAGACCTGCTCCAGGGACACCTTTCTGAATTTCTGGGTGCCCACCTGTTCCAAGGAAAGTATTTTACAAATCTTGTTCCTTTGTAAATGTGAGTTGTTATTTTCCATATCTTTCTATTTCTAAAGGCCTGGAAGAAATCTCATGTTTCTTGACCCATGATGATTTCTTTTTCTGAATCTTTTTCTTTCTCATTACCTGCCCCTCCCCAAGATTTAACATTTATTTTGTCTGCTATGTTGTGTTCCTAGTTGTTTTGTGTGGATTAGTTTCACACCCCCTTTGTGACAGTAATTTCCACAGGGGTACAATGACTACATCTTATACTCTCTTCAAAAGCCCCATGAAATCTCACATAGTATATTGAAAATAACCTGTTTATGACTTAGTAAATGTGATCTCCAGTTAAACTGAGGCACATGGAGAGGTTCACAGACTTGTTCAGGGCTAATTACTTATAAGCATCAGAGGCCTAACCTGAACCCAGGTCTTTCTGACTTCAGGCCCAGAGCTCTACCCCTGTGTTTCTTCTCAGTACTTGGTAGGTACTCAGTAACTCCTTGTTGGTCCCTCTGTTGGTTGATTGAGTTGATGGATTGCAGTATGACCCTGCCTAAGATTGCACGAGTTGGACTAGATGACCTCTTAATGTTCATTCCACTCCTGAGATCTTATGGTTCTAGGGCAAGCAATAGAAGAACAAAAGGTCTGAAGTCAAATGAGACAAAATAATTTTTGTGAATACAACACATAAAGGGTATTTGGGATGAAGAATAGGATTGTTGCTAAGTAAGCAAAAGGGCCAACATAGAAAGTGCCCAAGAACAAAATGATTCTGAAAGTTAATAAAACATATAGAAACAAAAGTTTATAGAGTTAATGGTTAATTAGAAACTGGGTAAAGCCATAGATGGGCTGATAAGAAATCTGTAAAACAATACTAGCTACACTAAATACCAACAATACATTTTTATCAATCACTGTCACTTAGTTCAGAACAATTGAAAATCTCAGCAGACCTACTGAATCAGTATTGTTAGTTTTTCACAATGAATGTAGAAGATTGGTGACATACTCAGGAACTAGAATTGAACAAAGGGAGCATGACTTTTAGAGAAAAGTCATAAAAAATAATTTGAGAACATCCATTCTAACTGTAATGTGTAACAAAGCAGCATTGCAACTATGAGAAGTAATCTCTTATTTATATAAATAATTATTTGTTAAACGACCTTCTGGGAAAATTCTGTTTAAGATCATAATTTGAAAAGAACTTGACATCACCCCTGGTATATGCAAAACCTCATTGCCGACTTTTCAGGTCCAGAAGCTGAGAGTGAATCTTGTCTATCTGAACTGCCTGACTACCCCCAGTGTGGAGCCATTCCTCAAGCCAAGGCTATTTGAGAGTAAAGTCAGAGGTATATGGGGGAGCAGGTATCATCCTGCCCTTAACCTCTGAATGTTTTGCCTTGAATGTTGCCTTGGCAGTGAGATAGTAGTGGAGAACCCCAGAGAAAGTATATATCCCACAGAGAAGTAAAGAACAAGTATTAATAGGGGAAGGTAATTTGTGATTACAGAAGTATGACAGCAAAAAACCCAAGAAAGGGTGATGGAGCTGCAACTTAGGGAAGAGGAAAGGGTAGATTCTGATAACAGTAAATATTTAATTATATACTACAATGAAGACTAGTGGCAGGTTTAAATTTGACCTTAGATTCATGCTGTCTGTATGTTCCTGGGCAAGTCACTTAACCCTGTTTGCCTTAATTTCCTCATTTGTAAAATGTTCTGAAGAAGGAATGGTAAACCATTTCAGTTTCTTTGCCAAGAAAACTCCAAATGGGGCCATGAAGAGTCAGATATGACTTAACAACAACAGCAGCAGCAGCAACAAACAACAACAGTGTGTGCATTCACAAATGGAGGGTATTTACAGAAGAGCAAAGAAATTATTTGACTGAATGAAAATGGTCATAGGAGGCATTATATTAATGTTTTAAACGATTTACTTCTGTCGTATTTAAAGTTTTCCAAATAAGACTGACTGAAGATTGAGTTAGCTATCAAGACCCCATCTTATTTCATCTCTTACTATATGTATATAGTAATATAATATGTACCACATATGGCATATTATTTATAATATATAATATAATACATATATTACCAAATGTATTCTCTTAGACCTCTCTTACTATATGTAGAAAAATGATTCAGAGGTGAACAAAAGACAAATATACTCTAAAAACATCTTGTATAAACCAAGAACACTAGGGGAATTAATGCACCTCTATAGATTTTACCTAAGCATTCTGCCTCTCTTATCGGATACATAACAGATAAAAGTTCTTTATCCAGTAGTCAGTACTTCAAGTTCCAATACTGCTATTGATTAACCACATGACTAGCCAGAGAGGTAGTCCTTTATTGCGAACTTTCGGGATTTGTTCTGTAATAGTTACAGACAGTATTCTAAAAGAAGTGAGATGTGGCATGGAAAGTAGAAAAGCCAACTTGCAATCAGAAAAACCTGGATTCAAGCTACATGTCCTAGCTCTGGGATCCTCAGCAAGTCACCTAATCTCTCAGGGCTGCAGGCAAATCTCTAAGACCACAAATGGCAGCGTTTGTCAGTATGTAGTAGTAGGAGTTTCAGTGCCAGGAAGTTCCTTATCCCAGTGGAAGCCCAAGGTTTTCTTCCTTCCACCCCTTCCCCCTTAACTCACCAAGACACTAAGAGTCTGAGTTTGCATCAAATCATAGAATTTAGGGTTACAAGAGACCTTAGAAGCCATGTAGGTCAACTTCTTATGCAAGAATGACTTCTCACAATACAAGAATGAGATCTTGAGGAAAACTCTCCAGAGAACAATGAGGGGAGTCTCCGGTTTAGATTGTGGGCTTCAGAAATGATCCCAGTGTTCCAAGGACTCTCATTTGAGAAGGCTTTTCTCATTTCTGACTCTAGCCTTGTAGGTTCTAAAGGGGAGCAATGAATAGTGACCAACTGCAGTTTTGTCTTAAATGTGAAAGGAAATGACTAGAGTTCTAGGAGACTTTGAAGGTTCTCTGGCATCCTCCATATACGTACTGCTTCCACATAAGAAGGTTAGAAACCCTTAACTAACCTTTCTCCCTCCCTCCCTCCCTTCCTTCTTTCCTTCCTGGCTTTATGATAAGCATAATCCATTATTAGGAACATAGATCAGGGGAATGTATTCTTGTGATTTGAAAAGAAAAATCTGACTTCTGATTGTAGATATAGTTTATTGTGGAATAATGAAAGATATCTTCCACCTGTGTAAGCCTATCAAAATATAAAATTCATAAACTAGTGTTCAAATCTTTTATGCATGGCAATGACTTTAATATCCTTACTGGAGAGTTCTCAGGTAAGTGGTACCCATGTAATAATCTTTTAAACCCCCCACACAAATTGTTTTTAGCTTGAACTGAATGTAAAAAGAGTTTTGAATCCTAAGTATCTATTTCTACCAAGAAAGGCTGTATAGAACAATGGAGACCATTAACTCTGGAGTCAGAGGATCCAGGTTCAAATCTTACCTCTTTCTGTTTGAACTCAAGCAAATTATTGAACCTCTGGAGCCTTCAGTCTCTTCTTCTGTAAAAGGAGGGGAATGGAATTGATGACCTCCAAAGTCCCTTCCAGCTAACCTATAATCCTAAAGTAGATCATGTATTGGATCCCATTCCATAGGAAAATTATGTATCCTTTTTCTCATTTCCACTTTTCACTTTCTTATCTCTTTCATTGTTGATTGTCTTTTTGGACAGTTTTGGGATGAACCATGATGGAATTGGAAATTCTTGTGGGACTAAAGGTCATGAAGCAGCAAAACTTATGGCAGCTCACATCACTGCAAACACCAATCCTTTTTCCTGGTCTGCCTGCAGCAGGGACTACATTACAAGCTTTCTAGAGTAAGTAACCTTTGCAGAGGAATGAGGAATTTTTCCAGAAATAAGACATCTATAAAAGCCCAATTGGCTCTAGAGCTTCCTATGTTGTACTATGTGACATTAATAGAGGTCCAATAACGTATCCCAGGCTGTTTCCAAAATTATCTTTATACTGTGGCAAGTTCTTTTTTCCTCCTTTTCAAATGGTATTATAGTCTGCTAAATAGATTTCAGAGGAGCTGGAGCAGGACTATGGTTGGGAGGTTGTTAAATATATGAGTGATTAAGTATTGTTTCAGAAATACGAAGCTATGTCATACAAAATTCAGACTTATGTGATTTCTTTATTATATACAAACATGTTATATGAAGACACTATAAATTTTTTTAAAAATCATTTATGGAAAAACAGTATCACAGAAAGCATTTAATAAAGAAAGAAACCCCATTGGTCTGAATATAGGCCAACTGCCTTAAGAGAAATTTCTTTGAAAGGAAAATTGCATAGGCTACATTTGGGTTTTATATAAGGTCAAGCATGGCCTACATGCATACCAATACACTAAACACCCAGGGAGTTAGCCCTTGGAGACAATGAAAATGTCTCTTTGCCAAGATCAGACAGCTAACGAATGACTTTTAGTATCTTTCCAACATTAGGGAGCTATTTTGCTGGTCCCTTCATGCATGTTACAAGAGTCTACTTACTTCAAAAGAAAGGTTATCAGTTAGCAGAGGTGTACATTGCCCCAGGAAAGCAGATGTTCTCCCAGTTCTCACCTGTGGAACTTAGTTTGAATAGCATCTTAGAAGTTTCAGAGCTTTGTTGTCATACCATTAACCTCAATCCTCTTCTATGAAGTTATCCTTGAACATGAAGCACTTTGCAAAGAAAGCAGATTGATTTAGAGAAAATTTGGGCAATGAAAGTTGGGTTTTTTTTGTTGTTGTTGTTGTTTTAAGATACTGACTTTACCCAAAGTTTATGTTGGCATGAACTCCCTTTACAAATTTCATTTTTTTTTTCTCTCTTTAGGATTGTTTCACTTAAGGGAAAAAATTCAGCAGTTAAAATATAGTAGGCATGTTATAGCATGGTTTGTTAGTGGATGGGTTCAGATATGCTGAAAGTCTGATCATGTTTCAAAGTTACATACATACAATACAGTCAGGGCCTGATTAATGCAAATAATGAATCCCATAAAGTGGTCACATGTATTCAAATTTGTATTATTCACAGTTATATTTATGTAAAATATGCTAATTGGTTCCAGCCCACTGGAAATAGACAGTGTAAGTTTGAATAATTTGCTACTTTGTGAGAATTTATTATTGGCACTAATCAGGTCCTAAGTATATAAGCTTGTTGTAACACAACTTAAAAAAATTTTTTGGTCCAGCTTTCCAACACTAGTGTTACAAAAGGACTTCAGTGAATTAATTAAAATGAAAATATTTAAATGGACTAGAGATGAAAGTCAGTTCATAAGGTAATACTTCTCAGTACTTCTCCAATATTTCAAGAACCCACAGTTTTCTCAGTATGTATATCATTTTCATCAAGGCAGATATCAGTGGTTCTATACCTTAGGAGATCTTCACGAATTCCCATGGCAAAAACAAAATAAAATGCCATTTGGTAAAATAAACTTCTGTTAATGAGTCTCTCTGAACTTAGACTAGGATGGTCCTCTGATGACGGACATAACTGCCTTTCCAACTTGGTAGGGCTTGCTAGATTTTGTGCTCTGTCCCCAAATCTTTGGGGACCCCAGAGTCTTTTACTTCAGTGGTGTCAAAATCAAGTGGAAATGGGAGCCACTACACCATAATAAGGCTTCTGTGGGCTGCATATTGACTTTGTTTTAAAATATAATATCATTTTATTTTTATTTTATTTTGTTAAATATTTCCCAATTTTAATTTAATATTTGGCCAGCATTTGGGAGTGTTGTGGGCTGTATGTGGTGGCCTACAGGGCCACGTTTTTGACACATGTGACTTATCGTCCAAGTAGGCCTTTGGTGAAGGATTTGTCATATGACCAAGAGGCTCTTTCTAATCTCAGTAATAACTGACTATACTATCCTGGGTTAAATTGCCTACCAAGAAAATTCACACAAGAATAGCCTTGGGGGCATTTGTAACCTAAAGCAATCAAGGATATCATTTTATGAAAATGATCTAATCTCAAAACCAAAATTTTATACTTGGGTCACATGTTCTGTTTCTCCAGATCTTAAAGTCAAGATAGAATAATATCTGTCACCAGAAAGAGAAACTGTGTGGTGTACCTGTGAATGCCTGCACGTGATCTAAGGTTTAATTTTTTAAGAGACTTTGAGACCTAGGATTCATTCACAGTGTCCTTCTGCCTGATTGGCCTCCATACATGGGCTCAATCTGAATACCTGTTAGAATTTGCTTGACCAAAGCCACATTCTGTTACTACAAAAGAGAGTACATGAATCAGTGGCCAAATCCAGCTCAGTCCTACTGATTTGGTGAGATTTGGCAAAATAAGTAGAAGTTGCTATTGTGGAGCCAAATCCTTCCAAAGCAGCATTATACCGGCAAGAAGTTTGGACTTTTTCCAAAGGCAGAAGAGTGGGTGAATGAGATTTACCAAAGTGTAGAGGGAAGCATTGGTGCAGTGGAAAAGGTATTGCATTTGGAGTCAGGGGACCTGGGTTCAAATCACAGACCTTCAAATTCCTACCTATGTGACTTTGGGCAAGTTACTTCATTTCTCTTGGTCTCAGTTTCCTCATTTCTAAATGAGAATGATGAATTCCAAGGTCCCTCCTAGCTCCAAATCTATGATCTTGTGATTGTTGTGAGAGTCTAGTGGGATTATTAATCCTATAATTAATGAAAATATTCCCATCCCACAGAATCAAAGGATCAAAGTTCACACAATTCTTATTCCAAGTAAAAAATGAGTATGAGAGGCAATTGGTAGAGACCTGGGAGAATATTGCTTTTCATGCAAACTAAAAAATTCTAGTGACAATCTGACCAAGCACGAATTAAAAAAAAAATTAGTCCAAGGCCCTTAAAATAGACCAGTTCACTGGTACATAAAGACTGAAGAGTGATTTCATTGGATTTTTCTTGTTCTTTTTTATTAATACTCTCAACTTAATTGCTTCAGTAGCTACATGTGATATTTTTTAAAATCTGGAGATAATCTGATCAGGAATTATGCTTATATTTATGTTTTAAAGTTGGCTCAGGAAGACTCATAACATTTTATTTAGTTTCTCAAGAAAAAGAAAGCTTGAAAGATGAATTATTTAGAAACCTCAGCCCAGCCAACAAAATGCATACTTTTCTCTCCTTAGTGCCTGCCTAGGCCAAAGATGATGATGAATTTTAACAATGAGCTTTCTATGATTTATGGAGATTCGCTATTTGCTATGTTGGGCTGAAACTGATTCCTTGACCATAAAAGCCAGTAGAGTACAAGTTTCTCTCGTATCATTCTGAAACACTGAGTGCTGTCAATCCGTCAGGAGGTGGTGTTTACCAACTCCCAATATTTTTTTTCAGATTTCTTAAACTCGGTGATTCAATAAGTGGTTCATGAATCGCCCAGAAGCCGTCCCGATTAAATAATAAAGAACCCATTTCCGTTAAAATGGACGAGTTATGCCAGCTTCTGATGTTTTCCGACGACGGCTTTGCAGGTAGTGTCCTTCCTATCTGCCTGCGGGACTATTTTTTTTAACTTAAAAAAAAAAAGTAAAGAGAAGATGAATTATTATGGCTCACACCCACTAATGACCATGGGCTGATCTACCAGGCAGTGAAGGGCAGCCACAAGGAATTTAGACTAGTTTTGATATATTTCCCACTATTTAGAGGGAAGATAAAGTCATTCAAAATAGTTTTCAACAATTCCTGGGGTTTCTGTGAATCAAGTAAAGCTTTATTTAGATTAGGGCCTGTTAAAATTGTTTAAACTGTTAGAGAGCCATATCAGATTCTTTCAGTTCTGAATTAAATACAGACTAGCCATTATCACAAACAGCATGGATGCTGAAAGTGTGGGGAGCAAAATCATTATCTCACATCCCAAAGTGAAGTAGGGAAGAAAAATTGAGAGATTGGCTCCTCAGGACCAGCTCCCATGGAGGCTGGAAGAAGAATTTCAGGGTGACCAGGACACTAATTAATTTTTCTTATGTGGTAGCCATATTCAAAGACTAATATCAATCTACTATGCAAAAAAAATAAGCCAATTAGTACTTGATAGGCTCTTCTAGAAAGATGCCTCTTTGCAGAATGAAGAATTTTTGACATTTTAATATTTTTTTTATATTTTAGTGTGCTTCAGAAAATAACTTGGCAGTCTTCTCTCCCTTTCTGTGATAAACTTACATTTTTCTTACGTGTCTATTCATATAGTCATATTTTAATGATGTGTAAAAGAAAGAACAAGGACAAATTAACTAGAATCAGCATAGTTCTTGCGACCTGAAAAAATCCAGTCTGATTATATTGATTTTGGTTGTCATTGAGTATAACCACCCAACAGATGAAAGCATTATTCTCAGTACCCATAAGTACTGAAGAGATGAGAGATTTGAATCAGGGCAATTTGAGATAGAGAATAGTACAATCCCAATTCTATATAAAAACTGATAGAAAAGCCCCTATAAATATAGTTAGCCTTTATACATAATAGATTAAGATAATTCTCTCCCTATTTTTTTTTTTTTTGCTTTATTTTAGTGACATTAAAAATGTGTTGGATTGGGGGGGTGGGTTTTTTTTTGAGATGGCATGAAAACATTACCATTTTCATAGTAAAGTTTTGAACAAAGTTAAAAACAAACATTTGATGGTACTACATTTTTGACTCTATATAGACCTGAAAATCAGAGTATAAATTGTCTTAGTGAAAGCAAACTGAAAAACATGATCTGGAGAATCATCATGTACTCTGCAAGTCTAGTCAAGTTCACATACTTGACCCCATGCGAAAGTGTAAAAGGCTGACCCTTGACCAAGTTTGGCAGTAAGGAAGACTATTTAGCAAATCTACAAATTATGATTCTGTTTTTGATCTTATTTTTCAGGCTAATTATCTATTTGAGGAAGACAATATATCTGAGATAGAGTTATGAGGACATAAAAGTATTATTGACTTTGAATTTATGGTGTGAAGTATGCCACTTATAGAAAAGCAAATATGCTACCAGAATGCAAAGACTCTATCTTAATCATGAAATTAGCCTGAAGAATAGAAATGTAAATGGAAATAGTCCTTGAATTTGCTAATTTTCTTCTCTGTTATGGATGTAAACTGGAGTCTAGTTTTTAATGATGAAGCACATAAAATCATAGGATCATAGATTTAGAACTGGGAGGGCTGCAGAGGCCTTCTAGTCCCACTATTTTTTTTACAGATGAGGAAACTGAGGTTCAGGGAGATGAAGTGACTTGCTCTGACTCTAGATCCAGCACTTTTTCTACTATACCAATAACATGGAAAAGTATAAAGAAATGGGACTGAAAATCAGGAAACTAAGTTCACTCTCTGGATTTTCCACCATCTTATCATGTGACCTTGGGCAATTCAACGAACATCTCTCTGCTTTAGTTTCCTCATTGATAAAAATGAGGGCATTACACTAAATAATCTTTAAAAACCCTTGAATTCTCACATTCCATGATACCATGAATCATATTTTCTGGTCTAAATATATTAGGACCAAGGATTTGAGGTTGATCAAAATCTTTGGTTTTGCCTTATTATAATGTGCTATTGTCATCTTAGATGTGTTTAGTAGTGACTAAAATTGTGTCAACAGAATGGAAAAATTTTGAATATCACCCATGACACAAATAATTATTATTTATAAGTGCTCTATGTTTAACAAAGATTAAACACAAAATTTTTTTTGTTATCACTACTATTGCTTGTAGAACTAAAATGGAATACAATGATCCAAGTATTTAAATAACAAAACCTACATGGATCATAATCAGAATCATAGGCAAATTAGAATTTTTTTTCTGTATTGAGCCTCTATATAAAGGAGACAAGAGACAACAAAACAAATTTATACAGTGGCTTAACTTCTAATAAAATACAATATGTATATTCATTTTTAGAATAATTTTTTACACAGCATAAGTTCTTCACTCATCAAAAAAAAGATGTACAAATATACATATTCTACTAGAATGTGTAATTTCAGAAAGTTTTTCAAGAAAGAATTTTTTCTGCTTAATGCTCTAACAAAAAATTTAGTTAATTCAAACACTCTAGTCACTAGTTATTCTTATTAAGATTTTACAATTCTCAGATAGGGAGGTAGTTCTATTATATAAAGCATAAGGCCAAATAAGTCAGCCTTGTGGATTAGCCACATATATCTCAAGACCCATAATATTTTACAAAATGCTATTTTTTTTAAAAAGAAAGATTGCTATTGATGTGTTTGGAGGGAAGGTGGGCTGGTTAAATCTTTTTAGACTGGAAAAAATTTGTTCTATTTGCAAAACCAAATTAAATGATCTCTTATTCACCATTAATTTGGTTACATCACAAGACTGGATATTGACATTGAGAAAATGAAGGCAAGATGGTTCCTAGTCTTTATCAAAGTAAATTGTATCAATAAGTGTTTTTTTAATTATATTTACAGATTAGATTGTAAGTACCTTGAAGGTTAGATTGTATCATCTTTGCTTTTGTATCTTCGGTGCCTTCTAACAGTACCTGATACAAAACAGGTCCTTAATAAATGCTTGTTGATTGGTCAATTAGAGGGTGAAGATGAGAGATCCTAGCCTCCATCCCAAGAATGATGTTTACTCAGTTGATATAGTGTCTCTGTATTGTATATAATTCATGGAGATGACTTAAAGATGTCACTTGATTAATTTAATTGGTAAGAGAATTCAGATTCAATGACTAGAAATATTGAATTCTATTCTGAGCACAAAGGAGGAGCTACCTCTTAGTGATATACAGTGAAACCTATTTAAAAAGTCTTCCTTCCTTAGTGTCATGTTCCAAAATATCTCTATTCATCTAATAATAACAGATTTTAGTAAATGCATGACATTATCCACTTGGAGCATTATCATGTTATATGTTTAATCTTTTGCTCCTACATGTTTTTGTGTAATGGTTTTTCTCTCTGTACGGTTCTGAAAGGGAATCAAAAAAGATCTGTATAATTCTTTATTCAGACCAAATACAAAGCTCAGTAGAACATAAAGTGTTTCTAAATAATGCTTTAAAAGTAAAGTCATTATTTTGGATAAGTCTGTGTCAAGGTCTAGGCAAGGTGACTATGGCCCAATGACTAGGTCTACTTCTCTTTGTTGAGGGATCTTAAAGACAAGAACCATATTTTGGACACCTTTGTGGCAATATCATGAGAGTATGGATGGAATAAATTTATAAATAAGGTAGTTGTTGCCTCATTCACAAAATTAACCAGTTGCCCAGTTTGCCACCAGGAAAGAATTTTTATCTCGGGGAGTTCTTGGACTCTCATGGATTGCTCCTCAGAGGCTCTCTCTGGCAACTCTTGCTTGAAGTACCTTGTTGGCTTAAACCTTTTCTTTTCTGATTTCCCAGGTTGAAATTTCTTTTCTCATCTCTTCTCTTCTCTTTTCTCTTCTCTCTCTTCTCTTCCCTTCCCTTCCCTTCCCTTCTCTTCTCTCTTCTCTTCTCCCTGTCTCTTCTCTTCTGTTCTCCCTCTCTCTTCTCTTCTTTTCCCTTCCTTCCTTTTTTTCCTTCCTCCCTTTCCTTTCCTTTCTCTTCCTTTGTAAAGCCAAGCTAAGTGGCATTAACCAATGGAAAAGAATTAAATGGTTGGCTTCAAGCAAATTCAGAGTGGAAGCCATAAGATGAATATATTCCATGACCTTTTTCTCGTGCTTTTATTTTTGTTATTGCACTTTTAACTCTTCATTCAAACATTTCACTATATATTTTTTACAAAATTTTTTCATGGAAATACAACAAAATTTTGTCGGTATTTTATGTTCATCTTTTATATTCATAAGATATATTCATGGCAATATTCTAAGTAGTATTAAAAATGAAAGGAAATTACCATTATTAATTCAAATAACCTATTCCTGTTGAAAAGCAACAAGGTAATCTTATGGTAACTTGCTCTTTCATCATACTTAATGTTTGATTTCCTTATCAAGAATCTTCTTTTTAAGCAAAATATATTCTGAACTTTTGAATTCACTAACAATCTTATAAAAGTGAAAATATGATATGGAGTCCCATATTTTTAAAGCCAACCCACCTTTAACCATGAAATTCATGCTGAGAAAAAAATTGCATGAAATTGGTATTCTTTTTCACTCAGCTAGCCTCACCTGTCCTGGGCACAGGGTAATTTCTGTAGCAATACTTAAAAGATTTCAAAATCAGGGAAAAGAAAGTGCTTCTTTATAATGGTAATGTGAACTACTTTACTTGCTAAGTTTCGGGAGAAGATATTCTTTCCTCCACAGAAAAGATACTTTCTTCACTGCCATGAGATATTATGGCATTAACCAACAGTAAAAACCTGTCTGTCTTAGCACCATATTCCCCAAGAACTTATGGAAACAACATCCTTTCCTTTGACAGTGAAGGAATAACTCGACTTTTGAAAAGTGATAATTCTGTTATTTCCCTTGCCTCATTTGTAGGATAACAGCGTATTTTGAGATTGGCTGTGATAAACTTTTTGAACTACTCTTTTTGGACTAATTATGTTTTTAAAATCGCAGTCAGAAAAAAAAAAAGACAAAAAAGTCCGGAGAGATGGATGTAGAGTATGTTGTCATTGATGTCTTTGAATGACCTCAGAAATAATATGGTTCAGTTTTTAAAATGATTTTAATTTGCTGCAATACCTAACTTCTAATCAGTGAAAGAATTTTTAACATCATTTGAATCTCATGAATTTATAAAATGTTTGTAAAATGCATTATTGTGAAATGTTTCTCTTTTTACTTATCTATAAATGAAAATTTGAGCTGTCCCAAATAACAGTTGTAGAACTGCTACTTGTGAAATTATTTTCCTTTGGCACAGTAGATGGAAAAGATTTGGAAAAAAAAACACTAGGGCTGGCACAATTGACAGGAATGTTGGAAAAAATGTTTAAATGTTGGCATAGGAATTCTTTAAAAATTCTAACTTATTCACATGTGAAATGAAAGTAAAAAAGCATCTGTCCTATTTTATGCACGCTGACTAAATAAAAATGAACAATTATATTTTGCAAAGCATAAAGCCCTTTAAATGAAGGCACTCTGTCTGGTTTTTAATGACTTTTATATTATTTGTTCCACCAAATTAATCTATTATGTTGGAGAACAGACATACTTTGAAAAGCAGAGATTATAAAGAGAGAATGTTTTCATTTTTCAACACTGATGACCTTAGCTGAAATATGAAATTTCTAAGAGACTCAACACTTTTACTGCATTTGAGCAGAGACTTTTGACTCTTGGCCTATACTTTCATTCTGCCCATTTATTATTGGTATTTTTCCAGGTCCAAACGACATGTCTGATCATGGAATCATTTTTTCTTTCTAAAGTGGAGTTACATAGATTAAGTTGTTAAGGGTTGCAAACCACATTTTTGTTACTTGCCACATTTCATGTTTTTAATTCTGCAACCAGATGTGGCTATGTTTTCATTGAAAACAAACAAGAGGCTTAGAGCAAATATGAAATTATGTTTTCCTTGTTTCCAAAAATTATTCTAAATTATTGTTTTAAAGAACAATGTGATATTTTGATTATCACCTAAGGAGGTTTTGTGTGTACGTATTAGTCATTGGAATAACATGGCTATTTGTATCTCTTATTCCCAACTCACTGTAAAACTTCAGTAGAAATATTTCATCCCACTGCAGGATTATTTACAAGTAGAGAGTATTTCTTCATGTGTTCAAACATGTTAAAACAAAGAACTCAGTACGTGGTATCATAATTCTGACTGAAAGAGTCCACAGAGTACCTAATCTCCTTTGATCCTTTATGTTGAACAGTTCAGGCCGTGGTACTTGCCTTGATAATGAGCCTCCCAAGCGTGACTTTCTTTATCCAGCTGTGGCCCCAGGTCAGGTGTATGATGCTGATGAGCAGTGTCGTTTCCAGTATGGAGCAACATCCCGCCAGTGTAAATATGGGGTAAGAAGTCTTAATGCTTATACTTAGTGTACTGCTTAGTCATTTGTATATATTTTCCTTCATGATGCAACTGTTGAGTTAGATGGAATCATTCATCACATGTTTACCTTGAGTCATTTGAGTAACACTTGCAGTGTAAATATGGGCTGAGAAATTTTAAAATTATTATTACATCTTTTTTTTCTGATTTGTCTATTGATCATTTTCAGATGTTTGAGTGATACTGAGTTAGGCTTTCAAGAAAGCAGGCACACTTTGAATAGCTTCTAATCTATTATTTTAAGTATTAAAGTTTATGGTGTAGAAACAACAAAAAAACTATGGTTTTAAAATCTACTCTGCTTTTTAAAAAAATTTAAGCTAATAGGCACTTTTAAATTGGCTAGAATTGTTTTAATTCATAGTTGTTAGTGGTGAGGTCATTCAGCTGTTGCTTCACCCACTGCCCACATTCAAATAAATTCCTAGGGAGGGCCAAAATGACATGAACTCAAATAAAAACAAACAAACACAGAGATGGCTGTGAAAAAATGTTGGCATCCAAATTCATTGTCTTTCCACATCTGCCTTATGTAGTAGAAATATGTGTACCACGATGGAATGTACAAGAAACCTTGGCCTCTTCCTAAACTTTGGATTAATAAATTAGCCTGCCTTGCAGAGTATTGTAGAGGTAGAACATATTCATTTTATGTTTATTGAATGAGTGAAACTTAGAAATATATTTGCAGGAGAATAATCTCCTTTTAAAAATCTAACAATTTTGGAGTTCTGTTACCTATGGGAATTTTTTTAAAAATTATTTTTGGTAGCATTAAAAGGAATTAAAAGTTTCAGGTAGTTTAGTCTAAATAGTATACTCATTCCACCTTCACCAGTTACTCCTGTTGGTCTCCAGTGCAAAGAGAATTGATTTTTAATCCCCTTGATAAGACAACTATAATATTATTCTTGGGCAGACTACTTGCCATTTTGTGCAATGGATATAAAAATTGTGTGTGACTGGCAAACTCTTTGAGGTCCCTGAGTAAAGTTTTTTCCTCTTTCTTATCTTCTTTAAAAATCTTCACATGTCTTCTTTAACATTTATTTCATTGCGTCAGCCAATCAAGCATTTATTAAGCACCTACTGTTTGAGGTGCTAGGAAGATAAAGACAAAAAAAAAAAACCAACCCCCCCCCAAAAGAGTCCCTGCCTACAAAGTGTTTACTTGCTACTAGGGAAGAAACAGGAAGAAAATTCACTTGCACTGAGTACTTGAGAGGGAGCTAGAGGTTCTAAAGAAAGAGGCAAAACCAGAGTATATTTGTAGGTGTGAAAGACAGACTGTAGAAAAGCATGGACATTGGAAATGGAATATGACATATGAGGAAATGTGAAGGAGAGCAAATAGGTCTGTCAGGCTGGAACTTAGCCTTTATGAAAGGGATAAGGAATAAGCCTAGAAAGATAGCCTCAGGTCTGGAAATTGCAAAGTGCTCTCAATTCAAAACAGATGAATTTATTGTTTATTGTTTTTGTCATTCATTTTCAAAGAGAACTATGGCATCAGGGAAATGATGACATGACTTGCGGTTGACTTGGATTGGGGCACTGTGCAAGGTCATCAGCTTCACTTTCTCCTCCAGAGCCATCTGCATCCAGGGACCAGATATTCATCAGGATGACTGGATATGGCCCAGGATACAATTGATGAGTTTATATTTTTTATTAGAGACAATAGGGAGCCACTTTTTAAGCAGAGGAGCGACATGGTCAGATGTGTCCTTTAGGAATATGACTTTGACAGCTGTGTGGTGGATGGATTGAAAAGGGAAGAGCCTTGAAGCAGCTTGATCAATTAAGAGGTTACATAAAAATATATTATGAACTAAACAAGTTGTGGTATGACAGGAGGCCAAAGGGAAAGAGGAGCTACGGAAGCTGAATTGAGAGGTCTTGTGAAGTGACTAGATATGAGGGATGAAGGAGAAGGAAGAGTCATTGATAGCTGTGAGATTGTGAAACTGAGTGACTGAAGGATGGTGGTGTCCCTGATGGGAATTGGAAAATGAGTGAGAAGGATTTGAAGAGGAAGGTAATGAGTTCTGATTTGGACATGTTTGAAATGCTAATGGGACACCCGATGGGAAATGTTTTATCGGCAGTTGGTTCTGTGCAGATGAAGCTCAAAGGAGATACTAGGGCTGGATATATTGATTTGGGAATCATTGACATAGAGCTGATATTTGAATTCAAGGGAACTGACTGCCATCTTACTCTGTTCTTTCTATATGGATGAGCCCTTATTGGTCTGTGAAAGTTAATACAATTTTTAAGTCATAGCTTATCTCTTGAAAGTTGAAATGAATGACCAAAATGATCTTTTGAGATTTCCTGTGGGTTTCCTTTATCTGTGCTTTTGCTTTTCTTTATTGTCAAGGATAACAGTTAATCTCAAACTGTAGTTTGGAATGTTGCTTCTGCCTTCATCTATGTACTTATCTTAATTTCTGTTTTTGTACATGTTGATCCGTATTGCCAATAAAACAGAAATCTAGGTATTTCTTCTATTTTTTTCTTCCTCAAATAAAGTATTACTTTAGCTTACATCTCCTGTCTTCATGAGTAAAATTGTCATTCATGTCAGTTGTAACTGAGTATTTAAATATTAGAAAATCAGGCTGGTTACCTATGAAAGAAGGGAATACATTCTGTTTATATGCCTTCTGCTTTGCATTTCTTTTCTTTTGCATTTCTTTAAACTTTGTATTGATAAAGCATATACTGTGTTCTTAGCTTTGAAATCAGATAGAAGGCCTCTATATATAAATATACACTTTATAAACAAATATATATTTCAACTGTACTTAGTTTCCTTAAACTCATATACTTGCTCACAGGTCTACATTAAAAAAAGAAAAGAAAAAGACCATATACTTGTGAAGAATCTAGTATGTTGGGTCAAAAGTCCACTTTTTAATGAGCATCTAAATATATGCTAGGCAATTGCTACTGTCTAGTAAATAAATATGTGCCGGAAAAGCTGAATAGAACTGTATTTACACAGCTGTTGTAGCTAGTAGATTTTTCAGGGTTTAAAAATCTTTATAAATGCCATTTTAGAGAATGAACCATAGTGTCTTTCACTGTGCCAGTTCTATCTGCTAAATAACATAACTTTAGACAATGGCCATGAAGAACAGAGACGTCATCTGTATTCTGATCATCACAGTGCCTGGCAATTAATTGAAAGTGTTTGATAAATCTTTTAATATATCTACCATCTGAATGTGGGTGCCAGGAGGAATCAGACATCTACCCTTGCAGTGGGATCATCAGAGCAGCCTGGACTCCATCCATTTTATTCAGACTAGGAATCCTCCCTGTGAAGTTGGGGATTCTGGGTAGGTTGCTCAGTCCTCTCATTCCATTCTGTCCTAGTGCTCAATATGGTGTTCAGGCAGGATTTCTAATGACAAGAGATGTGGTCCGTGGGAACCACAGCAGTGACCACACTTATCTACTGTCTGTTGCTTCCAACTTTCGGTCATTGTGTGGTCAGTACAGTGGCTGCCATGAACCACATTCATAGCCCTCAGAAATCTTGCTTGAATTCTTTACAGGAGAGGGTTCGTCAGTTTATATTCTGGTCAAATTTGAGGACCCATATAACAATTTTTTGTCATTTTTGTTTATGACAGTGTTCTTCATTATTGTCCTAGAGCTGAGTCTTCGCTGTGGTTCCCATGTATTTCATAAGTAGGGGTAAAGTGATTGTTGTCAGTAACTGATCCATAAAATAATACAATATGGTATGTTTAGAAATGGCCAAATAACACATTTTTGCATTTACCTTGTACATTTTTTTCCCTGAAGAAATTCAGAGTGCTTTGGTGAAGTGCTTCATTCATTTCTACAACTTACAGATGAGAAAGCTAGTATACAAAAAACTTACTTTTTTCAAGGTCTCAAAATGATTGGTGTAGCTTGGTCTGAAACCCAAAACTCTTTCCAGTCATGTGTTCTTTCCACTAGTCATAATTAATGTGCATAGTAAATTAAGGGTACCATGTACTCCTTGTTTCAGGGGACAGTCCATGATTTCATCTCCCTTTGCCCAGTGGAAGCTGGCTCCCAGGGTTTTGTTTGTTTGTTTGTTTAGGAAATTCTCCAAGAAGACAAGCCCCTCTTCTATGCTAGCCATGTCTGAAAGAGAAGGGGAAGACTAGAGTTTCCCTTGGGCCACAAAGGTATTTGGAATGTTCTGAGGTA
>CM053587.1:97896037-98029783 GCA_028646515.1 Pseudochirops corinnae | reverse complement strand
TGCATATATAAATATAATACAACTATAATAAATATAATAATAATAACTAATATTAATGCAGTACATGAAGGCTTACCTGACACTTTAAATAGATTATCTGATTTGAACCTACCACTTCCTAAAGGAATGTGCACAGCCTATCATCTCACTTTTTTTCCCTTTTGCTTTAATCTCTCTTTCCT
Organism: Pseudochirops corinnae; assembly: GCA_028646515.1. NCBI lineage: Eukaryota > Metazoa > Chordata > Mammalia > Diprotodontia > Pseudocheiridae > Pseudochirops > Pseudochirops corinnae. The sequence goes on along the minus strand of CM053587.1, from coordinate 98,029,601 downwards.
ACTGAAAAAGTAGAAAAACCAAATCAAGCAAAAACACACTGAAACAATAATCTACATTAATAAGTCTAAAGTCACAAAAGATTCTAATGTTAAAATAGTCACTACTGTGCCTGTGAGCCATAAGGAGTCTAGACTGTGGGTGATCTTACTGATTTTATACCAAAATGCAAAGTGATCCTTAAATACAATGGATGAATTCAGGGCTCAAGCTCAGCCTTAACTCTGAATTTCCTTGTTCTGTCAGTTTAAATCAGGCTCCAAACATTATTTCAAAATGGCTTTAGTGGTTCAATATATGCTAACAATAAACAGTGCATAGTTTACTGGTTAGCATCAAGACAAAGCTGGTCCACAGATAGACATAAGGCCCCAGACAAAACCTCAGAAATTTTATAGATCTTATTACTGTTGGCACATGGTTGACCTCGCTGTGGTGCATTTTATTATCTGTGAAGTTTTTCACAGCCTAAGATGACTTAGAACTAACATATAAATATTTTGGGGGTATATTGTGTTTTGCTTTTCCTTCCTTTAAAAATAGTAAGTATGATTAGACAAAGTATTGCCCATGGTCTGATACTGATCACCAAGTCCTTCTCATGTTTTCCAAAGAACAGCCTTCAGATTTTCCGTGGAGACAGCTTCTGGTGTGTAGCAGTGAGAGAGTGGAGCAAGAGAGACTGTCCCTGTGTCAGATTTGGTGGTATGCTTCTCTCAGAGAGCCTGTGGGTCCAGCCTTTGATCTGTGGAGCACTTGGAGTCTTCCAAGAGATGTATTCTTCATTTGGAGTGGTTAGCAGAAAAGATAGAATGTGACCTGTAACTTTAAGTGGATGAGCTTACACATTATTGAATTTGCCTTTCCAAGTGAATGTGAATCTCAGATCAAAGATCACAGGTTTAGAGTTCTAAACTTTGTTTCTTTTTTCTATCCACCTCATCTCTCCATCCCTGCCATGGTCCTCCATGGGAAATTTTGGGATAGTCTGCTAAAATTAAGCCCAGGTAGAATGCTAGATTGTTGCCTCTACTTTGTTTTATTGAATCAATGAATTCATTTATGATTCATTGCTTCATTGAAAAAATGAATGAATGCAGTCCTTCATTAAAAGTAGTTCCGTCAATGCAATGCAAAATTAATCCTTTTAAAGAAGATGAAGCCTTATATGTAGTATTAATATGTAGTATTGGTTCAAGCTTTCAGAAAAAAAATTATATAATACTTATAAATATCTTTTTACAGTGTTTATTTTATTAATATCAAAGTTGTCAGTACTGACATAGGTTTATAATAAATGGCAAATTGTTTAGTGTCCCTGAATCTGCTGTCAAATTACTTTGAGTGAACACAATAAGGCATTTAGTGCTTCCCAGGAAAATTTCCTATTATGTAGAAAATTTTCAGGCTTCTAGGGCTCAGAATCCCTTTTGGAACAAATATAGACCATCATTTAAGAGACCGTGTTACAAAACTGGAGACTTTTTTGAAGTTCTTACCTCCTATCACTTTGCAAATCTTAAAATGTTACATAGGTGCTAGCTATAATTACTATTTTATTAGCAAAATTTTTTTTTACAGGACTAATTCTCTACTGTGAGATTTGCTTATTGATAGAGGTGACTCTGACACCAGCATTATCTTAGAACAAGTTTGTTGCTGGGATGAAATGAGGCACTTAAGAAGTCATGAACAGTAACAAAAGGAGGTTTACTTTGCCCTAACAGCAAGGATATGCAACAGAGATTCATTGGCACCGAGCTACTCTGGGCATGGTCTCTTTCATCTCCATAATGGTAATTAGGGTAGGATATGGTGAAAGATATGGTGACTCATGTGAGTTTCAGAAATCTCGCAAGTCAGAGGGCCTCCTACTATATAGTGGGACTTTTTGTGCCTTTAGGAGACCAAGAAGCTGCATCATGGAAACAGGGGCCAATAAGGTTCTAGGCTTACTCTGCCCTTGATATGCAAATGAGTATAACCCCTAACAGATTCCAGAAAGAGTACAATCTAATCCCACCTGTATAATCCCTAATTCTTTAGCATATCAGCAAAAGAAGAACCTTAGAACTTTAGTCCCCGGTGGTTAAAAAAAAGCTTAGTCTTGTCTGCCTCCCGGAGATTTGTAAAAGTTTCTTGGGTGTTAGCTGGAATCTGTTACAGTTGCTCTACTTGGCTCCAGGAATGTTGGATTTATGCAAAGATTTATGGGTTTGGGGACACCATGACCATAATACGCCATATATTCCCCGCCATCTCTCTGTCCACTGTTATTGTAGTTTGACTTTTTATTTCATGGAAGCTCAGGAATACCCTAGGAATGGTTGGCCTGCGAGGCCACTCATCTTGCCAGGCTGCCTTCTGTCTCTTGCTTCTTTTTTTCCCTGTGGCTCTCCTTTTTCATTTCCAAATTTCTGCTACCTAGTCTGCAAAGAGGTAAAAGGCTCTGAGCTCCTGGAGCCTCTTCCAACAAATACCATTTCTACTTCCTCCTCACTAGGGACCTGAAGTTATGCTTGGAGAGTTCCTAGTTAGGGAAGAGTCAATGCCTGCCCTTATTACAAGAGTCTCATGCCCACTTGCTGCCGTCCTTGTTATAGCAATAGATCACTGGCTTTAACTTACACATCAATTAAATGAGGATTAGATAGTCTCTTACAAAGAAAACATTGCATTTGTTCTGGGATCTAAATAATAAGAGTATTTATTTAGGAGAAGGCCTCAGAGATTAAATATTATAGTGATACATATAAATATGTGACTATAACCCAAGTCAGAGACTGAGAAACTGATGTGAGAGTTGTAGGCCTAAAGATGCTAGCTGGATCCATAGGAGGGAATGAGAGACAGAGGGAGTCAGTTTAGCAGCTAAAAAAGTGAGATTCTGAGAGGAAACATAGTATAGTAGATAGAGAGCCAGATTTGAACTAGGAAGACCTTGGTTCGAGTCCTGCCTTTGATAAATACTGGATGTTTGACACTGGATGGATGTTACCTTTTCATTGTTTCAGGTGACTCTCTAAAACTATACCAGGTAGATTTTCATTGGTAAAAAGAGTTTGCTCACTGTGAGATTCCATATATAAATGAAATCATAGGTCTAGACCAGAGGAGACTCACAACACAGAGTGTACCAGAACCAGATTAAAATGTAATTGGGAAATATTTAACAAAATAAATAAAAATACAATAAAACATAGATAATATTAGATTTTAAAACCAGGTCAGTATACAGTCTGCAAGGTATGCTTGTGTATGGATTAGTGGCACCCCTTTTTGTTTCAGTTTGTCATCATTGATCTAGATGAAAAAAGAGAGTTTCCAAGAAGAATTATCTTTATCAAGAATGAGAGGTAATTCTTCAAACTCCTACTCTTCTAGACCCCTAGGATAATGAATCCAGAATGGTATAGTGGTAAGAATACAGGGCTTGACATGAGAACATTTGATTTTCAACCACAGCTCCAAAACACATTACTTGTGTGACTTTGGACAAGTTGCTTTACCCAAGAAGAGTTGACTAAAATCTATTCTAGTTTTTACTCCTAGAATCTGGCTTGGAATATTCCTTCTGAAAGAGAACTTTGGAGAAGTGGCAAAATGACTAAAAATTTTGTAGATATGATTTATGAAAAGAAAGTTGAAAGGAGTTGAGCATGTTTAGCTTGTAAATTAGAAGACTGAGTGATAACTTTTTTAAAAAGCATAAAAGTAAGGAATATTTGCTGTGCTGTGAGTATTTTTGTCAAATTGTTCTCCACTGATGGCAAGTTAAGAAATAATAGTCTTAATTTGCAATTGGAAATGCAAATTATTGAATATTACGAAGATGGTGATGATGATTATGATAAGAAGATGGTGATTATTGTTGTGACTCAGTTATCTGAAAGGTCAGCAGTCACTCATGACCAATTTCTACTGCTTGCTTATCAATGTGGAAGCTTTGATCGGCTCCGTTTGCCCTTCCTTTGGCAGCCTGATGGCTCACCACTCTTGGGGGCTCACCATATTGGTACTGGACTTAGTATGGACACTCAATTGGCTTCAACCCTGCTGCAGTTTAGCTGCTGAGCGTAAGCAATCCACCAGCCTTAGCCTCCACTGTAGCAGTGATTCCCTGACACTGTCCAGCTAGATTACCAAATACCAGAAAAAAAAGTTCCAGGTTGGGAAGAAATATTAAATACTGGAATGTTTTTAATGGCATGATTATAAAATTGCTGTCCTTGATGATCTCCAACATAGAACAGTGTTCATTGATTTGGGTAGAGAGACAGGCAAGGTTAACGAATCAAAGGTATTAAATGTCCTTTTACCAGAACTCCTTCATATATAAAGGCACATTCAGAAATTGTAGAATCAAGCCTACCAGGTAGGGAAAAATAGATTGATTTTTGTTTGTTTTTCCTCTGTAACTAGATGTGGTTCAGTGGAAACAGAAGCATCTCATATCTTCTATTGATAGTGGATCCATAGTTCGTTAACTGTTAAACATCATTAGTGTTCTCAATATGGCCATTTTTTTCCCCTGAGTTTTGCATCTTGGTTGGTGGTGTTTTTGGTTTTTGTTTCATTTTTTTTAAAAAGGAAACATTTCCATTTGTTTTCTTTGCTAGTGAGTAGTTATTAAAATGACCCAGGTTGAACTCTGGCTTAGGGCTCAGACTCTCTCTCCTTGCACAATAGGATTAAAATCTATTTAAGGCCCCTGGAGGATATGTTATCCCTTTTCATCTGATCGTTACTAAACACCTGGAGTGGGGCCATCCGGTCACCATGTGTTGGTTCTTGATTTTTGTTTTGTGTGATGAAATGGTAAGTAAGCTTTCTAATCAGGACTCACCTCCTGACCTTTCCAAGGCCCAGTTCTCCTGGGTTTTCAGGCTGTTTTATTGGAGACAGATGTTGAGGGATGTTACGGATAAGATAATAAGAGCAAAGGGAGCCTCTCAAATCCAGAATCAAGGACCCTGAATATCGTAATGGTTGCCACAGGGCAAATACCTTTGAGTATGATTATCTCTCTTTTATGACCTCTACCTTTAAAAAAAAAAAAAACAGACTAGCAATAAAGAAGTCATTATATCCTCAGACACCTAATTTGGTTTCCCTATTGATATAATAGTTGTAAAAGTTATTCTGGGCTTCTGATTTTACCAGGAAGGCTGAATTGCCTTCTTTGCCTTCATTGTTTATTTTCTTAATTTAAAAATTTTAAATTTAACAACTACCCCAAAATTATAAAATAAATGTACAAAAATAAAGAGTAAGATCTCACATGTACCCTTTGTAGCTAAGAAAGGAGAACCAAATTAATTAAAACAACAAAAAACAAAAGGTTCATTTTCATTTTTTTTTTAAATGCATAACTGTCCAGGGAAAAAGAGAAGTCTGGGGAAAGCAAGTTAGAATTTTTTTAAGAACTCTGGCAGACACACTTTAATTTTGTTGAGAACAATTTTCTATGTCAAATGAAAACTTCTGCTGTTGGGATCAGGGCCCTTGTTAGTATCTCTGTAGCTATATTCTACACGTCTTCAAAATCTGTTGTTGTTTGTTTATAATTATAAGGTATGATGTGCTTAAATGTTGAGATGACTATACTAATAAAAGGATAATTACTGCTAATATGGGCCAACATTGGCTCAAATCCAGCAGATTGATGATCTGGAAGGTGATATTCAACATTTAAACTCAAATGAACATAAAAAAATCCTTATTTACTTGCAGATAGTGGGCATAAAGCATTTTGGCTTTTGAAATCCAGACATAAGATGTGAAATTAGGAAGCTTCATATGTAATAGTCTTTCTTTAGTGTTGGCTTTGGTGTGGCATCTGTGATATAATGAGAAAAAAAAAAAACAAACCACTTATTTAGAATCAGGAGCCTTGGAGTTTAGTCCCAACTCTTCCACTTATTAACCACGTGACCTTGTGAAAATCTAGTGTCATGGAAGTAACATTGGATGGAAACCAATAGAATTGGATTCAAATTTTGGCTTTGCTACTTACTATCTATGTGACCTTTGACGAGTTAGTTCACCTCTCTCCCTTCTCTGGGAAGCTATGTGATTGGTAAGGTCCCTTCCAGCTCTAATTATTATGAGCGTAAGTCACTTATCTTTCAGTCTTAGCATCCTCATCTGTAAAATGGGGATAATAATACTATTCCTACCTACCTCACAGAACTGGGTATATAAAATGAGATGATGTCTTTAAAGAACTCTACAAATATCTGTTGTTATTATTATCATTATTAAAAAAATATTGAATTCAAGTAGTTGTATGGGTTGGGGCACTAGACCTGTGATTTCACTAAAATAGAATATTCCTGAGGTAAGGAAACGCCTTCGAACAATGTAGGTTTGCACTTTCTAATTTATATTCTTAGAGGTTCTTAACCATTTTTGTGTGTCACTGGTCCCTTTTGGCCAATGTATGAAGCCTATAGACCTCTTCTCAGAATAATAGCTTTAAAAACATTCATAATTAAGGGAAATGCTAAATCTCAGTTAGAGTTCAGTAAAAATAAAGATGTAATTTTTTTTCCCCACCCAAGTTAACAGATCCCCCTGAAATCCATTCACAGAGCCCTTGGGGTGGGGATCCTGTGGATACTTGATTAAGACACTCTGTTTTAGAGAGTTGGCTAGAACACACGGCCAGTGTATCTCCAAGGTGAGATTTAAGCCCGGATATTCTTGGCTCCTAGGCTAGCTCTCTACCTATTGTGCCATTCTGCCTCTCGTGGTTGTGAGATAAAATTTTAAAAAAAAATTTGGTGACAAGATGATTCTTAGTTGCATTCATCTTCTTCCAAGTCATAGAAATGGCTACAAAGCTTAATCTGGATTTAGAACCCCGATAGAAGCATGAAGGATGCTTAGAGTAATATTTTATGCAGAATTACCATAATTAAGCTGTCATCAATCATTTTTTACCGGGCTCATGACTTTTTGTTGGATTCTGTTTTTGTCCATGAGAATCTAGCCCAAAATGAAAAGAGGAAAACCAGAGGGCTTTCCCCCAAACAAATTCCCATCTTGTTTAGTTATTCAAATATTTTCTTTCACTTTGGAGTGATACTTGGAACCAAATGGTATATAAAACAGAAAAAAGCAAAGACCTTTGAAACTGCAATTCTTACATACAAAGAAAGCCATTTGTCTTCTCTACTCACATAAATATAAGTACTAGCAGCGTCAGGTATGGGGTTGACTAACCCCATTCTCCCTTGGCCACAATTTATCCTCATACCACCCATCCTGTTCATGTCATAACTCACAGACTTTCACTGGAAATATTGAAGAAAGGTCGTAGAGCTGTAAGAGAATTTTTATTTTACAGATAAAGAAACTGAGGCCCACAAAGATCAGGTGACTTGCCTTTATGTAATTAGTGAATAGCAGAATCAGAACTAGAACTCATGTCCTCTTAACTATTCTTTTTGTTGGGAAATTTTTTTAAGAGGCAGAAAAAAAAGAAACCAAAAAATGAGTGGGAAATGTACTTCAGTTATCCTTGAAGAATAATTGTTTACATTGTAACAAATGATTGCTGATGTCATTAGCTTAAATATATTGGAAGATGACCAAATTTTAGTAGGTTCCTTCCTTCCTTTAGTTTCCTCACTTCCTTCCTCCTCTCTTTCCTTCTTTCCTTCTTTCCTTCCTTCCTTCCTTCAATCTTTCCTTCCTTCTTTTCTTCCTTCCTTTTTTTCTTCTTTCCTTCCTGCCTGCCTGCTTTCCTTCCTTCCTGCCTCCCTTTCTTCCAATACTGCCTTCATCATAGTTTTTTTTAAATTAATAAACTTTAAAAATAAGATTGTCGTTATATATAACATCTTTAAGATGAAAATTCAGCATCTAAACAATGCCATGTTGGTTTCAGTTGAGTTCTTTAGCTTCATCAGAAAGTCTTGACTTTTATATTTGTGATGATTTGGTTGACCAAAGAAACCTAAAACCACATATCCCTCCTTTCTTTTAATAGATGGCAGATTACAAAAGCATACAGTTGTTGTATATATTATACACCCTGACCACTTTTTTTGTGTTGTCTTAGTGGTTTTGAGGGAGTTCACTTTTTTATGTTTGGTGGGGGGTGGTGGTGGTATTCTTAGAGACAGCCTGAAAGGCTCCGTGGGAGATCAAGACCTGGGTTCTATAGTTTACTTTGGGACTATCGTAGCATCACTACAGGTGCTATTATACCTTGTCACTCCTATTTATTTTTCCATTTCCCAAGCTCAAACAGGAAGAGGCAGACCCAAACTTTCTTCATAACAACCTTCTTCAAACTAGAATTGATAACCTCTAAGGGGCCCAAGTGATGACTTGTTAGCAAGATCATAGCATACATAGCATAACAAGTCCAAGCCTCTGCTTTCAAAAATCACTTACTAAGGACTAGCTATGAGTCATTACAATCTTCAGGCTTTTTTTCCCCATCACCAAATACATTTTTCTGGATATACTTGACATTGTGATGGGTATTCAACAGATCAAGTTGGCAAATCTCTTAGAAGGCAGAGGCATCAAAATCTCAATCTAGCATCATATAGCTAGAACTCTTAGGATTGTCAGAAACTATCTCTAAGTCTTTCATTTTGCCAATGGGGAAACTGAGACCCAGAGGGGTTAACTTCCTTGCCCAAGTTCATACATGTAGGAAGAAGCAAGGTTAAGTTTTAACCCCTGGTCCTCTCCCTCCAGAATCAGTGCTCTTTCCATTGTATGAGAGAGTCTCAGATTTTCATTTGATTGTTATTGAAGTCATGTCTGACTCATTGTGACCCCTTTTGGGGCTTTCCTGGAAGAGTTACTGGAGTGGTTTTTCATTTCCTTCTCCAGCTTATTTTATAGATGAGCAACTGAGGCAAACAGGGTTAAGTGACTTGCCCAGGGTCATACAGCTACTAAGTGTCTGAGGCTGGGTTTAAACTCATGAAGAAGGGTCTTCCTAATTCCATGATTTTAAATTTTAATTTTATTGAAGCATAAAAGCTCACTTGGGATGTATAAAAATTCAGGCAGGAGGAATCCCTGAGAAGGTACCTCTTATCAGTTTCTTATAGCTCAACAAGGTCAAGAGAGGTTCAAGATTTTTTCCTGGAATTGCTTTAAAAAAAAAATGTTTTTTTGGTAAACCAGTATTATGAAGCAAGGTATCCTTCAAAAATCTTGTTTTGTGAAGAAGCTCTTTTTCTTATTGCAAATGCAGATTTACCTTTTACTCAGAAAATGTTTTTGGCTAAGGTAGCCATAATCTTCTTAGTGCCATAAATTTAGAGCTGGTGGGGGCCTTATGTGGGGGCATCTAGCGCAGCCCCTTCTTCTTACAGCTGAGGAAACTAAGAATCAGATAGGTTGACTGATTTGCTCGAGTACACACAGTATAAAATTCAGGACTTGAACTTAGGACTTCTGATATCAAAACCAATGTGCTTTCAACTTCATTACATTACCTTAGATAGCTAGCATTTATATAGCACTCCAAGTTATGTCAACACTTTACAAATATTAATTCATTTTATCCTCACAACAACCTTGAGAGAGGACTGCAATTATTATCCCCATTTTTACAAATGAGGAAACTGAGGTAAATAGCTTTACCCAGGATCACATGAATAATTAATGTCTCAATCCAGATTTGAACTCGGGACTTCCTGATTCCTGACCTAGTAACTCTACTGCACCACTTAGATAACATGCATCTTCATTTTGTCAAGACAGAAAGACCAATCTTTAGCTTTATTTTAAAGTTCTGCAAATCCTTCTTAGTTCCCTATTTTTTTTATCCTGAAAGATATTTTCTGCTATACATACCTTCAGACCTCTACTTATAAAAAAATACAACTTTAAAAAATAGAACTTAATGCTCTAGTAAAAGATACTTCCATCTGCCAAGAATTAGCAGGGTCAGAAAGACTTGATAACTTTTTTCAACTGGAAGCACATTTGTTGGGGGGGGAGGGGAGAAGACAAGGCAATCTGGGTTAAGAGACTTGCCCAAGGTCACACAGCTAATAAGTGCCATGCATTTGAGGCTGGATTTGAACTCATATCCTCCTGACTCCAGGGCCAGTGCTTGATTCACTGTGCCACCTAGCTGTCCCTGGAAGCACGTTTTTCAAGGTCCATCTTTATACAGAGCATCTCCTGGATCTTTTTGGTTGTAGACTCAAGATTTCATTTGGAGAATGGTTTCTTTATTGGAGGGCTTCCAAGGACAGGGTTTTTGCTCCTTTGTATGTGTACCTCTGAGCCTTATTCAAGGTTCCATTTTCTACCATCTTTATTTCTTCAAGTTGCTTAGATATGTGATCAGGGCCATGTGTCTCTCAATTTAGTAAAATCCCTTTCTCTGTTGGCCCAGTGATGACAGCTCTAGGACCTTTGTAATCATTTTCATTAACATATTTTTCTGCTTCTTGATTCTCCTGGAGCTACTTTCTGACGCCTAGGGCCTGATGTGAATAATTTGGCCCTGCTCCTGTATGAATACGAAATTTTCATTATGCCTTCCCATTCCAGGGAACTCTTTCATATAAAAAAAGCTGAGTTATAAAGTGGTATAAATAAATATTCTTCTAAACCAGAAGCTGAAGCTATGGGAGAAAGTGAACTTTTTAACATCCTGTAATTTAAGGCTGGTAAGCTGTTAAGACTAAGTTTCTGAATATTTTGGTGGAATACAAGGAAATTTTCTGTTTTAAAAAATATGAACTCTTTCCATTCTAGAATAAAGGAAAAACCTTCTGATCACCTCATTGTTGTCCTAAGATTAACCTAGAAGCCATCTTGATTTAGTCTTCTTAAACCCTTGGTACAAGGACCCTAGGATATCTTTAAAGGAAGAACCAATAAAATTTTAATTGGCAAAGTTAACACTAAGGGGATATGAGGCCCAAAGCAAGTTACAATCTACCTGACATTTTTATACAGGTAAAATCTAGTTAAAATGAACATCAAGGGCAGCCTTGATTAAGAAAACCTAGAATACAAACATCAGAAACTTGCAGGTCAAGTCAGTAGATAGGGTGTCAGTTAGGAGATATCAAAAAGGATGAAAAGAAGTCTAAGGGACAGTGAGAAGGAAAGAGGAAAGGACTAGTTGGTGTCAAATTATATTTTAACCAATTATTAATAAACAATTATGAATTATCTCCTTTACTCTGTTCCCTCTCCTCTTTCCCCTATAAATAGAGTAATTGCTCTAATTTGCTACACTGTAGAAATGCTCTGCTAAAAGGGAAATTCAGTGAATGACTTCATTTTGTTTGTATTATATTTTGTAAATTTTATAAATTTTGTTTATTCAAAGTTCATAAAAAAACAAAATTGCAGATGTAAGTATAATAATAAAAATATAGCATTCAATTAAAATTTACTTATTAAACATGAGTGGTGTGCCGTTAGCAGTAGGTAGCCTCTGGAAGATTTAGATTTACATAAATAATTTAGATAAGATTGGTCACCACCCTCTTGTAGTTTATGGTTTAATAAGCATTAAATATTGAACCAGTCACATATCTTTGCATTAGCAAAGTAACACAACAAAATATTATGTTACTGAACCATCACATTAGAATACCATATTGTGGTTGATTGTATAAAACAGATGTTTTAAAAAGTAGAAATGATAATGAAATAGGGGTGCAAACCCCATAATTATTTACATAACCAAAAACAACTCTTGAAAATATTAATATCTTCCTCAGTGTCTAGGTTTTATCCTTCCTTTCTTTCATTCAGTTTACTTTGCAATACCGTGAAATAGCATATTTTAGAAGGTGATGATTAATATAGTATGAACAAAATGAAATATTTTACATTTCCTATTTCAGAAGCATTGTAGATTTTTGATGCTGAGGTAGGGTAATGAGAGGTCATAACAAAGAGGAAGAGACAGCTCCAAAAAAATACCTAAAAGGCATCAGTCCCAGTGATGGCACAGAAAAGGAGCCCTTACTTCTCAGATTGTGTCCGTGCATTGGTGGAAGACCCATTCTGGCAAACTCTGATCAATACTGCCACATTTTCTTCAGAATGTTCTTAGACTTGTTTTGGCTTTGAAATGACTCTAAAATATTTCCCAATTTTCTAGCTTCCTTTAAATTCACACATTAAAAGAATGCCTGTTCCGTGTGTGCACGTCTGTTTTCCAGAACAAGTTTGAAGGTATCTATGCCCGTGTTTAATGTGGAGGACTGGAAACAATTTTAGTCTGTAATTCTGATCAACTTGCTTTTGCCTTCTTTCCTAGGAAGTGTGTAGAGAGCTCTGGTGCCTCAGCAAAAGTAATCGCTGTGTTACCAACAGTATTCCGGCTGCGGAGGGGACACTGTGCCAAACTGGGAGCATTGAAAAAGGGGTAAGCCAAATGAATGCCTCTTATACCATGGGTGTGAATTAGAAGCAAAAGGTAAAGTTCTTGAATGCAGACCATGAATTCATTAAGAAACAGTGTTCACTGATTATTATTATTTTTAGTAATATTACATTATCATTATTATTTTGCAAAAATGCATGTGTTCCTAATTCTTGCCAGTTTATATATGGGTCATTTTTTGGTATCTATTTTTTTAAAGCATCATTTGTAGAATTAATGTGATTATTTGTTTCCATTTCCCTTTAAAAATATAGCTGTCTGAAAGCATGAGTATGAATTATGTCTATTTAAGAAAGAATAACCTTTTAAAATTATTTAGTAATGTAATCTCTAATTTTTTTACTTTAAAAATTCCAGGAAATTCATGTTACCAGAAAGAGATTTTGATAATAGCTGCAGTTTTAAAAGCCTCAAGGTACCTAGGCATGGGATCTGAAATTACTTTAGTTCTATGAGTCCAGTTTCAAAGGAGTGGTTTACACTGATGAGCAAAAGCTTATCCTTCCTGATTACTGTGGGAATTGCTGCCTTTGTAAATGCTTCATCCCTATGGCCATCTCTAGAATTTACTGCTGCAGACTAAATTTATACGAACAATGGCTACTGTCATCTGTTCTCAGTTCTGACTCCTGCCATGTTGGCTGGGCTGGTTTCAACAAAGATTACACTGCATTTCAACTTACCGTCTGATGTTAAAATACAGAGAATGAAAACTTCTGGGCAGCTGTCACAGTTTATTAATCCTTGCTGACGGCTTCATTCAGGACCCATGACCTAGTACCATGTTGATGGGTTTTCCATGCTGAGTTTGGAAATGTTGGTAAACTATGCTAAATACATGAATTGATGGGGTCATTTTTTAAAGGATAAAAGATCCTTTTTTTGAGAACTCGTAGTTAGCCAATAAAAATATGGAGACCTTCACATGCTACCAAAAATTCATAGGTTTTTTTTTCCACTGGAGTAGTAGAAAATATTAGGAACCTCACTCTTAAAACAACAGTCTAGGTTTATTTTGGATCTAACAACCCTTGTCAACGACAAGTAGCAATTTACATCAATCTGTAGTTAGGAGAATTGTACAACCATAAGGAAGAAAACTTATGGCAAGAGGCTTGAGCAACAGCTTCATTTGCCATCAATTGTTAATTGCTTAGCTTCATACTTTCTAGTAGACTATACATGCCATCACCCGTAATGCCTTCATTAGATTTGCTAGCTCCGTATACATTGGATTTAAATAATCAATTTCTCTAAGTATTTTCTGGAGAAATGAACAATCATTAGTGGCCATGCAGCTCAGCACTCATCATGGGTTTAAAACATAATGGCATCATCTCTATTTTATGCTTCTTCATTAGTAATAATGGCAAGACATTGTGTGTGTAATATGTGAGTGTGTGTGTGCGCGCGCGCGCGCGTGTGTGTGTGTGTGTGTGTGTGTGTGTGTAAAATAGATGGTGTGGTATAGTTGTGGAGCCCAGTCAGCAAGTCAGTCAGCAAGCATTAAGTATCTACTATGTGCCAAATATTGCTTTAAGTAATGAGGATACAAAGAAAGGGAAAAACAATCTTTGTCTTTAAGAAGCCTGCATTTGAATGGAAATATGGAAAGAAATAGGTGCATACAAGTGCATGCTCTAAGATAGAAGGAAGAGAATCATAGAAGGGAAGGTTCTAGCAGCTACAGGGACCAGGAAAAGACTCAGGCAGAAGGTGGGAGTTGAAGCTGAATTTCGCAGGAAGCCAGTTAAGCCAAGAGGCTGAGATGGGGAGGGAGAGCATTTGAGTCTCGAGGGGCAAACGTTTGCTTTCATTGGGAAGGTAGAGACCAGAGATGAAGCAAACAACCAATAGGCTCATGTGTCTAACTCACAGAGTTTGTGGAAGGCAGCAAAGTAGAAGACTGGAGAAGTAAGAAGGGGCCAGGTGGGGGCTCGTTTTAAATGCCAAACAAAGATTATAGGTGAGGATCAAGAGAAGTTAACAAGAATTTGTTAAGTTCCTCTTATATACCAAACAGAATGCTAATTGCTAGGGAGACAAAGTAAGGGGAAAAGATAACAGTCCTTCCCCTCAAGGAGTTTTACATTTCGAATGGGGAAAAACGGAATCTAGAGGGCATAGGGAGCTGCTAGGGTCAGAAATACTGAAAAGGGCCTACCTCCTGTGGGCCTTGCACATAGTAGGTGCTTAATAAATTTTTCATGGAATAAATTTTAAATTTGTTTAGGTTAGCTGGTAGAGAGAAGGGTAATAATTGCCGTGGAGTAAGAATGGGATGTAAAACTCAGGGTCAAAAAAGGAACATGAGGCAGAAAATTAGTAATAAATTTGATTTTTAAAGGTTCTGATTCTCACTATATGAGAGGGTTCTCATTAAGGGACCATCCACAGTCACAGCATGACTGTATTATAAAACCGATATCAAAGAAATCTACAAAATACGTCTAGAAGGTTGTAGCAGAGAGCTTAAGGGAAAGAGTTAGATATGGAACTAGCAAAAGTCTTAATAAAAATACCCTTGGAAGGAAAAAGGAAGGAGCTCTAGAAGGTGGAGGGCTGCTAGGTGGTGCAGTGGGCTTGGAGTCGGGAAGGCTTCTCTTCCTGAGTTCAAATCTAACTTCAGACACTTACTAAGCTGTGTGACCTTGGGGAAGTCATTTAACCCTGTTTACCTCAGTTTTCTTATCTGTAAAATGGGGTGGAGAAGGAAAGGGCAGACTACTTTAGTATCTTTGCTAAAAAAACCTCTAAAGGGGTCAGTCAGGTGAGGCTGAAAAACAACTAAACAACTAGAGGGTGGTCCTGAATATGTTGTTTTCAGTGGCTTTTAAGATTTTTAAGTCTTCCAAAGAGCTCCCAAGCTGCATGTAGCTAGACCATAAAACCAGGGACTTGAGGGCTCTTCAGACAGCATATTGCTACATCCTTACTAGGTGCATTTATCATCTGAGAGGCAGTTAGGTGGTACAGATGGTGCACCAGACCAAGAGTGAGGGAGACTCGAGTTCAAGTCTAGCCTCAGACATTTACTAGCTGTGTGACCCTGGGCTAGTCACTTTACCTCTGCCTCACTTTCCTCTTCTGTAAAGTGGGGATAAAACTAGCACCTACCTGTCAGGGTTGTTAGGAGGTTAAAAGATAAAATGAGATAATCTTTGTAAAGTGCTTTGTAAAGCTGAAAGAACTGCATATAAATACTAGTCATTATTATCTTTTGTGTGGATTGCTGTTTTTTAAAGTCTTTATTCGAGTATTTTTCTTCCTGAAAATGTGCCTACTGCTCTCAGAGACAGAGTTTTTTCAGGATGTATCAGTTTGGGGCTATCAAATGCAACCAGGATTAAAAGTTTTTGCTTTAGTTGGAACCACCACAGGAAGAAATAATTCTGGGTCAATTTGGTCACTCCTAAGAAATACAGACTAAGAAATTGTTGGCATTTATGTCAATATATTTCTTCTGACTTTGCTTTTAAATTTCAGGGGATACAATTCACGGAGAGAAAAGGTAATTTTATGTCTTCACGTAATGTGTGATAGGAAACTGTGTGAGTGAAATGGACCAAGTATTAGAGATGATACTCTGATGCAAATATTCTAGCCCATACCGGTACCAAGGAGCATGCTGGTAAATATTTAACAACCAGCTCTAGTGAGGGTGGGGTGGGGTGTAAAACCATGCAGGACATATTTTAAAGCATAACCTGCATTGTTAATATTTTCTCCATTACTTTCTTAAATCTAGGCAACCAACAAAATAATAAATGGAGCCCTGATTTGTAGTTTGCTGATTTCTGAGGTGTAGATAATATGATGAAAATTTAACAACTGATTCTAGCAAGCCTGTACTCTGTCTCCAGCGCACCCATGCTTGTATACCCTGTTGTAGAGCATCAGGCTAAAAGCTCTTATTTTCACAGGGAGGTATTCACATGGATTCAGATTGGATTTATATCATAGATCAGACTATGTGATATTGGGCACCTGAGTTGATCTTTCTGTACTTAATAGTCCATTTTGAAAAGTGTGTGTGTGTGTTTGGGGGGGAGGGGAATATCAGTGCTTCCCATTACTTTTATTTGAAACTAATTTTTGTTGATGGTAGGTATAATTTATCTTGCAAAAATATTTCCATAAACTAAATATTTCCATAGTCTGAGGTCTTCTAATAAACCTAGAACTAAAATTAATGGGTTTCTGAAAGTTCAGAGTACCAATGTCCAAGCACCATGTCTAAGAAACATGAGTGGAACTCTTATAACCTCTGATCCTAGCCCCCTGAGCTACAAAACAACCCTCATCAGACAGAACATGAAAGAACTTATAGCCTGTCTAGCCAACAGGATAAAACTAAAGCTGCTCATAGTTCAGAATAAATCTTTACTTTAAAAAAAAGTGGGAGAAATATTACTGGAGTGATAGCGCAGATACATCCAGAGGATTGGATGGACAGTGATCTCGTCAAGCTCTGGCTGCAGAAGATATGGGATGTATGCCCGGGGGCGCAGTTCCACAAATGTTCCATGCAAGTGTGGGATCTGTTCCATGCACATTTAACAGATGGAGTAAGAAATATGGCCAAAAAATTAAAAACTGATCTTTGCGTGAGTCCTGGGGGGTCTGACATCGCTATTACAGTCATTGGAAGGCTGCCTGAACAAGCCATTCAAGGATCGAATAAGAACCATATGGTCTGAATGGAGATGTTCAGGGACAGTAGCATGAACAAAAGGAGGAAATTTGATGAGCCCAGACAGTGCACTTGGTACTGTGTGTCCACGGGTCAGAAACTCCTGAGAATCGATCAGCATAACTTCCAGCCAAAGAACTTACTTCAGATGTGGTAACAGTCAGAGCTTTTTGGACTGCAACCAGCACTGTACCAATATCTGAGGAAGGAGGCTGAAATAGGACACAGAGATGGGGATGGCAAAGATTAGGATAGTAGGGTTGGCATTACTGCTGAAAGAGATATGGAAGTCAGTCAGGAGCCACTCCTTGTCAGCCCTGATGGCGACCACAAAGGAGGTTCCAAATACTTGATCTATTGCCTTAAACTTGATCTAATGACATTAAAGTCCTTGGTAGGAGAAAGAATTTAGTAAAAATGAGGTTTGCATATAAATCACCCAGATTCCTCCTATCTTGCTTGGTCTATGAAATAGAGCTGTGTCAGTGAAAGTTGGCTTAGACTTAGGCTCTCAGATACCTTTCTATGATGTTGGGTAAGCGATATAGCTCATGTACGTCTTTAGCTCTTAATTCATGTTAGGGTAGGATGCAGTACCCTTTGCCTGGGCCCAGAACTATTAAGGGCAGGAAGTGGAGAATAACTCTTACAATTATCCTAGAAGCAGTGATGCTGAAGGATGACTTGTTCTGATTTAGAACCCAGTCCAGGATGTTAGCGTTCTGTGTCCCTGCACCTGCAAAGCAGACCATTATTTACATCCCAGCTGAAAGACAGTCCTAAACAGCATAGTGTGCTCCCTCCAACCCAGGCCTCTTCTGATTCAGGAAGAATGCTCTGTATTGAATCACCAATATCATTTCCTTTAGAAACCTGGGATTTCCTTAGAGGTCTCTCATTCCAGATGCTGGCTGGGCCCAGTTCTGGCTATAGTACAAGTTATCCCAAAATTACATCCCCAAAATGGCCTAGCTGCAGTGGGGGAAACAAATTAATCCTACATCTCTGCTCACCTCATAATTCCCTCGTGTAGATTTCTGGTTTGTTTTTTTTAATGTTTCATTATTTGATTTATATTTTATCATTGTTGGAACCCATCACCTGATGCCTTCAAGTTAAGGACTCTAAGTCCTTATTAGTCCTATTAGTAGCTCATGAACAGCTGTGGCCTTGTAGCAGTAATAATAAGCCATATTGTTCAGAAAATAGTATTTCTTGAAAATACTTTAAAAGCTTAGGAAAACATCATGTTTGTAGATTTTTTTCATTGTGAAATTTAAAAAAAACCCTAAAGATATTGGAGTTAGGGTAAGAAAAGAAAAATGGCTAATATATCTATGATATTTATTTATCTATTTTGAACTTCTGTAATTCTATACTTCAAACAGGTAGGGTGGTACAGTGGGAGGAGTGTTCTATCTACAATCAAAGGAACTGAGTTTGAATGCCAGGCCTTTCACGTCCTCCCTGGTGACCTTAGATGAATCACTTAACTTCTTAGAGACTTTTCTTCCCCTCTATAAAATGAGTGGTTTGGGGGCAGCTAGTTGGCACAGTGAATAGAGCACCAGCCCTGGAGTCAGGAGGACCTGAGTTCAAATCCAGCCTCAGATACTTAACGCTTACTAGCTGTGTGACCTTGGGCAAGTCACTTAACCGCAATTGCCCTGCCTTGCCCCCCTCCAAAAAAAAGCAAAAAATAAAAAAAATAAAATGAGGGGTTTGGACTAGGTGAACTTGAAGGTCACTTCTAGCCCTAAACCTAGCAACTCATGACCTTTTCTGAAACTGGTTCCACACACCTAAATCTAATGGAAGGAAGGCCCAGTTACCCATCTGATCTCAGTGAGCATTTCAGAGAACAGATCTTGGACTTCACTGGTATAGGGAACTCCCAGGGGAGAAAATTCTCTGACAATGCATGTTGGCACCTAGCTGTAATTTATAGTGTTAGAAAATTGCTTAGAGCACTTAATCAAAGGAACTTGTCCAGAGTCATCCAGTTATTATGTGAACATTTCAGGTATTTAAATAGAAAGATAGGTAGACAGACAAGTAGTTTGCTTTTCTATGAATTAATCTAGTTAACTGTTATTTAGAATAGTAGTCCTACATACAGCATAGAAGTAGAAAAAGTCACCACTTGACTTTTGGCATCATAGTACAACCTTTGAGACTGCCATATCAGCATTTGGCTTTGGCTTAACTATTACTTTACTACACTCTCCCCTTGCCTCCATCACCACCCCCAGCCCTATTGGATTTAAGGGATTAAAATTAACTCTCAGTTTATGGATAGGGAAACCAAAGCCAGGAAATGAAATGACTTCTCTTGGGTCATAGAAGTAATCAGGTTCAAAGCTGAGATTAAAATATAAACATTCCTCGGTGCTAGTCCCATACATACTTAGACAGTCAAACCTGACCCTGCTCTCTGTAACAACTAGCTGACAGGAAGATTCCTTCATTATTATGGCTTGTTAGCTCTTTACTCATAAATCTGCTTTACTTAACCTGCTGACATAATTATGTACTGTGTCGTATTTCCAGGGAATTGATAAAATGAATAGCATGAATTTATGTGGAGAAAGGGCTTCTAGGAAACCATTCACAATATGCTATGTAATAATGACATTGTAAGCAATATATTATAACCTAAATAGTGAATTTATCTCATACCAAAAATCAGGTTTCTATAGGAAACAAAGCTCGTCTGTGATTACTTTGCCTTGTCCTATACCTTGTGACTATTTTTTGATAAACAGGTTAGCACATCCCTCATACTTGGAGGACTTTTTTTTTATCTTTATTCCATGAAAAGAGGAAAAAATTACATTTAATAATTACATTTAATGAAAGTTTGTCTTGATGAGTTTATTCTATATTATCTGATCCTTGGTCTGAAATAGCAGTGAGATGGTAGATGCTACTAAATCTTTCTCTTTGTTATAATTCAGTATTTGCGATAAGAAAAAGCAAGGACGGAAAAAATAATTAAAATGTTCTCCCTGCTTTTTCTACAATTGACTTCTTTATGATTTGGAAGAAATAATTCAGACTGGTGGCAACTAGCTGTGTGATCTTGGGCAAGTCACTTGACTACTTTAAATTTCTGTTTCCTTATCTGTAAAATGAGGGGATTGGACTAGATTATTTCTGTGATCCCTTGTGACCCTAAAAGTATATGAGCCTATGAAACAGAAACACTTAAAATGTTTTATTTCAAATAAAATTTAATCAACTTATTTTATTTCAAATAGTATTTATCTTTTTGATTTGTAAAATGGTTAGTTGGAATCCATTGCCTGATGCCTTCAACTTAAGGACTAAGTCCTCATTAGTCCTTAGGAACTCATGAACAGCACTGACTTTGTAGTAGTGGTAAGCCTTATCATTCAGAAAATAATAGTGTTTGTTGAAAATATTTTAAAAGCTTATTAGGAAAACATCATATTTGTAATTTTTTTCTTTTCAGGGTTTCAATCCTTAGGGGTGGAGGTGGGGCAGAAGGTTCATGAAAATCAATGATAGAGCAGCAAGAAATTGAATGATTTGACCGTGGCCACACAGCCAGTATCTGTCAGAGGCAAGACTTGATTGGAGGTTTTCATGGCTCCAGATCTGTGTCTGTCTTCTAGGTCATGCTGCTATTAGTTATATCATGGGGGGGAAAAAGAACAATTATGGAAACCCAGCTTTCTGAAGTGAGCATATGAATAGTTAAATTATCCCACTTCCTCACCATGGGAAATGATGTGAGCAAATACCACAGGTATTCTTGCACCCTGATTCTTATACTTAGAGAAACATAGATCATAAAAATACCTAAAGAGATCATTTGTTGCCATTTCTTGTCTGAAGGGTCCCCATATTTGGTTAGTTATGATCAATTATAAGCTAGCAGCTGCCAAAAAATTTTACAATCTTCCCAATTTCTCCCCTATTTCTAAGCCAGGTGTCATACTTTCATCACACCATCTCCTCTCAGATTATCTTTTCACTTCAGAAATGTGAAGAATTGGTCTTCTAAAAATTCTACCCATTGTCTAAATCATTTAACAGAGAGCCCTCTGTTTTCTTCTTGAAGCTCTCTAGGTATAGAGACTCATTCTTCCTTAGTAGATGGTTTGATCATTTTTTTAATCTTCGAGGTCAGAAAGGTCTTCCTTATATTCGGCTGAAGTCTCACTGATTTTATCTTCAACCTTTCTTCTTGTATAATCCTTTGTGGATGTAATTATTTGGCATGTTCCTCTTTAAAACCTTTACTATATAGTACTTGAAGATATTAATGGTCACCTCAGCCTCTTCTCTTGGCCAACCCTACCTTATTCATAGTTATCCATTGTCAAGCTTATCTGCCAGGCTTTTTGGTTGTTATTTATTTCTCAATTGTACTACTTTACTTTTTTTCTTTTGACTTTCATTTGGTTTTTGTAGAACTAGACTTGTGCTAATTTTCTTTTTAAAGGAAAATTTTAAAAATATAAATAATCTGATGTCCTTGGATTTGCTGTTGGGGCAGGGACAGTAAGACGTTACCTTTGCAGTAGCCTTTTTTTTCTTTAGCTCAGTGATTTGGAAAGTGTGGTCTCAGAATCCCCCAGGGTCCCCGCGATCCTTTCATGGGCTGTACAAGATAAAAACTATTTTTCTAACAAGAAATGTTAAATTCTAACATGGTAATCATAGATAGATATAACCCACATAAAAAAAATTCTTGGAGGTGAGTTTCCAGAAATTTTTAAGAGTGTGAAGGGGTCTTAAGACCAAAAAGTTTGAAAACTGCTACTTTAGCTGATGGATTTTTGGCAGGCAAATTAGAATGATGATGGTCGTGCCGATGATGATGATGATGATACTTGGCATTTATATAACAAAGTGATTTAAATACAATATCTTATTTGAATGTTACAGCAGCCCTAGTCACCTAGTAGTACTTAGATTAGTATTATGGTTTTGTTTTATTTTTTTTTATCAGACCTGTGATTTCAATGGTAGAGAGAATTTTAGGTAAAGAAGTTCCCTCTACCAATGAAGATTGCACATGTTGGGTAGTTTAGTTACCTGTGATGCTGAAAGATCAATGGATTCACACAGGGCCACAGGGCCAGTATTTGTCACAGGAGAGAGTAGAACCCAGTGCTTCCTGATTTCAAGGCTGATGGGCTGCCTCTCACTGTAGTATTATCTCCATTTTACAGATGAGGAAACTGAGGCTCAGTATAGTAGGAAGTTAAGTAGCTTGCCTGAGGTCACTAAGTGTATGTGGGTGGGGTTGGGGTGTGGGAGAGTGGAGATGCTTTTTGAACTCTGGCTTTCCTTACTCTAAATTTAGCATTTTCTCTGTTATGCCAAATTATGGAAGCCTTTCTTTAAAAAAAAATGTGGGAAATAATCGCTATCTGGAGGAGAGCAACAAGTTGTATTGCTAGTGAAATAAAAAAAAAACAACTATGGCAGGTCTCATTTTCATTGTTATTACAAAACAAAAGCAAAATCACAATATGTGAGTATGGGGGAGCATCTCTGAGTACTGGGGTACTTAGCTGTTTTTTCATATAAATTTCCATGTTCATTTTTTGTCGTTGATGCAAATGTGCTGTGTCTTTCAGTGCTATTTCTCAGTGCTGGACAATTTAGAATAAGCCCCTAACAAAAGTCTGAAAAATTCCTGATTTTTTTTTTTTAAGAAAGAAAGACATTCTTTCAGTTTACCGTACCCTGCAAAATAAGATTTATCATGCTAGAGTTATGAGCTGATTATAATATGTCTATCCCTTGGTAAATTATGCATGGCTTTCTCCTTATGTGCAGTGTATGTGGTTTATTGCAGGGGGTAAAGTTAAAAAATATTCCAGGACACATGTTCGTACAGGGTCTATACAGATGGCTAGTCAGTATATATAATGATTTTTTGTACCCAGTCCCCAGTGTCTTGGCATTACTTTTATTATGTCTGCACTATTCATGTAGATGAAATACCGCAACAAATTCCTTTACCATTGTAGCCTCAACCAGACTTTCTTTTTTAAAGAAAAAGCAATTACCATCATAAAAATTCCTCACTGGGGAACTTTCCATGTTGCGTTATCATTCTGTGAGTTTAATAATAATGTGTGTGTTTTTCTAAAAATCTTTTTAAAGAGACCTAAATGTCTAAAAGAGATTTTGAGGTCTGTAGCTCCCTCTCTAATGAGGAACTTTAAAACTTAAGAGTGAGGAGGAACCGGGTAAAAGCAGCCTAGTTAGGCCTTTTTAACCTCCTGGTGTATACGTTCCAGATTTATAAATCAGGGCTTGGCTAAAGATAATCCACCAGTCACACACACACTCTAAGCGCTGTCTAAATAGGGCTGAAGAGAAGTGAAATACCAGTCTGTTATCTTTTGGGAGAATGCTAATGCCTATAATTGGTCATTGTCTGACCCTTGTAAATATATAGAGAGATATATAGATATAGATATATAAATATATATGATATGTCTGTCCTGATGGCTCTAGCTGCCTGGAAGCTAATTTTCTGTTTTCTATGAAATCTTGCAGTGGTGTTATCAGGGAGAGTGTGTTCCTTTTGGCACTTGGCCCCAGAGCGTAGATGGGGGCTGGGGTCCCTGGTCAATATGGGGAGAGTGCAGCAGGACCTGCGGGGGAGGCGTCTCCTCATCCTTAAGACACTGTGACAGTCCAGCGTAAGTAGCTAAAGTAAGCCGGAGCCAACAAAAAGACACAGTTGGAAATGATTCAAAGCTGTGGTTTCACATGTTATCTGTAAAAACGTTTCTCCAGTGAGCCAGCGCATGTCTCCAGAGCAGTCCGTCGCGGCAGGAGAGCAAGAGAAAGAAAGAACTGTGCTAGACAGACGTGCTCTTTCTTCCCTGCCCTGCCCCCCCATTTAAAAATTAAACATTTGATGCACGGTACCCTACTGTAGTAATCAAGGCCTTTTATCTCGGGTTATAATCAGATAAGATTTTCCACTCTCAGAAGTAACATGTGATTCATAGATATCCCCAAATCTGGCCTCAGCTAGGCACCATTATCCCCAGGAAAACCTGAGGTTTGGGGGTTTTTTTGTGTGTATGTTTTTTTTCACATGTCACATAAAATGATTACTGGTACATTAGTATTAAAAGAGCCAGTGAGAGCACCTCAAGGGTTGAAATGCCTTGATTCACATCACAAATCACAATGAAAAGAATACTGCCCATGTGTTAAAATAGTTTCCATTTCACATGCCCCCATTAATCATCTTCCTGAGCTGCCGCTACCCTTCTCCCCAGGACTACGGGAAGCAGGTCAGCCTGCTCTTCTCCCACCCTTACTCTCTTTGGACTGAATTCCCTCTGGCCCAAGGCCAGGCCCTTCCTTGGGCTTTGCCAGCTGGGTTGTTTTTGTCTCCCACTGGTGAGAGTGGCAGGTGGACTACTCCCTACTTTCTATTCCACCCTTCTCCCACACAATGAATAGTTCCTCAACCTGATAATGAGATACTCCCATTTTTAGTTAAGGTCCTCTGTTCATCCCCCTTCCCATCCAGAGGTCAATCTGGAGATCTCTTTTTTCCAGTTCATATCTACTTAGCAGTGCAGAATGAGGAGGTGCCTTATGATGCCCTCTGCATTGTTCTTATTGTTGTCACTTTTATTATTAGCTGCGCACAGAGAAAGTTTTCCCTTTTGTTTTTCACAAGAAGACTTAACACTTCTTTCCATGGCTCCCCTCTCCAAAAGCAAAGCTAGACAGACCCCTTTTCTTGCCTTGCTGACACCTAAGCTTACTGTCTTACTACTCTTAAAATGGAATTGTTTTTTCTGTTTTAAACACCTCTGACTCTACTTTCTCTACTGCCTTGCTTGAATTCTTCTTTCTCCTGTTTTTTATGAGTTGTTAGTCCCTTGCTGAGCACAAACCCATGAGGCCAATGTCTTCTCTCTATTTTTCTTCCGTCCTTACAGCCGAGTCTCTATTCTCACCACCACCATGTAAATTGGTCTGGGCATCAAGAGCACTTAGTCCTTTCCTAATTCTCATGCCAGTTGAGCCATTTTCTTTCCTTGGCACTGGTATTCAAAATTAACCAAATATCGTTTTAATTGACCAGTGTAGACACGAGGGAGCCAAAATTATAAAACACGTGCAAATTATATGACCCAAATGTGGCTGCCATAAAGAAACGGTCAACAGTAAAAGACATAAAAATAAATATAAAAGAGATGGTTTGAACTTAAAAAAAAAAAAAAAGGAAATATACTATATCCTTTCTAAAAATAATCTGCCCAAATAATAGCATATTACTTTTCCTAATGTTATTCTTCAAGACTTATCTAAATCGAAGATTCTATGATTCTATAATTCATGTCAACTAGGAAGTTAAGTATTGATAAATTTTCATTAAATGATGTGTAATTTAAATGATCTTTAGAATGTAAAACCAAAAAATAAAATTGAATAGAGTATACAGCCAGCTGACTTCCAAACACGAATTTTAAGGCCTCTCGGTGATTCTTAAATAAGGAATAATTAAAAATACAAGCATTCTAACATCTCCTACTTTGAACTGAAATGATTTCCTAAGATGCTTGTTAAGAGTAGCAGTAGCTCAAGTTGTCAAAATCCTTATTCTTTTACCCTAGAAAGAATATAAACTTTTTTTGTGTGTGGACCCTGCAAATAATATAACATACTCTACCAAGTCCATTTTTGTGCTATAGGCAATTCGGATCACTTTTTATTATGCAGATGTCTAAAAGTGAGTGATTTCCTTATTTGATGTCTAATACTGAGCACCCAGTTACAATGACAATTGCAGTGTATAAATTTCATTGAATTTTCCTAAGCATGTTAAACATGACAATTAGGAGAAGACACAGCATTAACCATAGTAATTTAATCTTATGCTCTACATACAGAATTATTATCCTTACAAATTACCAATATTCTAAATAATTAAAATTTAATAAAAGAATGTTTAATATTTTAAAGCAGCTTATAATATGTTCTGATCACAGAGTATCTGAATCACTCTGTGTGTATATATACATGTGTATATATATATATATATATCATACTCACATGTAAAACAAAATATTTTTTCAGACCTTCAGGAGGTGGAAAATATTGCCTTGGGGAAAGGAAACGGTATCGCTCCTGTAACACAGATGTAAGTAAAACTAAACTCCACTATGAAAAATTAGTCTACTTTCCCCTTAGAATTTATTATTTAGTGGTTTGGCATTAATGTTAGTCTCCTTTGGCCTTTGTTTTTATTAAATCCAATTGTAAAAAGGAGATAGAAAATCTAAAATGTGGAGTATTTAAAATACAATAAAGTCTCATTCATTTGGACCCATGGAGATAGAAAGTAGGATTTGGATCTTCTGTAAACTTGGATTGTAATATCTGTCAGACTTGGATTTTTTTTATCCAGAGGCTGCCTTCAGGTGGGAAGACTTGCATTCAAATGCTAGAAGCCTTTGACACAAATTTTCTGTGTGATTCTGTCTAAGTCCCATACCCTTTTGTTGTCCTCCCTGAGTAACTCAGTAAGAAATTAGGTTGCAAAACAGATGACAATTGGCATTGGTAAGAGGATTTTCTTCATGTGGAGATTCCCATGGCCTTGAAAGAACAGATTTGATTTTTTAAAAGTCAGAATTTGGGGTAATACAGAGTATGAAACAAACCTTTGTATGAGCAATGGGTGGAAAAAAAGAATTTGCTACACAAATCAGCATAGCTTTAAGAAAACCCAAAATATTAAAATCTGAACTTAGAAAATGTACAGTTTAGAAGGCTGTATTTGAATTACAAAAGGACTCACCACAACATTCTTTTAAAGATTGACCCTCCCTGGTATGCTTAAATAAAATTTATCCAATACTTCAAGAACTCATTTGTTAGCAAAGTGAGGTAGATCTGAAGTATAAACAAGCTTTCAAAGGGACTTTTAATTATTTAAAAGAACAGTTTTTCAAGTGATTTAAACGCACCTATTTCTATGTGACTAATTAGTGTGCTGAGCACAACTCTTACTTACTTTATTCATTTAAAATAACACAAAATCATTATATGTACTTCAAAATAATAAAACTGTTTCCAAATATTCCATCATTTTGATTATTTACTAATTTAGACTGATCCTCTATTCTAGATAGTCTAGTTTAGTGAGATTTTTCTGTGAAGATATACGATTACAAGTGTATACCTATATATGTATGTGTATAGGTAAAAAATTTATGAAGTGCATATAGAATTCTACAGAAGTAAAAGCCTATCTCAGTGATTCCCAGTACTAATTTTCTAACACTTTTAGTGGTCTCCATTCTTCTGAAGAGTTTTATGAAATTCTCCAAAACATAATCAATCACAATTTGTATCAAAACTGAACATAGGCCTTGCAACTTTTTTTTGGAGAGCATGCTTATGAAGTCAATGATGGTAGTCATAATTCCAGAAAAACTAGAATTCCCAAACATGCTTTTAAAAAGCAGCATTTTATAAATATCCAAGTGAACAAACAAACATAAATGAGTATCAGCCCTAAAAGTTCAACAGAACTAATCTTGTCATAGATTTTTATGCATCAATGGGCCAGGATGAAAGTGGCACTTTAGAAAAATTAATCTTGTATCAGTCTATAGAATGTTTGGGGAGAGGTGGTGAGATTAGAGACAATGAAAAGAAATTAAGAGTCTCTTGTAGTAATACCATCATTCCTCTACTAGTTCTCTTCTTCAGACCTTTCAGTTCAATTTCCCCCCTATATCTGATAATCTTTCATCCTTAACATTTGTACTCAGATGCACTAAAATACCTTCAATCTTTGTATCCAGCTGCATTATTTCCCTGAGATATTCTTTTCTTGTTGCACATTAGCAAGGTGGATTTCTGTGCATTTTAAAATTACAATACACACAATATCAATTTAGGATAATCTCATTTATATGTACCTGGAAGAAATAGCGGGAATGAGAATTTACCCAGCAGGCCCTGAGTAGCCGTGAGATTTAGCAAGGCTCTAAGATTGATTTGATAGGGAATAAGATATGTCTTCTCATGGCTGACTTTTGGGTGTCTTACAAGTTTTGACACCCATTTGTCCTTGAAAAGTGATCAGCTTCAAGAAGAATTTGTCAGTTCTCAAACCAGTTCAAGAAGAGCTGATCCTTCTCACCCCACCCCCACCTCCCACTTGGTGGATCCCCTTAGAAGTACTCTTTGTGGAGAGTTGGGGGTGGGTAGGTCACTTTTATTTCTTTCTTAGGTCTGTGTTCGAAGCCTTGTCTACTCCCTACAGGGCTGTGAACCACTGAGCAGAATAAATGAGGAATGAGTTTTCAAGGAAACAAAAAACAATACTATTATATCCAGAGTTTTACATCCAGACCAATATTCCATAAAGATTTCTTGTAATGGTGGAGAATTCAGAGTGAGTTGATGAAACTGGAAGTTGATTAATTAATATAGCAGGTCAACCTACTTCATTTGGAGAATAGGTATGGTTTTAGAAATATGCACAAGCTAATGTCTTTTAAGTCTGATTCTACAAATACTCCTGATTACGTAAAAGGACTCCTTATTTGAGTATAGTATTTAATTTTATGCTTTGGAGATGAACAAATAAAAGGGCAAATAAAGGGCTCCTGGGCTCATAGATTTAAACCTTGGAGGTAAAATTCATCAAGAAAGTAAAAGTTTTAGAAAATAGGATTTTTGAAGTAAGATTGAACATGGGACTACTTAGCCAGCAGCAAAAAGGGTAGCTTTGACAATGATGCTCTTCAGATCACTCAACAAACATTCCACAGGAGCTAAGTGTAGCACTTTAAGGTTTTCTAGAGCGCTTTACAAATATTCTCTCATTTAATCCTGGCCACAACCCTGAGAAGTAGATGCTATTTCTACTCTCATTTTACAGATGAGAGAACTGAGGCAGAAATAGCTTAAGTGACTTGCCTAGGGCAACACATCTACTTAGGCCTGACTTCAAATTCAATGACTCTAGTTACTACATTATCTATTATTGAGTGTCTACTATGTGTCAGGGATAGTGTTAAACTCTGGAGATACAAAGACAAAATCCAAAGGGTCTTTAAGGAAATAATATTCCAGTGAGGGAAGATTGTAGGTTAATTATATAGAGGATGATTTTCGGTCTCTGCTGAAGAAAAAGGGCAGCCAGGTAATACAGTGGATAGAGCTCTTGGCCTGGAGTCAGGAGAACCTGAGTTCAGCTCTGGCCTCAGATGACTTACTAGCCCTGTGACCCGATGGAAGTCACTTTGTCTCAGTTTCCTCGTCTGCAAAATGAGCTGGAGAGAGAAATGGAAAACCATTCCGATATATTTGCCATAAAAACCCCAAATGTGGTCACAAAACCAGTGTGACTAATTGACTAAACAACAGCAAAAGCTGAGGAAAAAGCAAGATCCTGTCATCCATTGAATTTAGAAAATGGAGAATTTTCCAGGTCTTGGAAAAAGCTTTTAAAATAGAACATACAGCTACCTCCTGGGGGAGAAGTTTAGGTGTGTACTTTAATTCTATGAGGAAACTCTCCACTCATTTTTTTTTTTTAAAAAGTTCCTGATCTCACCACCCCTTCCACCTCACACCACACCCTCCCCTCCCAAGTTCAACATTAAATGTTACATTTGGTCTTCTTGAATGCACTGGCCTTTTAAAACTGCATTTTTTTGAGTCAGAAGAGTGCTGGTAAATGATGTCAACATCAAGCATAGAACTAGTCAGTGAGTCAACAGCATTTATTAAGTCTCCATTATACACAGAGCACCATATTAGGTGCTAGGGGATAGGAAAGAACTAACACACCAATCCCTGCCCTGAAGGAGTTTATAATTTAGTTGAGTTGACAGAATACCCAAGCTGTGGGTATTCTGGTAAAGAACACATTCACAAGTATCAGCAGATGCAAATTAATTCTGTGCAAATTGAATAAATATATCTCAGAATCATAGAATTTCAGAAATGAAAAGACCCTCAGAAGTGATCAAGGCCAACCTGCATCTGAGTAGGAACCTCTCCCGGAAATCCCCCCTCCACACCTATTCCTGACCAAGTAGGGGAGATGGGGAGCTCACAACCTACCCAGGCAGCCCATTCTATTTTGGGACTTATCTAAATGGTTAGAAAGTCCCAAGCATTCACCTAATAGGAAAGTGAATAAAGTCAGGCAGGTCAATTGTGGACAACTTCTAGAAGTTAATTTTAAACCTTGTTTTGAAGAAGGTGGAGCATGGATTAACAGAGACATTTGTATAGGACACTTCATTTGGAAGGCATAGGGAGACATGAGAAGGGGAGTAGGCAGGTTTTATATGGAGAATGAAATGCAAATTAATTTTGATAGGGAAGAGACCTGATATTAGGGTATAATGCAGTAGTAGGCTGTAAAATTTAGGTTAAGTTTACTAGGACAAAATGTGTTTCTCATTTAACTATCACTCCATCATTTAGTAGTGTCTAATATTGTATCTTGAGTGTTGTGGTAGTCCAGAAAATAAAAGGAAATTTAGAAAAATGTTCTGTTATTCAATTTGGTCTTAGTCCCTTTATTCTTATCTCTGGAACCAGGAATGGTTAATCCTAGACCCATAGTAAAACTATTGATTGCACTTATTTTATTAGCTTGGAAATTCCCTACAGTGATCTAGAGAAACATCTCGGTAGATAAGTACAATTTTTGTTTTATCTATAACTAATCCATCAGGAGAATTTGCTTTAAAATATAGATTAGTACAAAGAGGATGACTAACGATGATTTTCGTGTTTCTAAATTGCCCTAATCCTAGCAGCATGCCTTGTACGTAGTAGGTAATTGATGTTTATGGAATTCAAAGTGTGGGCTACTCTGGTTTAGGAAATTTGGAAGGGCCTCTCTTCTCACTGCAAGTTTTGCATACTTTAAAGCTACACAAATCCTCTTTAATAGCCCTGTAAATAAGATCTGAGAGAAATCTTTCCAACTGGTCCTAATTAACTTGACAGCCAAGAGCTATCAGACTGTCCATTAGGCATTTCTGGGCTCAGTCATTTGTGATCCCAGAGCTTTTCATGAGAATTAAATAGGGAGTAAATACAAAGGACAAATTCAAATGGTCTTGGATTAATTTTCCAACCTATGCCCAGAATGAGCTAATATTTGATCGCTAAACAGTGTGTGTGCAGTGATTCTTTCTTGAGGGTCATGTGATGGGCAGCCCTCTGAATCTTTTGAGGCCCATTTTGTTCTTTCTCAGATATGTCCTGAGTGTTCTATGGAGTATGAAATAGACTGGAAAATGCTGCCACTGTTCAAAGAAGTTTATTTCTGATAGAGTTAGGTTGTTAGTACTTATTTCAGCTCCTCCCAAGATCTTATAATCCACTTCCATCCACACCATTATCTCCACGTCAATCAAAATTATCTTGGACCTCTTAATTCTGGGCTGAATTAGGAAAAGCAGGCTTTGCTATGCCAGGTCTTACTATGCCAAGTCATGACCTTATATAGGAGGAGGTTGCCTAGGTGTGTGATCTCTCTGTTTGGGTGGGGAGGACCATGACACCACTGGTATAATGTGATAAAGAACACAGTTTTGGCCCTGACTTCAAGTATTAACTGGAAGAGGGCTCAAGGAGAGCCTAAACATCATGATAATAATGGCTAACACTTATATAGAGCTTTAAAATTTGCCCTACCAAAACAAGATTGTTCCTTAGTTCCTCCTTGCCTTTCTGCTTGTTTTCCTGACTTCAGCATTCGCTTTGAGAAGAATGAAAAGCCCCGAGAGACAGAATCTCTGGATAATTAATGATCAATTTATTAATTGGGCTAGCTATTAATCAATAAATTGATGGGCAGTTGTTTCTCTCAGTAACCAAAGTCAAAACCATGGAGATTGTGGAAAAGAGGGTGCCTCTGACCGGTGAAAATCAGCCCTGATTGGTGAATAATTGATGAGGGGGTAGACTTTCAAATGAGGAGGTGGGCTGAAAACCCTCAGTCCCTCTTGAAGAGAATGTGGCTGATCATGAGACTCAGCTGCCTCTACTAATCTGGACAAAGGGATCCAGCTCTACCCAAACCACTCTGGTTGGTATTCTCCTTCATGAGCTGGGTTACCCTAAACTTCAATGGGAGCTGGGAGGTTGGTACAAGAGCATAGACTTAATGCTTTAGGGATGGAATGTACCTAGATTAGATTCTGTTTAAACTCTAAATAGAAGTAAGGTCTTCTAGTTAGGAAGGGTCCTGCCCAAGATCAAGGAGCATGTTCCCAGACGATTTGGGCAATCTTATCTATCAGCAATGTCAATCATAGACTGACTGACTGACTGGTCTACAGGGGCTGGTCCCTGAATGAGGAAATAAAAAAGGAAAAGCCTGGACCCTGATTTAATAACTGGTTATTAATATAATAGAAAAATAATCACTTCTCAATTTGATAATCATTTATTAAGCACTTCCTCTGCATTAGAATATAAACTCATAGGATTATAGATTTAGGGGTGGAAGAAACCTTGTGAGCCTAGGACAGTACCTTGAATATGGTAAAAAAAAAAAAAATAGAATTTAATAAGAAAGTAAGGTAGGCATAAAATGCTGTGTCAGGTTCTAGGAAGGAAAGATCCCTTCTGCCTAAGGGGATGAGTGAAGACTTTTTGGCAGAGATGATATTTGGGCTGGGCCTTGGAGGATGGGGAAGATTCAGGAAGGTGTCAGTTGATGGGAGAAAAGGAGAGAGAGTTCATTGCAGACATGGGCCAGAGCCACAGCATACGCATTCTTTTATAGGTCTTCTGGAGAGTGCCCAACTTCCTGGTCTGGTTTAAATGTGTAGGATACAGGTTCACTTGAAGTGATACATGTATCTTAATCTATCATGATATCCCCTGCAGCTTTCACATTGGGTTCTTTAGTTCTTTGTCCTATTAAATCCTAAATATTTAGGGGATTATGGAATCTTAGAGTTGGAAAGGACTTTTCCTGTCATACAGTTCAATCTCCCACTCAGTTGATAGTCCTTACCATAGCAGCCTTAACCCTGGGTTGTGGAAATTCTCCTTAAATGTGTAACATGAGGGAGAATCTCTCTGCTTCAGGAGATAGCCTGTTCCATTTGGGGACAGCTCTTGTTAAAATGTTCTTCCTTATATTGAGCAGAACTCATTTCTTATAGTTTCTACCCATTAGTCCTGACTTTGCCTTGTGGAACCAAACAAACAAATCTAAATCCTGCTCTACAGGGCAGTCCCACAAGTCTTTCAGTGATGACATTAGTAATTATAGCTAACATTTATTTAGTGCTTTATACCTGTTAATCCCAGTGAATTTACGTGTTATTATTATGTTCATTTGATTATGTTTCATATTATACTCATTTTATAGGTTAGGAAACTGAGGCCACATTTAAGTCACTAGCCTAAGATCACACCTCTCTAGTCACTAAGTGTCTAAGGTAGGATTTGAACTCAGGTTTTCTTGCCTGCAAGACCAAACTATTTGTATTCCTCCTCCATGATAGTGCAATTACTGATCCAGAGGCTGATGTCCTACAGAATGAAGACAAGTGGGCCTTAGGAAGCATTCCTCACAGTAAGGCTAGTGGAGGTGACAAAATTCCAGCTGAGCTATTTAAAATCCTAAAAGATGATGCTGTTAAAGTGCTGCCCTCATTACACCAAGCAAGTTTGGAAAACATAATAGTGGCCACTGGATTGGAAAAGATCAGTTTCTGTCCCAATCTTAAAGAAGGGTAATGCCAAAGAATGTTCAAATTATTGAACAATTGCACTCATTTCACATGCCAGCAAGTAATCCTTAAGATTCTGCAAGCTAGGATTCAACAATATGTGAACTGAGAATTGCCATGAAAACAGGTTGGTTTTTGAAGAGGCAGAGGAACTAGAGACCAAATTGCCAACATTCTCTGGATTATAGAGAAAGCAAGATAGTTCCAGAAAAACATCTATTTCTGTTTCATTGACTACATTAAAGCCTTTGACTGTATGGATCACAACAAAACATGGCAAGTCCTCAAAGAGATGGGAGTACCAGATCATCTTACCTGACTCCTGAAGAACCTGTATGTGGGCCAAGAAGCAACAGGTCATGGAATAACTGCTCTTATTCCAAAAGGTTGCCACTTTTATTCTAGGTCCCATCAAATCACAGTTTCTGTGTGATTCAGGTTAGGTACTAATCTGATTGAATAATTCATTCTAAGTTGTGAAAGTGGCTTAACCTTAAGTAGTAGAATATGAGTATGACAAGGCTGTATATGGTCACCTTATTTATTTAACTTACATGCAGAGTTTATCATGCATAATGGAATGAATGTGCTGGATGAATCAAAAGTCAGAATTAAAGTTCCTGGGAAGAATATCAACAATCTCAGATATGCAGTTGATACCACTTTGATGGCATAAAGTGAAGAAGAATTTAGAAGCCTCTTGATTGAGGGTGAAAGAGAAGAATGTAAAAACTGACTTAAAACTTAACATAAAAAAACCCAAAGATCTCAGCAACTGATTCCATCATTTTTTGGCATATAGAGGGAGAAGAAAAAGAAGCAGTGTTAGATTTTATATGCTTCAGCTCAAAGATCACTGCGGATGGTGACCAAAACTGTGAAATTAAAAGATACTTGCTCCTTGGAAGGAAAGCTATGACAAATCTAGAAAGCATACTGAAAAGCAGAGACATCCTTTTACCAACAAACTTCCATGTAGTCAAAGCTATGGTTCTTCGGGTAGTAAGGTATGACTATAAGGAAAGATGAGCACGGAAGACTGGGTGCTTTCAATTGTAGTGCTAGAGAAGACTTTTGAGAGTCCCTTGGACAGCATGGAGATAAAATTGGTTAATACTTGGTTAATTCAGGCTATTCAGCTGTCATTTCCAGAATCTATCTCATAAAGCCAAATAATAGCAATAGGGCTTCCATCCAGTGACATAATTTGTAAGTGGTTATTTTTATTATTTTCCTCTGACAGCATTCCTCCTTTACAAACTAGTTTTTTTTTTTTTAAATCTAAATTACCAAGGAGGGTTAAGCCACTTTCACAATTTAGAATAGATTACTGTAATCAGATCAACATCTAACTTGAATCACAGGGAGACTGGGCATTTTGATTGGGCCTAGAATAGGAGTGGAAACCTTTTGGAATAAGAGTAGGTAGGTCTGGGTGGAGGGGGAAGACTTTGGACAACCTGAGGGTACTAGGTGTCAATCCAGTTCAGTTCAACATTTACTAAACAGCTATAAGGCACTGGAGACTAACGGGCAAAAAGAAAATAAATAATGGTTTCTGCTCTAAATGAACTGACTCTCTGCTGAAGTGAGAGAAGTAGGAAGTCTCAAGAAGGAAGACAGGACAATAAAAGCACAGGTGACTGTAATTTGACTTACCTTTGCTAGTGAACATTGATGAATATCACTGCTGAAGGTTTCTCATTGCCTAAATTAAGTTATTTGGAGTAGATTGGAACACTGTAGAACTCGACTTTGATTCAAATCAGTTTCCTCTGTATGCCCCAGACTCTCCAGTTTAGTGTCATATCACTTCCCTGGTAGGAAGAAGGAAAGGAAAAAGAGATATGTGAATATGTTCCTCTCATCCACTCTTACAAGTCCCCTCCCCACTGTTGCAGTTGCCTGTTCTTGACTTTTAAAGTCCTGTCCAGGAACCCAGGGCTAATAACTCAGTGCAGCATTTTTTCATTGCCCTAGTCTGCAACTTTCCCAGAAATTCAAGTGTGATGTTTGTTGCAGGTGAAATTTGAGAGTCAATAGTAACTTTTACCTCTAGATCAATTCTCTTCTGGTTTACTGATCGGGAAAGTCAGTCAGTCAACAATCATTTGGTAAGAGCCTACTATATTGCCCGGCACTGTGCTCAGCACTGGTGATATAGAGAAAGGCAAAAGATTAGGTGTTCACGGTCTAATGGGAGAGAAAACATGCAAATGCACACACGAAATATATACAGAACAAAGCAGAGATAATCGACCAAGGGAAGGCAGTAGCATTCAAACCAGAGGAAAGGGACTAAGTCTTTATTAAGCTCCTACTATGTATGTGCTACTGTGCTAAGCACTCTACAAATATTATCTCGTCTGATCTTTGCAACAACTGAGGGAGGTAGTTGCTATTATGATCTCCATTTCTCAGTTGAGGAAATTGCAGCAGATGGAGGTTAAGTAACTTGTCTAGGGTCACACAACTAATAAACCTCTGAGGTGAGATTTGACCTCAGGTCTTCTTGACTAGAGAAGCCTGGTGCTTTATCTACTAAGCCATTTAGCTGCCTTGGAAAAAGCATTTAAAAACTAAAATGAGGGGACAGGAAAGTGCTTCCAAAAAATTTGAGACAGTTCAAAGTAATAGAACAGTCAAATGCTAACATTGAGGTGGTATAAAAATGAACCTATGGAGATACATGTCACCCCAGAAATTTTAAAAGTGGTTATTGTGGGATGCCGTGACATTTCTCTTTATTTCTGTGCAAAGAATGTGTGTAGATAAGCTCTAAAAGAAGCAAAAGATGCTGAGATTTGCAGCTTTGAGGATTTATGAGAGACCTTATTGCCGGTCAGTTTTTAGAGGGAGAGGCATGTTTGATTAATGTAGGTATTAAGAGGCTGCAAACCTGTCAGGGTTTATATGAAAAATTTGTTGCTTATGCCCACTGTTTTCTGTTAGGGTTTCTGCATAGTGTCAGCATTCATTATCCTTAAGTGATTTAAAAAAGCATTACTCCTCAAAGTCACTACTATTCATAAACAAAACAAAAAAAAAAGCCTTTTGCTTAAGTTTTCCTTAAGAGATGAGCTAATACTCCTGCCTTTTCCTTTGAGCACTTTCATTCTTTGGAACCAGCACAGACAGCTCCTACTAAGCTTCTTTGTCATCAGAGACTCAGAAGTGAAATTGTGTATGAAGCAATATAACTCTCTAATTGAGAAGGCATCTGCTAATGGAAATACTGAGCTGTGGAGAATGGAGCATTAGCTAATGGATTCTGGAAACAAAAGGGTGATAGAAAGAGTACAGAAATGATCAGAAGTCCTTTATGTTGTTCAGTTGGATTTATTGACTGAAACTGGAATAACTAAGTTTAAAGAGTTTTGAGCTGCAAAATGCCACCAAACAAATAGTTCTAATGTGTAAGATTCCCAAGCAGTAGGAGAAATGTAGCCACCCAGTGAAAGGGGCTGTTATAAGAATTTTCAGGGTCCTTGTTAGCTATAAATAGGCAGGCACAGATGACAGACAGATGGGTACACTGCAGTTTATTTATTCCCTCAAGAGTGTGACACACCCCATTAATAGGTGATGGACATGTGAGTCTCACAACTTCTCATATGGCATATATATTTGGGTTAGATCAGGTAGGTTATCTATAAGCAGGCTTACAAAAAGGACAAGGTACAGTTTTAGGGGGAAAAAAAGGTGCTAAAATTATTATAGAAGAAAAAAAAGGTGTTCTTTGGTATAGCCATTTTCACTGGACTGATGGATACAATATCTTCTTTGTCAATTAAAGAAAGAGAAGTGGTTGAGTTTTTGAGAAATATTCCAAATTCTTTGAGTTTCTTTTGTAGCTGTAAAGCGATTGGGGAAAGGGAAGTACTAAAGCAGATTTATAGTACA
The DNA here is from genome assembly GCA_028646515.1 of Pseudochirops corinnae. NCBI lineage: Eukaryota > Metazoa > Chordata > Mammalia > Diprotodontia > Pseudocheiridae > Pseudochirops > Pseudochirops corinnae. The sequence goes on along the minus strand of CM053587.1, from coordinate 97,991,853 downwards.
TAATAACTAATATAGCACAAAATGGGAATCAGTTATATTCTCCCAAAAAGGCCACCTTAACAGGATGTTCTATCTCTATTACCAAAGTGCCTTGATTCATTCACACCTTTGGCAGGTGGACCAGGCAGGTGCTATGGTAGAAAGGGCCCTGGGCTTGGAGTTTAAAGACTAAGGTTCCAGTTCTTGTTTTGCTACTTTCTAAATTTGCAACTTGGGCAAGTTACAGCCTCTCAGTCTCATTTTCCACATCTCAAATGTAAAGTATTTATTTACCAACAAAGCAATGAGCCCTACCTCCAGTCTCAGGGCAGAAGGATTGTTCAAAAATCCGTAAATCCTTAAGGTGAGATGAGTCCTAAGGGTTACTACTTTCTTTGCTTAATTATGCCAGCAGGGCAGCATTCCTTCCTAGCTCTTGAGAAGCAGCTTTTTAGGCTTAGATTTACACTAGGATCAGAGATTTTAGAGCTGGTAAGTACCTTAAAATTCACTTAGTCCAATCCTCCCTCTTTTCCCCCATCTTACAGATGGGAAAACTGAGGTAAGTGCATTGCCCCAGGTCACATATAAGAAGTGGCAGAGCTAGAATTTGAAATCAGTCTCCTTCCTCCAAATTCAGCCCTCTCTATCACATCATACTGCTGTCTATCTCACCATCACCAGCCTGGGTCCTGTTACCTCATTGTCCCTCTCCCACCCTCCACTTTTATCTTCATAGACTAGGAAAGAAATAGATTTTAAAGGCTTTAAAAGAAACAATTAAGGGAAGGAGGTACCAAAAAATATACAAAATTTATAGATAGTTACTGAAATACCAAGTACAAAGCCCTAGGAATCTTACCCAAAGATCCTTTCTCATCTGACCTATAAATGTCAGCTATAAGCTTAGATGGCTAAAAAACCTGTTCAGTTTAGAATCTAGGAGTCCAGGCTGCTTCCACCCCAATTCCATTTCTAGATTTATTGAACCTTAACTGACTGCCTTTTTTTCCCTAAGTATTTGTGCTACCCCTAATTTGGGTGGTTTTTGTTTTGTTTTGTTTTGTTTGTTTTAGTGACCAACTTGCAATAGCTATGACTTTGTCCAGTTAACCAAGTTCTTTCTCTTCCTCCAGAATGGCAACTACATCATTGCTCATTGTTCCTCAAGCCCCAGAAATATTTGTAGGGCAGCGTGGTATAGTAGAAAAGGTGGCAGATTTGGATTGATGGGTCAGGGTTCAAACCCCAGCTCTGCTACTTACTACCTATGTGACTGTGGACAAATCACTTTGCCTCTCTGGGCTTCAGTTTCCTCATCCACAAAAGGAAGGGGGAGTTGGACTAGATGAACTGTCTCTAAATCTATGCTTTCGTATCAATAATACACGTATTTTAAGTCTATCAGTTCTCTACAGCACTAGAATTCCTTCTCTTCCCTTACATCCCCAATCACAAATGCCTAGTAGCAATAAAGCATTTTTTTGTTCTACTCACAAAACTCAGAGTGTATGGATGAATAAATGAATGAATGAGAAAAAAAGATTTAAGTACTTACAATGTTCAAAACACTATGCTAAGCATTTGGGGTACAAACAGAAAATCAATACAATCTCTGTTGGAAATGTATATATACACACACACACACATTCAGATAGATATTGTCTATCTAGAACTTGAGTTTCTTGAAAGCAGAGACTATGATGTAGATGTAATAATGATGCTACCATTGGGATAGCAGGGGCAAAATGTCCAACTTTTATTCTGAAAAAAATCTGCATTTAAGTTTTTTTATACGTCCATAATTTCATGTTTAATATTCTAAAGGGAAAATATCTCAGGCATCATTGTTTTCCCTTCACAGACTCCCTATTCACATTTCACAGAACACCAAGATTCTGTATCACATAAGTTGGGAAACATTGATCAAAGTCTAAATACTTCTCCACTCGTATTACAGATAAGGAAACCATAGACCTGGAGAGATGAAATCTTTTACCAAGGAGATAGAGCTGAATTGATATTTAAGATGGGGCTGGAACACAGGTGTACCTTCTAAGTCATAGATTTTTACTCTTTTTTTATGTCATGGACCCTTTGGGGAGTCTGATGAAGGCCATAGATCTCTGCCCAGAACCATGTTTTAAAATGCATAGAATTGCAAAAGGAGCCAATTGTGGTGAATTATAGTCATCAAAATACTTGTTTAAAAAAAGAAAACAAGTTCACAAGCATTAGGTTAAGAGCCCTATCTTATAAGTATTTGTATTTTAACAAAGAATAGAACCTCAAGGCAAAGGAATAGATTTGTTGTATTGGAATTTAAGACATTAATAAGATAGTGAAGAAGGTATTTTTGCACTCCTAAAAATAATGCTGTGTCAACTCTGCCTATTTGTTAGGCTTTCTCTCTATATGATTATTAAAGAAAAAGAGCAGACTCCTGAAAGATGGTGCCCATGCTTTTGGGTACAAAATGGTATCTAAATGGCCCAGTTATTAGAAATACCTTTTATTTAGTGTGATTGCTATAGATATTTAAAAAGCATAATCTGTACATTGGAAAGAACCTTCAGGGTCAACTCATCTAGGGTTTAGCAGAATAAGAACCTGCTTTCTGGAATCACCAAGTAAATGGTTAAGTCTTTCTGCTGGAAGAGACTTATATAGCTTTTTATATTATTAATTTCAACTTGTTGTTTTAGACTATCAAAATCTTTTAAAATCTATAATATGTACTCACTGAAAGTAGGCTTCCCCCTTTTTTAGTGTGTATTCCTCCTAAAAGGTAATATAATTCTGTCTGATGTGAAATCAGGGAAGAGGTCAATCTGTTGCTTTCTTTGAATGTCTCTGATATTAGTCTAACATCGCATTAGCTTTTTGGGTTACAACTTCACACTATTGACTTTTATTGAATTTGTGGTTCACTAAGACCCCAAGGTTCTTTTTAGATGCACTATTAAACCTATTTTTCTTACAGATTTTTCTAGATTTTTAGAACCTAAGCACAGTACTTTACATATGTTACTATTAATTTAATAATTTCATCTTAGATCTAGCCTGTCAAGATAATTTTTAATCCTCTTTTTCTACAATCTCAATAAAGCATTAAGAATTTCATTAAGCACCTTCTGTGTGATAGGTACTGTGCTAAATGCTGGGGATACAAAATAGAGGGGAAAAGACAGTCCCTGCCCTGGAGGAGTTTGCAATCTAATCTGGTAGACCACATGCAAATATATGAAAATTAAGTTATGTGCAGGATAAATAGGGAATAATTAAAAGAAGGAAGGCACCAGAATTAAGAGGGGTTGGGAAAGACTTCCTGTAGAAGGTAAGATTTTAGTTGGGATTTTTTAAAAAAAGCCCTTTTAAAACACATGAGCTTTATTTTCAGCATCTATTAACCAATGCTATGTTACTTAATAAATCTTATCTCCCTCATTGTCCCCCTGCCCCAATCATAATAGCATCCCATTTTCTGCACTGTTGTTTAGTCAGTTAGTCATGTTTGACTCTTCATGATTTTCTTGGCAGAGATGCTGGGGTGGCCTGCCATTTCCTTTTCCAGCTCATTTAATAGATGAGGAAACTGAGGCAAACAGGGTTAAATATCTTGCCCAGGTCACCAGCTAATAAGTGTCTGAGACCAAATTTAAACTCAGGTCTTCCTGACTCCAGAACCGGCACTCTATCCACTGTATTTTTCCAGTACAACAAAATCAATAGATCCAACCCACATAAACAAAAGCTCTTTGGGATACGCAGGAATTTTTCTGTGTCAGGGGGTCCTGAGACCAAAAAGTTTGAGAACATCTATTTCCATACCTTCACTGTACCTTCCTGCCTTTGTGCCTTTTTTGGGAACCTTTTTGAAAAGCCTTCCTCTTTTTTTTTGTGGTTGTTTTTTGTCTTTTGGGGGAGGGGGTTGGGGGGGATGGCAATTGGGATTAAATGATTTGCCCAAGGTCACACGGCTAGTTAAATGTTAAGTGTCTGAGGCTGGATTTGAACTTTAGGTCCTCCTGACTCCAAGGCAGGTGCTCTATTCACTGCACCACCTGGCTGCCCCTCCTTTCCCTTTTTTTAATCCAATTTTTAGTATTCTTTTAGCGCTAGGTTCAAGATCTGCCTCCTATAACCTGACACTACCTTATCCCAATCTTTCCCTTTAACTTGCTTTTTCCTGGTACCTTTGTACAACTCTATATTTTGTGTGTGTTACCTTGGGACTTTCTCTAGTTCCTTCATCTATTTTTATGGTACAAATTGTTGTTCCAAATCAATTGCAAGGACAATAACTTCATCACACCCAGTGTGGCATAAATGTACTGAGTGCTAACTTAAGCCTATTGAGAGAGTTTTAAATGAAGTTGTTAGGAGCTAAAAACTTGTGGCTGAAAGGATATGGCAAACTTCAAATGAATTGCATTTCCAAAAGCATGAGGTATCTTGAAAAAAAAAAATCCTGTTCAATGGAAAGATTACCAAAAGCTCTTGAAATGTGTCCTGAATGTACTTAAAAGAGAACCATTGCTTGATACCCCAGTGTCATAGGTTATAGAGTAAAAGATCCTGGGAAGCACATCCTTCCAACATGATGTACCATGTCATCTGGGGTGCTGCCTATTTTAGCTTCTTGTTAATTAGAAGTGAGAAGAGTAATTTGACAAGTAGGATTATTAGCACCATGACTGAGTCTTTTCATATTCCTAAAAGTATTCTAAAGTTTAGGGTTCCCAAAAGAGGCTTGAATGTATGCCACTGTTTTCAATCCTGAAACTTAAGGCTTGATATGGTGGGAATCTGAACTACTAAATGTAGACTGTTATAGTGGTGATGCAGCTATTTCCATGTGGTGATATATCATTTTTAAAAAATTAATTCATCTTAGAAAACATCACCAAAAAGGCATTTGAGAAGAGAGATAGGTGGGTGGTAAAATCACCTTCACAATGAATCATGGGGCTTCCAGTAATTTATTTTGCATCTATTTGCAATTAGAAATTTTGGTCTGATAACATGTTCTGTTCATGTGTGAGGGAAATGTTTTCTTAACTTTCCTGTACCTTCCTGCCTTTGTGCCTTTTATGGTACAAATTGTTCCAAATCAATTACAAGGACAATAACTTCATCGCACCCAGTGTGGCATAAATGTACCATATTTCAAAACCTTTTAACTTCATGTTTTAAGCAGCTATAGACCTAGAAAAGATAAGTCAAGTTAGGCCAGATGGCTCAAACACTACAGGATGTAATACTTTGAACTCTCTGAATTGGAAGGGCATTTGGGGAATCATAGTATCATTGATTAAGAGATTAAAGGAGTTTGAGAGGTCGTCTAGAAATGTCAAACATGAGGCAACCTTTAACACTCCTGAATCAGATTAAAATGTAATTGTGAAATATAATAAAACATAGATAATGTTAATATGTGATTTTCTAAGTCAATAGCTACCTATTGGGATCTTTATGTACAGTTTAGTGAGCGGCTCTACTTGAGTTTGACACCACTGATCTTATCCAATCTTCTCATTTCACAGAGGTGGGTATTGAGGCCTAGATGAATTTAATCATTTGCCCAAGATTGCAAAATGGTAAAGTTAGGATTTGAACCTAGGTCCTAAGTCATCCAGCCTTGTTATAGTACTTGTGTTGTTTGGAATTGAGATCTGGCTAGACAGGCAATGCTTTTTCTTTTTTATCATATCAGTACAAGAATAATATCCAGAAACAGCCCTTGCCTTTAACCCTTCTATGTACCGAACACACATGTTTGAGACCCATTCACTATTTTTATCCTTGATGATGTTAATAAGCTCAATGTAAAAATCTCAGCACACTCAAATTCCTTGAATTTGAAGATGTTTAAACTTTAGGCCAAATATTTCACTCAGTCTCATTCCCAGTCCTAAAATATGGTCTTTGTCAGGGCTAGACAGTAAACAGCTACAGTAGTAGTTCTCCAAACCACAATTAATAGTGCTGAATGTCAGGTTGCAAACCTGCCTCTTGATCCCTTAAATATGTCACTGAGAACAGCTGTAGCGGCTATACCAAGAGCTGTATGACTAAAAAAAGTACTTTGTGTTTAACTTCTTCAGCTAGTTTTTACGTGTGTTTATAAGGAGATACCTGATGGATTGATTGCAAAAATCTGAGTGTCAGGTTATATAGAAACTATTGTAACCCTTAACTTTGTTTAAAATTGTTTCAATAACTTCATACCAACCTAAGACTGAAAAATAAACGCTTTAGTCTGAATACTGATTGGAAAACAATAGAGTTGAGGCTCAGTACAAAGTCATGAACTAAAGCAATGACAGTCAAGGCCATCAAGCTGTTGATCCATTTCTTGATAACTCTGCATTTATGATTTTTTTTTGTTGTTGTTTCATTTTAGCCATGCCCTTCAGGGGTCCGAGATTTTCGCGAAAAACAGTGTGCAGATTTTGACAATATGCCTTTCCGGGGAAAATATTATAACTGGAAGCCCTACACTGGAGGTAATGTATAAGTGATGAAGACTCCAGCATTCTTGAGATCTTTGCCATCATACAGGTACTAGAAAAGAGAATCATGTTCTCCAATCCCAGGATATAAGTGTTGCTTGAAAAGGAATTCTTGTGGTGACATCTCTCCCTTTATGAAGGTTCCTAGGTTAGTGCAATTGATGAAAATCGTAGTTTTTCATTTCTGCTTCATGGGTGCAAAATCCCTTAAAGTGGATGTCTATATTTACACAGAAAAGTGTCATATTTATGAGTCTTGCTTGAGGCTACCCTGAGGTATTGTCTTAACGCAGAGTTTGGAATGTTCAGAATATCAAAGTCTTGATATAAGGAATTACAGAGCTTACAACAAGACAGCAACCAACTTTATTAAAGGAAGGCACCCACAAGATTAAGAGCAGTCAGGGAAGATTGTGGAAACTGGTTGGATTCTCCTGAATAGGACTATACATTTAAATCAGTAAAGTCTGATGGGTTTTTATGGAATTCTTATCTGAGTCTAGACAGACCAGACTTTGGGGGAAGAGAGAGAAGAGCCTGGATCTCAGGGACTGGTATTAATTGATGCTAGTGGGGAGAGGAAAGACTCCTAGGAAATGGATCGCTAGTTAATATTCAAACTTTTCACAAGTGAGAAAAGTCACCTTAGCCTGTTACTACTGGACTTAGTCTGATAGTATGATAACTTTCCTGTTGGAACTTTTTAAGTTTCCCCTTGGGACTTCTCAGTTTAGTAGGCAGAGGTCATTATAGGAACACCTTGCCTTTCTAAAATATTTATAATCTTTGCATTGTCAGGCACCATCAATCTGAAATAAGCTCTAGTTGTCTTAGGAAGAGTTGGTGCACTTATCTTAGATGAAGTCTAACTATCAGGGGACTGTGATTTAAGATGGCTAAATATATAGATAGGTAGGTATATAGATAGATAAGTACCAGTATATAGACAGATAAGATAAATTCTGAGTTATCACCAATATCACCTTGACTGGATATCAGGAACAGCCTCAAAAACTGTCTTGGTTTCTGAAATTTCAGATGCATATTCTGATGGAATTTTTCTTCTGGATTAATTCATCGGGACCTTTGTTCAACTGTCTAAAAAAAGCTGAGACTATAGGTCATTGGTCCAGGGGAAAAAAGTTTATCATTTCCCAGCCAATCCTTCTGATTACTTACAGATAAATGGATCATTGAAAACCATAGCTAATTCCCAAACTTGTCTTTTCCTACTCATACAGTCTTTATTAGAAATTGCTATCAATAAGCAAAAATAACTGATTTGGGTTTCTTCTGTTATTACTTTACCTGTCTTCCTTTTAACGAAGGTGAGGAAATGAAAGCATGAAGGTGAAGATAAAATACGGGTGTGAGGAAGTAGGAAGAAAAGTAAGCAGCCTGCATAATTCACAAATCACATCATTTAGTCCTCGCACAATTGCATTTTTGGTATAATTTTTAAGTTGTTGTTGTTGCTGTTGTTGTTCAGGTATGTCTGACTCTTTGGGACCTTCTGGACCATACTGTCCATGGAGTATTCTTGGTAAAGATACTGAAGTGGTTTGCCATTTCCTTCTCCAGTAGATTAAGGCAAACAGGGTTGAGTGACTTGCCCCACACAGCTAGTAGTGTCTGAGGTCTGATTTGAACTCAGGTTTTCCTGACTCCAGGTCCTTATCTCTCCATGGTACCACTTGACTGCCACTTAACTGAAGGTCATTTTGTGTATTTAACCTGCATTTCTGGTGAGTGTAAACTGAAGCTGCTCTTAGTCACTTGACCCTTAAAGGATAACCTTTCGCAGCTGGGTTTGTAGGGTGGCTGGAACACTGGTCCTAGAGTTAGGAAGACCTGAGCTCAAATCCAGCCGCAGGCACTTACTAGCTGTGTTAGCCCCTGTCTGCTTCAATTTCCTCTACTGGAAAACAAGTATAATAACAATCACAAGCTTGTTGTGAAGATCAAATAAGATGATATTTGTAAAAGGCACTTAACAGTATCTGGCACATCGTAGGCACTATATAAACGCTGATTTCCTTTCCCTTCTTCCCTCTAGCAGGCATAAGTACTACATCTTTGCTGTGAGATCAGTACAGTTTGGGCAGACATTCAACATTAATAATGATGATAATAACTGACATTTATGTAGCACTTTTGGGTTTGCAAAATGCTTTCCATAGATTATGTCATTTAAGTCTCACAACCCTGTGAGTGTAGGGTCTGTGAGGATATTATTAAACTCATTTTACAAATGAGAAAATGAGGAAACTGAGCTTTAGGTAGACGTGGGATTTGAAACTCAACTAGTCTAACTCCAAGTACAAATCCAACACTTTTTGTTGCTCCCTCACTGCTGTTCTGAGGCTTAAATTCATTGGAGTGCCTTGAAACTAGCAAACAAGATAATGGGGACTTTTCTCCTATCATTCCTGTAAAGAAGACAGGACAGGCTACATAGTGTGTAGGTTCTTTCCATTGCATACCATCTCAAGGGATTAGTGAAATAGAAAAAAGACCTTTTCTGGCAGTATCTTCTTTTTTTTTTTTTTAATCTAATCATTTAAAGGTAAGCACTATCAGATTCCATACCAGTATAATCAAAAGTCAGAAAACATTGAGAGTGGGTTAATGGTGAGGAAAGCCAGGAAAGTGTCACAGGAATTTAGAGAGCTTTTATTTATGAGGGACTTAAGAACCAGAATTAGTAGCTTGGCCCAACACCTAAAGAAGGAGCTCTGAGATACTTGAGCTAACAGCATGCTGCTAACACTTAGCAAAAATATGTCCTGGAATCTATTCTTCATAATAATTACACAGCACACATAGACACTGTGTGAACTGGTTTGAAGGACTGAAATTGAAGATAGTGAACTCAGGTTCAGATCTTGCCGCAAGATGTTTTTGCTTGCTCAGCCAGATTTTAATTATCATCAAAATTTTCCTTCCAAAATCTTGTAGTTTTTTAGGAGGGAGTTCATTAAATCATGTCCAAATAGAATTTTTAACTCTGTGCAGGGAAGATTCAAATCTGCTAAGATGAAATTTAATTTAGGTAAACAGAAGAATCTTACACTTTGATGCCAAAAATCCATTTCTCAAACACAAGATGAAAGGGCCACAGCCACATTGCAGTTTGTCTTTAAAAAAAAAAAAAGATGGAAAGGATTTTAGTGGACTGCAAGCTCTCAATATGGGGCAATACAGAAAGCTAATGCAATTTAAAGTCATTTTAACAGGCATGATATTCAGGACTAAGAAAGTGGAACTGCTCAGAAGACACCTGGAGTATTGTATTCATTTCTAGATGTTGCATTTTAGGAAGGATATTGCTAAATTGGAAAGCTTCTGGAAGAAGGCTTCCAGAATGATGAAAGGCCTCAAGGTTCTTTGTGTATGAAGACATGGGGGTTGTTTAGCAGGGAGAAAATTAGTCTTAGGGCCAGGGCAAAATTAACTGTGTTCAAGTACTGGAAGAGTTATTGAAAGAGAGAGGGTAATATTTGTTGTGTTTGGCCCCAGAGGGCAGAATCAGGAGCACAGGACAGGGGGTTGCAAAGTAGAAAATTTAGGTTTGATGCCGGGAGAAACATCTCAACAGTCAGAACTGTGCCAAAGTAGGCTGGATTGTCTAGGGAGGGAGTTGCTATACACTGAGGATCTTCAGGAAAAGGCTGCATGGCCATTTATTGGTTATAGCGTCGAGGGGATTCTTGCTCAGGTGTGGGTTAGATTAGACGACTTCGTATTGTGTGACTCTCCGGTTCTGTAGCCCCTTTCCAGTTCTCCATGATCTTTCAGAGAGCACAAGTTCAATAGTCACCTCCACAGGTTTTCTTGGTACCCTGGGAGGCAGTTTGCCTGGGTCTAGGGACCAGAAGTCATCAGGGGCCCCTAGGTATTCTCTCATTACCACCCTGCTAATCTTGGGTTTTAGCTCCCAGGGAGCTTGGATTTTAGTACTATTTTGGTACCGTCCTTTTTAATATTTTCTCTATGGGAGAAAAAGGAAGCAAAATCAAATTAAGTAATTCTACTTTCTTTCAGTTGTATACTCCAGTTCTCCCATTTCACCCCTAAAGGCAGTCCTGTCCTTTCTTTGTTCAACAAGTCAAGTCAACAAGCATTTGTTAAATACCTAATATGTGTCAGTTACTGTGTTAAGTACTGAGGATACAAAGAAAGGCCAAAATAGTCCCTACTCTCAAGAAGCACATGGGGGAAGACAGCATGTAAACAGCTATGTACACACAAATAGGGAAAGAATGGATTAGAAGTAATCTCATAGGAAAGGCACTGAGATTAACAAGAACTGGGAAAGGAAGGGAGGCCAATGGGGTTAAGTGACTTGCCCAAGGTCACACAGCTAATTGAGTGGCAAGTGTCTGAATTCACATTTGAACTCAGGTCCTCTTAACTCCAGGGCCTATTCACTGCACCACCTAGCTGCCCCTTGATGAATGATGTTTTAAGTGAGGGATGGCAGTATCAGAAGAGAGTGTCAACTTCTTTTCTCTAATATAGAAACTACAGTCTCTAATCACCCTGATTATCATGCTCATTCATAGTGATAGTTTATTACATATAAACAATAGTTTCTTCATATACTGAGTAATGGGGAAAAAAAACCATCTTCAATGGCCAGCACTGGGCCTTGGACATAGTTGTCCTTCAATAAATGTTTACTGAATTGAAATTTAACCCGAATAGACTGTGATCTTTTGTTGTGCATTAGCTACCCATTTAAAAAAAATTATTTCTATCTTTGCCATCTTCTCCTAAATGTATATAGATGTTAGTTACAAAGTGGAATTCTCCAGGAGCTATATCAGGCTTATATTTTAATCTGAATTAAAGATATTTAGTTTTGAAAGAGGTAACTGTATTTTCTGTGATTATTTTTTCAATGGTTGCTTAGATTCACTTCAAGAAAAAGTCTGGAGCTATAGTCGTGGGCTATATGCAAAGCATTGTGTTAGGTTTTGATACAAAGGAGCTGTCATCAAAGTGCTTAATCCTATCTACTTAATTCTATCTACTCCATAAAGGAGCCATGGCAGAGGACAGGACGGGGTTAAGGCAGGTGCAAGTTCTATTTATCATACCCCTCCTGGAAGAAGCAGAGTTTTCTTTTTACCTCCTAGAAGAAGTGGTTCTGGTGAAACAATATTTCTGAACTTGATCTCACCAACTTCAATAACAAGTGGCAATATCTTCAGCAGAACTTCCTGTCTAGAAAGTTAATTATCTCGTTTTTCCTATAAACTTTATTTCATTAGTTTTTTTTTTTCAACTGGCAGACTTCTTTACTGTGAGCACTTTTGACCTACAACATGCTGAAAACTTATGTTAAAAATACTTGGGTTGTCAAATCTTAGAGCTGCTTAGCAGGTCCCTTGGGCTGTATTGGCAGGGAGGATGTTGACCCAATTTGGCGAACAAGAAACTTTAGCAAAGACTGAAAGGAAGTTAAGAAACTACACATCTGAATATACATTCAAGAGGTGCTATGTGATGCCCCTGGAAATCACAGAACTGCCATAACTGATACTGAAATTACCCTTTCTTTAGAAGGACTACTTCACTGATCTCTCCTCTATTTACTGTGCTTGTCCAGGTGGGGTGAAGCCCTGTGCATTAAATTGCTTGGCTGAAGGTTACAATTTTTACACGGAACGTGCCCCTGCAGTGATAGATGGAACTCAGTGCAATGCCGATTCACTGGATATCTGTATCAATGGAGAATGCAAGGTTGCTCAGATGTTGTATTTTGCTTTGTTTGGGGTTTTTTGAGGGGTAGGTGGAGAGGGAGAGGTAGGGAAATGGGAATTGTATGTTTGCTGCTTTTGTGATTCCCCCCTCCCACCTTTCCCGAACCCTTAGCAATATTAAAGAAAGGTGCATCTTGAGACTGAACCAGGTAGTTCTCATTAAAACCACCAGGAGTCATATACATAAATCTGAAGGTAGAATTTGGCCTGTGGATTTAATAATCCATTTGTATTCAACCACCATACAAATGGGATTTGTTGGAATGCCCTAGTTACGATGCTATTGTTTTGCCAGTTATGAAAATGTTATGGAACTATAATTTCTGTTATTCTGCTATGTTGTTTACAAACAACATGGCAAAAAAAGAGCTGGCAGGGGAAGTACCTCCAGTTCAGCCCTTATTCATATGGTCGCCATATGGTTGCCTTGGGGAAGCATTTGATTCTGCCTCATGCCATAATTCTTTCTCCAGATATGAGACTGCTCTTAGGTTCTTCCTCTTCTTCTGCCCCTATCTGAGCTGATTAGAGTGGTTTTTGTTTAATTGAAATATTTTATCTTAAGGAATTAACCAGACTAGTTTAACATTTGTTCGGTTTTTCTAGGCTCTGGGTTGAGGCCAGTTTATTATAAGAAAAGTCTAAAGGCCTTCATTCAATAAAGTACCAATATGATTAAACATGATTTTCTTTGCTTTGAGGAGAAGCTTACACAAAACTCAGTCCCTGAGTCTGTCTGTTGAAAGGGCTAATGCATAAATGAATACACATAGCTCTCTTGCACAGGACCCTATTAGACTTAACAGCTGATAAATTCTTTGCATCTTGGTTCCAAATACACTGTTATTCATTTGATGACACAGTTTCTAGTTCATGTTAACATCCTGAATCAGACTTTTCAATGTACCTGGCTTCTTGTAAGGTCTCAGCCCAATTCTGTGACCTTTATTCTTGTGACTATCAAGAGAGCCATGGCTGGTCTAAGGGTTTGTAGCCACCACTTAAGTACCTGTTTTCCAGAGTTGACAATCAAACATTTAAATTCAGTTATTAAAATACACCCCTAGGCCCTACAATGATCAGATTGGAAGTTTGGATTTTAGCTTCCTCCTCACCACGTGATGATGAATGAAGACGTGTGCCGTATCCAGTTATCACATCTAAGTTTTAACTGTGGTGAAACTGTCACAAAGTTGTTGATTGTTTCCCAGACAGCTGACCTCTAGACCCCTGCTCAGTCCTATACAGACCCACCATTTCAACACATGAACCAATATTTTTACTTCTTACACTTCTTATTCTTTACAGTGAGATTGAGACAGAGTCTTATCATCTCAGGCAAGAGATTGTTCTTAACTGGGTGGGAGAAGTAGTCATGGCCTGTGTCTGTGGGGCAGGGGTGGGAATGGGGACATGTAGTTGTAAGTGGAAGAAAGATTTTAAAAAAAAGAGAGAGAGCCTCGTATAGCATTGTATGCTTTCTCCTTAGTAGAATCATACTGAATTATTTATTCTTCCCTTCTGAGAAGTGTTGGCTCAGGACTTATTTGTTGGAGTATAGACAGGAAGCAAGAGGATGGTGGTTTTTGTGGCAAAAAAGAAAACTGTATATGGGTCTGAGAAGCCTTCTTTGTGACATATTGAATATTTTGTTCTGTTTCCAGCATGTAGGTTGTGATAATATTTTGGGATCTGATGCTAGGGAAGACAGATGTCGAGTCTGTGGAGGGGATGGAAGCACATGTGATGCCATTGAAGGGTTTTTCAATGATTCATTGCCCAGAGGAGGTGAGTGTTTATGGATAACCCTTCCTTACTTCTCAGACCTCAGAAATATTTTGGCTTCTCCCCCTATTTTTTGCCTTCTTAGTTCCGGCACACTGTCAAAGGTGGGGTTTTTATTTGTTTGATTTTTTTTTTCTTACTAAATTTTCATTCTCATTATTAACTTTCTGGCTTCATAGTGTCAGTTCAATTCAACAAGCATTATTAAATGCCTACTGTATACAAAAGACTGCTAGGTGCTGAGAGACAAAAATAAGATAGACTCTTTACTTCTGAAGAGATTAAAATCTAGTTGGGTAGATAAGAAAAGAGAACAAACAACTAGGAAGAAAGGAAATAAACCTTTATTAAGTACCTACTATGTGCCAGAACTCTGCTAAATACTTTACAAATATTATCTCATTTGATCTTCACAATAAGCCTGGGTGGCAGGTGCTACTGTTATTCCCATTTTACAGTTCAGACAACTGAGGCAGACAGAGCTTTAAGTGACTTGCCCAGGATCATACAGCTAGCAAGTATCTGAGGCCTGATTTGAACTCAGATCTCCAGACTCCAGGCCTAATGCTGTATTATCTAGTTGCCCCTGAAGTAGGAGACAAATCAGAATTTAAGTATGAAAGATGCCAATAAAGTCTATTAGGATTCCAAGAAGGACAGAGATATCCAGGGATTGAATAACCAAATTTTAAAACAAGCACCTTTCCTCCTAGGGGAGGGGAGGTTGGTCTCCAGATCTTACTGAAATCCCTTATATTTGACAAATTAACAGAGCAGGGTGTGCAGGATTGTGGATTGAAGGAGAAATAATATACCAATAGAATAAACTTTCTGCCTTCAATTTAAAACCAGTTGTGAAAAGCATTTTTAAATGAGAAGGATTCCTTTCTAGGCATATCTACTTTTTAAGAAGTACAAATTCTCATGAGTCATTAGTAAAGATTTATTTTCTGACCATGGCTCCATATGTAGACAAATTGTTACAGGTCTGTCTTTATGTTTCAGGCTACATGGAAGTTGTGCATATTCCAAGAGGTTCTGTCCACATTGAAGTTAGAGAGGTGGCCATGTCAAAAAACTACATTGGTAAGAAGTTTTCAAGAGCTAAAGCAATGAGAGAAAACAACATGGCGTCATGAAAGAGGATACTTTCTGCTTTGGGTCACAAAGTCACTTACTTTACACAATCACAAGTAAACTGTTTAAAGGATGAAAAATTAGCAACTTAAGCCCCTGTTGCCTGGTGGTTTGGCTTTTTTGTCTGCTCAAGTGATGCAGTAGAGACTATTGGAGAAAGCTGGGTGGAAAGTTCGCTCTCCTTTTACAAGCCCAACCACTGTCTCCTGTGAAACCTGTGTCATAAAGGTACTTTCAGAATGGTACTCTCCCCCCATCCCTTCCCCCGCCAAGCAGCTCCTCTATAATCGAGTCCTTTCTTTCTTCTTTTAGTTCCGAAGGTTCCTTTGCTTTTACCCAAGAATTTAGGGTTGCTTCCTGCACCAGTAGTACCCTGAAGAGAAATATAATTTCTTTTTTTTCTTTTTTTTTTTTGCTTTTTGGAGGTGGGAGGGCAAGGCAATTGGGGTTAAGTGACTTGCCCAAGGTCACGAGGCTAGTAAGTGTTATGTGTCTGAAGCTGGATTTGAACTTAGGTCATCCTGACTCCAGGGCTGGTGCTCTATTCACTGCACCACCTAGCCGACCAGAGAAATATAATTTCTAGTACCCTTTCCCCTTTGCTTTTTTTTTAACCATTCTTTACCTGTTGTTCCACATCTCCAAGCCTATTCCATGCTACATACCCTCAACACAGAAATACAACTCAAGTCAGGAGTTTCTCAGTTCTGGGAAATACCTGTTGTTACAGAGAGTTTGTTAAACACTTACTGTGTTTATGAAATGCTTTTTGGCAAAATTATTTAGGTGTTTTCTACCAGCTGTTCATTTGCCTAGTAGCTGAGGAAACAGGCAATACAAAGTCACAGAATCAGAAGCTCAGGGTTGAAAGGAATCTCAGCGGCCATCTAGCCCAAATCATACCTTAGGAGGAATCGCCTCTGCACCAGCAAGTGCCCTGCAAGTCTTCATGTGGCCTTCCGTAGAAGACGTTCAATGCTGGGGAGCCTACTACTTCACAATACAGCCAGTCCTGACCATCTCTAATTGTTAGGAACATCTTCCACAGATGTGCTGAAATCAACTCCTCTGCAACTTCCATTGATTACTGCTTGTTCTGCCTTCTGGGGCCAAGTATAATAAATCTAATGCCTTTTCCACTTGGCAAACCTTCAAAAAAATTGAGGCTAACCCTCATGTCATATTTGAGTGATGCTTGTCTGAATGTAAACAATAGCTGTCCTTTTTTTCATCTTTGTTTTTTAAAGAAAGAGCATATTTAAAAGAGCATAAATAAAGAGTATAAGAAAAGAGTGTAAAAGGAAGAACATATACAGTTTTGAGAAAAATTGCAAAACCTTTGCAAGTAATATTTCACACAGATCTTAAGCTATATTATAAAGCAGTAATTATTAAAAACTCTGTGGTACTGGCTAAGAATAGAAAGGTAGATCCGTGGAACTGAGAAGACATAATTTACAGCAGCAAATGATTATAGTAATCTTGTGATTGACAAGTGTAAAGACTTAAGTTTAAGGGATAAGAATTCATTATTTGATAAAAATTATTGGGAAAACTGGAAAGCAGTCTGGTAGAAATTGGACATAGACCAATATTTTACAACATTTACCAAGATAAGGTCAAAATGGATACATGACCTACATATAAAGAGAAATATTACAAGAAAATGTGAAGAACATGGAACACATTATCTATCAGATTTATGGATAGGCAAACAATTTATGAATAAACCAAATAAAAACATATCTAAAACACAGCAAAATCAATTATCTTTAAATAAACCTTGATATGGCCCTGTGCAAAAAGGTCAAATTGCTTTAAGAAATTAAACTATTTTTCACAGTGTATCAGAGGGAGGATGGAAAGTGGTAGAAAGAGAAGGAAATAGATATTCATGGAACCCTCACATTAACTTTAGAGGGAACTTTATGGGTTATCCAACCCCACTAGAAACCTGGATCCCTTCTGTAGCAAATGACTAGGCATCCTTGGCCCACAGGTGACAAGTGATGGGGAACTTACTTCATCTTGAGACAACTTCTTCCATTTTTTGGACAGCTCTAATTATTAGGATATTTTTCTATAGATCAAACTAATACCTGTGTCCATGTAACTTTCCTCCATGTCCAGGCCTTGTGTCTCCTACACTTGAAAACTCTTTGAATATTTGAAGCCAGCTGCCATGTTCACCTGGAGGTTTCTCTGATTCTCAGTCTTAAATATCCCTATCTAATCAGGTTGTTGAGGGAGGTGAAAATATTTTGTAATTAGAAGGAAAATGAGTAGGGTTTTGGGAAATCAAATGCCCCAGGACCATCTAGCTACCTTTCCATTTTCTTTGGTTAGTTGAGCACATGGGCAGAATATTTAAAACTTGTGAGACAAACTAGTGAAACTACCTTAATGATAAAAAGAATATTTTCTTGGTAGATATTTTTCAGGAAAGGGAGAAATTTTATTTTAAAATGGTGTATGCAGATATCTCAAAACCCCAATTCTGAAGGGCAATGGGACCAATTTGGTGGCACTCTTGTTTATTCTATATGCTGTTGCCTGAACTGGTAGTTATATATAGTCTAATAGCAGGACCACAGGATTAAATGGTACTTCAAATTTGTTATTTTGTTCTTTTTAAGCTTTAAAATCTGAAGGAGATGACTACTATATTAATGGTGCCTGGACTATTGACTGGCCGAGGAAGTTTGATGTTGCTGGAACAGCTTTCCATTACAAGAGGCCAACTGATGAACCAGAGTCACTGGAAGCCCTAGGTCCCACCTCGGAAAATCTCATCATCATGGTAACTGTTTTCTAATTTATCCTTCTCTGAGGTGGGAAGGGGACAGGTACTATCACTCCCATTTTACAGATGGAAAAATTAAGGCACATAAAAGCCACTTGATTTGCCCAATGGTATATAATTTATGGCAGTGACAAAGTCTTCTAGACTTCAAGTCCAATGTTCCATGAAAGTATAATGTCATGTAACTCCTTGAATTTTTAGTGGTTGTATAATTAACATCTTTCCTATTTATTTTCCTGTAAATAGGAAAGCTAATAGAACTGACCAGATTCAGGTGGCAGGTGAAAAAAAATCACCTTCATTAATGGAATTTTTTTTTTAAATCAGGATATATCCATGTTTTAGTTATCCCAAATTTCTTTTGGATCTATTTGAAAAAGCCAATAAGGCCTGTTTTTATGACTTCCCCCACGTGCCCCATCCACAGAACATGAGAGATCTGGTTGAAATGTCATTGTAAGTTGCTCTGTATTTTACTATTTAAAATGTAGCTTAATCAGTTGTTTTTGATGTCAGATTCTACTTCAGGAACAGAATTTGGGGATTAGATATAAGTTCAACGTTCCTATCACTCGCACGGGCAGTGGAGACAATGAAGTTGGCTTTGCATGGAATCATCAGCCTTGGTCAGAATGTTCAGCTACTTGCGCTGGAGGTAAGATCCCCACTAGACAGCCCAGTGGAAGGGCAGGATGGATGACCCAACCCATCCTGTGCTGTGCTTTGTGTTTGTGGACGGAGCTAATTAAAACATCTCTTACAGGTCTGCTTCAAGCTATCCTTGAGCAAAAGAAAATTTGCTTTCATTATATTATATTTCGTTTGTTTTCAACTTCATGTAATTTGTACAGATTTGTTGGTAAAAAATACATCTTGGCATAGTGAGTGTCTCTCTCTGCTGATGCTTCTCCCAAGACTATCTTGAAGTTGGGCTGTTTGCTTTTCACGAGAGCTTTCTTGGTAAAGGACATCAGAAGGTTTAAGTAAGGAAATGAGCAAGAATCCTAAAGCATAGTTGAGACTTCCTGTAAATGGGGGTTGGGGGGTGGGCAATGATAGTGTATGGGTGTGTATGTGTGTACGTATGTGTGTATGTGTGCTTCTCATGATCCGATTTAGGCTCTCTTTCCCTCCAGCCCCCAAAGATAAAAGGGACAGACTGGGAAACTTTCAACAGTAACTGGTGACTGGGTCTCTGGGTTAACGGTATATGCCAACCCCATAGAGGTCACTCAGAGAGGTAGCTGCTAGGTGGTGGTTGGTGATGTGTTGGTTGTCCCATGTGCATTTTTCATGGGTGCCTTTTCCCAACAATTTACTGTATTCCTAATCCTCCTCCCTCTAGTGGCCACCAATGCAATTCTTTACCTCTGGCTGGGAGAGCAGGACAGTTGGCTTCCTTCAAAGCCAACACCATTGCTGCTGCATGGACTGGTGAGTAGAAGAGCTGTGTGAACAGCATCTTTCTTCTCTCTGGAGACTAAATGCATCGCCTCCACCAAACCCCTTGATTCCAGCAGACAAGGGAATGAGGAACTTAAAAATATTCCTCAACCCTAGTCTTGAACCCTGTAGAGCACCTCACCATACCTTACCAAATTTGAGGAATGACCAAATTTTGACTAGTGATAATTTAGTACTGGGAAAAGCTAAGGGACAAAAAAGAAATGCCCCTAATTCTTCTAATGTTTATCTCCTCTTCCTTGTCCTGTAGACATATTCCTTCATATGGACTTTATTCTCATTAATTTCATTCTTACTGAGATCCCAAAGATGTCCTCCTCTCATGGTATTAGAAAGAGAGTTTGGGCCATGAAATGATTCTGCTAATCCAGGTTCAGCCTTGTACGGGGTTGGACAGAATTAACCGATAGTTATGTCAGTCACATCCTTAAATATAACTGAATCTTTGGTAATCAGCAAATAGGAAAAGAACAAATTGTGGAAAAGAAATGAAAGGCAAATGAACTAAGTGTACTAACTATTTTTTCCAGTCTATAGGTGTTATGAAATTATGCCATCTGTGATTCGGGGCATATTCAAAGGTTTTCTCATGACAGTTGGGTTTTACATGCAAATACTTTCCCACTTTGTGTTATGGGCATGTTGAAGGCAGGCACTACAGGCCATTGACATTTTCTTTTAGGAAAGTAAGAAATATTTATAGTGAATGATGCTATAAGTTTTATGCCATTGAATTTTACTTTAATGGCATTCATGCATCTAGCTAGCTCTCTGCTTTCCATGCGAATTCCTTTGTATTCAGTTTATAAACTTACTTTACAACTTTTTCCACATGCAAAAAAGCCTTTATTAGAGTGGTGTATCCAGTTTGGGGCCCTGCAACTGAAGTAAGATGTGGAGAATTTTAATAGGGTCCAAAGGAAATGGAAAATAATTTAAGGATTAGGAAACTCAGTGAGGAAATTCTATATGTTGAGGATAATTATCCTAGAGAAGAGAAGGTAAAGGGGAAACAATTAGAGTCTTCAAGGGTGTGATATAATGCTATAAATTTTCATTTTTTGTGTCATGATCCCCTTTTGCAGCCTGGTGAAGCCTTTGGACCCCTTCTCCGGATAACAGTTTTTCATGCATAAAATAGAAGACATAGAAGTAATTATAAAGGAAACTACTTATATTGAAAGATAGTTATAAAAATATTTTTAAAACCAAGTTTATAGCCCCCAGGTTAAGAACTCTTGATATAGAAAGAGATGAATCATTGTTCTCTTTTTTTACTGAAGAGAAGAAGGAAAGCAGCTTATGTTGCAGAAGAAATGACTCAATTTAGACATTAGGATATGTTTTAGAAGATGTAATGAAACAGATACTGTTACTGTGAGTGTCAGTATCAAGTGAGGCATAAAACAGAGACAAATTACTACCAAAGGAGTTTTCTGTTTTCATGGGGACATCTTGTACAGTGTACACATAACAGAAGGATGTCCCAGAAACAGAAGTTCTCCATATGTTCCTGTTTGGAATGGCATTGTGCTCTTGCCATGGGGTTCTAAAACACTGACGGGCCTCTTCCATGAGATCTGTGATGCCTCAAAATGGATTGGTTTAATAACCTAAACAGGAAACCCAAGTGGTTGATAAAACAAATATTGTTCATATTATGGCATCCATTTAGACAGCTCATGGTCTCTATGAAATATTGAAAGACCCAGAGGAAGGTTACTAGTGCATTCAATTGAACTTCTTTGTATCTTTTATATAAAAGCATAGAATTTAAGAGTTGCAAGGAACAAGAGAGGTTGTCTAGGCTAAACATTACATGAAAGAAAAATTCTGTTATTCCTGACTATTATTTATGGAAGCCTCTGCTTAACATTTCCAGTCATGGGGAACTCACTACCTATCAAGCAAGCTCATTCTATCATCAGGCAACAGTAATTTTGGGGGAATTTCTCCCTCATATTTGAGCGGAAATACGTCTTCCTATAATTTCTACCCATCTGTACCAGTTTTACTGAGAATAAAACTAGTGAATTTGGAGAATGAATGAGTGTGGTAAAAGGATGGGAAAAAGGAAGAGATTACAATTTCAGCATGCAAATTGAAAAAAAAATCCAACTTGGTCTCTTTTAGTTCTTTTTCACCTTACTTAAAATGAAAAACACGTTGACTAGATTGGACTGAGAGTTCCTTGGCCAATGAACATGGATTCCTCATCCCTCCAACTTGAAGTCCTATAAATACAGTTTTATAACAGGGTAGGAGAAAAACAAAGCCAATTTAGGCCAAAAGGTGATCACGGAAAGTTTGAGTTCTGCATTAGTGACTTTGTAATAATAATTATCATATGTAATAAAGAAGCAGCATCATACACTAGAAAAATTCAGGACCTGGAGTTAAAATCCCAATCCTGATACTCCTTACTAGTTGTATAACCCTCAACTGGTCATTTAATATCTTCAAACCACATCTTTCTCATCAGAGAAATACAGTAAAGATAAAAGTACATTGTAATTCCTACAGTATTATCTGTATATTTGAACTACTGTTATTATTATATGTCATAAGGAGAACTGTAGGAAATCTGCAACCCATGTAAATGTACAACTGAGAGATGATGTGTCATATGTGAGACACGGCAAAGTAATTGGATCATAGAGTATGTGAAGGGACTTGAAGTTCAAGAAAACTGGAGCCATAGGATGTTGGCCACATTGTGAAGGACTTTGAATGATAGGATTGTATATATTTGTATTCCTAATAGGCAGTCACTAGAGTTTATTGAGTAAGAAGATCAGACCTGTGCTGCAGGAAAATCATTTTGGAAAATGAACAGAGGAATAATTGGAGTGGGGAGAGATATGAGGCAGGGAGACCAATCAGGAGGCAGTATGCAATAGTGCAAATGCGAGGTTCTGAGGACCTGTCCTAGAATGGTAGCTATGTGAATGGAAAGAAAAGGATGTGTATGAGAGAACTTGTAAAGATAGAAATGGAAAGATCTGACAAGAGATGGGATATGTGGGATGAGTATGAATGAGGAGATGATGACACCCAAATTGGGAGCTTCAGTGACTGGGAGGGTAGTGTTGCCTTTGAGAGTAATAGGAAAATTGGGAAGAGAGGAAGATTTGGGGGAAATGATAATGACATGAAAAAGCTGAGATGTCTATAGGACATCCAAAGGCAACTGGGAATGTGGGTCAGGAGCCCAGGAGAAAGAATAGGGCTGTGTGTATAGATTTGGGAATCATTTGCATGGAGAGGATAGTTGAACCCCAACTGATGATGTCTAAATGTGACTATAGAGGGGAAAAGAGAAGATCCAGGATAGAATCTTCGGGGGACACACACCCATGGTTAGTGAGTGAAGATCCAATAAAGGACACTGAGAAGGACTGATCATACAGATAGTATGAGAAGCAGGAGGAAAGAGTGTCACTAAAACCAAGAAAGAAGTGAGTATGCAGGAGTGGAAGGTGATCTATAGTGTCCAAAGCTATAAACGAGTCAAGAATGATGAGGATTGAGAAAAGGCCATTAGATCTGGCAGTGAAGAGATTATTAGAGACTTTGGATAGAGTAGTTTCAGGTGATGAAATAAAAATCATATTGCAGAGTTAAGAAGCTAGTAAGAAGAGATGAAGAGAAGGTACCAAATGTTGTTGACCAGGGTGCTTTGTTTTTCTTCCCCAGTGAGTTACTAGGAATTTGGGGCCTCAGTCAAACAGAAAAGCTATCTTCACTTAAAGAACTCTTCATTGAAGACAATACTGACTGGCCAGGTTTCTCACTTGTTCCCATTCATGCCTGGTTTATCCCCAGCAGAACCTTCAGACTTCCCTTCCATTTAGGGGCACTGGTCAAGCATCTTCCTGGCTTAAGTTAGATAAGGGAGGGTCGGGACTGTTTACCAGTTGCTTAGCAGACCCAAAGGGAAAGTTTTAATGCTGCAGGAAGCAGTGTTGGTGATTCAGTCCAAGTCATGTCCTTTAGCTCTGAGTCAGTGATGAAACACTTCCTCAGTTAGCATGGCGAAGAACATGGGGATGCAATGTATTGGGTGTTGTCTTTGGGGTAAATGTGGTTAAAGATCTGGTTGTGATTTTGCCAAAGTACATTCAAGCTCAGATCATTAAATTCTGAGTAATTTTAGAACCCTGGTCATTGCTTCTAGGGTGTTGTTTTTCTCCACTCCTAACCTAAGTTGTTGTATAACATGAATATGAATCTTTTTTTCAACTCCCACTGTTTAATTCCAAAGGTAGCTGCATTTCAGGAACCTTCCTGTAAGCCCCCACTAGACTGTTGGATAGTTTGGTGTGCAAATCGATAGAGCTATGCATAAACGTGGACAAAAATTGCATTTGTTTTCAAATAGAGCTGTCCAAAATGTGTCTCTTTAAAGGTGGAAGCAGAACTTCAGTGTTGAAAAACCAAATCAGTTTTGCATTTCTGCTATGTTGTCCATGTCCTATTTATCATGCAAAAATTTAAACCATGGTGATGTCAATATGTCACAAACACCAAGTGCTGGCTACAGGTCATCCTTTGAATTTAGTCATACATTCTTTATCTTAAAGTCATTAGCAATAAGTGAATACTCCCTTTTCATTGTGGTTTTGGTTGAGCAACCATTAGAATTGTGTTAGTTCCTAAGGTAAGTGGCTTTCACAGAAGAGTTAAACTTTTCTGTCTGGGAGTGATGTGCAACACAAGTCAAGATAGTCACAATGCCTTTAAAGGAAATCAGAAGCCTCATTGAGGGAAAAGCCATCCTGTTTATGTACAAGTGGGCTTTGTGACTGGTAGGTTGTTATCACATATAGCCAGGCTTTCTAAATAGGTTTCCTGGTATACATAAAAAATATTACTCTTTGCCTATCCTGTGCTGATCAGTGGTACAACTGAGGAGTGTCAGGAAGGTCCCCTCTCTCCCATCTTTTCCTTATCAGAATCAACTCTACTCCTAAGGTTGGATGCCTCTTCAGTAGTCCCCTACCAAGATGCATATATCCAAGGGAAAATTGTGTAGAAAGATGACTTCCCTGGGAATTAAGTGACAGCCAAAAAGATCAGAGATACATGCTGGGTGGGAGGGAATGGAGAAGAAGGCCAGAAAGGGGCACCATGGTAGAGAGGTAAGAGAGTGGAAAACACAGAGGACTTCCCTCTTTTGACCACTAGGACCTTCCTTCAGGGAGCTTTGGAAACTCACATCTGAATTTACTTACATGGTTCTTATAAACTTATCAGACTGGTTCATTTCTTCATTTAATTCATGTTTAATTAATTGGCTGCATCCTTCAGAGAAATAGCAATGTTTCCAAAGGCTCTTTTTCTAATTTAGAATCTCAGAAAAACTGAGGAGCCTACGTCAATGAATGTATTCTTTCTAGATGTAATTTTGACTTGTAAGTCAAAAGTGTCAGATCTCCTGTGTTAGATTAAGTTTTAGAGAAACTGACAACAAAACACACTTCTCTCCTTAAAGATGTTTTCAGGGTCAGTGCTGACATGTATGCCTTCCCCATTAATTTTAACAAATTGTGTTCTCTGAGGGAAGATGTTCTTGACCAATGGTAGTATAGTGTTTTCAAAGTTCTACCCTTCACTCTGTAAGGGCATTTTCACTTCTTAGTATTCAAGACATTTAAAAAAATTCTATTTAAATACAACTCTCAGGTTTTAAGTAAAAATCCACCAAAGCCAATTAATTCCCAGTTAAGGCTGAAATTCTACATTTAGCTGTTCTTTGCACATTACCCCACCAACAAAAAAAAACCTTGTATCTAGGGATAAGGTGGCAAGTTGGCAGAATTTCTGAACTGTAGTAGATTTCCTTATAACCTTCAGTGTGAATTTAATAGATTTTAAAAATTCCTTTAAAGAATGATTTTTATATCCAATGAAAACAAAGGCTGTGAAAGGCAATGATTTCCTTCTATTGCATTATAATTTATTGATAGGAAGTCTCTCTACAGTTTGAAGCTGCTACTTAAATTCTGGGACTTTTATCCTATTATCACCTCTATTGACTGTCAAGGTTTACCTTCTCCATCTTGCTTTTCCCAACACTTTCCACCTTCTCCCCCCTCACCTAAAGGCACAAAGTTTGTGGGTGCACAAAAGGCCTGCCTTTGGCTAGTTCTCTGCCCATGCACAAAGACACTTCCCTGATAAGCCTGGATTGACAGCCTAGGGTAAAGAAGATAACAAAGTGTGTTGAAAATGAGAAAGGAGAAAACTAGGGGCTGCTTAATTTTGAATTTGCGTGAAATCCAAAGAACAAAGCTTTCCACTGCCCAGAGTCTGTTATTATCCAGGAATGTTTCTGCTGGACTGTCACAGCTCAGCTCTTTCATGGGGCCATTATTTGTGCTCAGCATTCGCTTAGTCCATTCAGCTGCAACATGTTTGATGCTCATTTGATTCGTCAGTCTTCTCCTTTGGCTTATAGTATTATTTAAAGCATCCTACAGAGAGAAATAGCATAGTAACCTGGAAAAAGATGTCATTTCTCTGCTTCACGAACACTAGGTTTGCTTTATTTTTCATCTTCATAGTCCATGTGTTCTTACACATATTTCCCATGGGGGGACTTTTAAAATTCTAAGGTTGCTAGGATAGTTTACATAACTTTCAACTACTATTTTAGCCTGGCCATGATTTAGAGTGTTCTTGGCTAATGAATCCATTTTTTATGGCACATGATTGAAGGTAGATCCAAATTAGTCATCTTATTCCATTGGTACAGGTTGTCTTAGAGGGGAATGTGAGATTATTGCTAGGGCCTTGCTATTCAGAGTATGGCAAAGGAGACTTTAGAATTCCTTATGCAACTAAAAGGTTTGATTATAATCTGGGTTCTTGAACCTAAGCAGAGTTTGCCTTCTAATGATATGTTTCTTTCTTTGCCATTGGGGAAAGGTGGGGAGTCAGACTCTGCTGTTGTTCCTGGGAAGCCCTTTTATATCAGGGTCCTTAAATATTATGGCTTCCTATTTTCAGTTGTAAACAAAAAGTGCTTCTGATAACAGCATGTTCCCTTAAACTGCTTATTTTGTAGCCAACATCCTCCCATAATAATAACATGAGTATTTGTAATCTTAGATTTATATAGAACTTTGTACTTTTCAGAGTGCTCTCATGTCTGCTTGTTTGATTGCAGCCTCACTCTAAAAGGCAGGCACATAGTTATCCTGTTCACAAAACTGCAAATAGTCTTGACCCCCTCAGAAACCTGGGATGCTCTCAGCTGTTTTGCATGAATAGAAAAGTAGTCAAGCATTGTACAGCCTCCAAAACTGACTTACCACATGTAATAAACATTTGAAAGCCCAGAACATCCCTGTTACAAAAATAAGTTATGTTGCTTGCAGGGAGATAGAAGCGTCAGGTGGGAGAGTAGGTGTGTGAGTCCTGAGAAGGCTAGTGTAAATCTGGGATACTTGACAGAATATTAAGAGTGAAATAATGAAAGACAGTCATGACTTAAAGTATAACCAGAAATGCTGAGCAATGCCAAGTTATTGCTCAATAATCTGAATCTGCTTCAGAATAAGGCTTTCAGATTTTGCCTTTTGATTCCACGTTGTATTGATTATTGCTTTGACAGGTCCAAAGCAGGAGCCCCAAAGCTAAACTAGCTGAGAAAAAAAGAAATTATTTATTTATTTCCATGCCTTAAAACAGACTTTTAACATCATGTGGGAGTGCCACATTCAAGTTGAATTTTTCTATTTATGTGGGAATTCATTCATATTCAACAGAGAAGATCCTTTTAGAAAAGTAGATTTTCCAAGCTGTTATCAGGATTAAATAATTTCCTGCCAGTACTAGACAACTGAAAGTGCTGCTATATTTCTCTATCAATAAAACCACCACAGATTTATTGGTGGGGTGATAGAGGAGGCAAAAGTACTCAATTAATGAATAAACATTTATTAAATATCTACTCTGTGGTAGACCCTCATGATGGGGAAACAGACAAAAGTGAAAGTCTTGCCTTCTGTGGAAGGAAACCGCATGTACCCAATGTAAGTAGATACTAATCATATATACAAAATAAATACAAGATAATTTTAGGGAAAACTACAAGTAGTTGGTGGGATCAAGAACATCCTTAAGAAAGATGTGGTGCTTTGAAATGACCTCAGCAAGCTAAACATTCTAAGGGATGAAGGTGAGGAAAAAGTATATTCAAGGCAAAGGGGACAGCCCATATAAAGGCATGGAGATAGGAAAGAGAATGTCACGTATGAGGAATTTGGCAACAGTACAGCTTGTTGGGAGGGGATTGGGGAGGAGATAATGCTCAACAAACCTGGAAAGGTAGGTTGGGAAGGGGGAATTCATGTTCGATCTTAGAGGAATAATAGGGAGCTACTGGAGTTTCTCAAGAGGAGTGACATGACCACACTAGTGCTTTAGGAATATCATCTTGGCAACTATGTGAAATTAGATTGGAATGGAAAGAAAGTTGAGACAGGGAGATCAATTAGGAGATTAGTGGAGTAGCATTTGGCTAGAGGGCATACAGGCCTGAACTAGGAGAGTGGCCTTGTGAGTAGAGATAAGGGTTTGGGAAATGTAGTAGAGGTGGAATATAGAAAAGACTTATTAGCTGATTGGATATGTAGGGTAAGAGAGAATGAGGAGGTAGGGGTGAAGAGGATGCAAGCCAAAGTCATTAAAAGCATGGAAACAGGGAAATCTAGAAGAGAACTAGGTTTTGAGGGAAGAAGAATGAATTATGGTCATAATGTATATGAAAATGCTTTGAAAAGTTAAAAGTTCTGTATAATTACAAGATAGTACTTTTATCACCGTTAATGTTTTAAAATATATGGTTTAATGATTCCTTCTCATGCAACTTTCATAATCTTTCAAAGTGGTCTTGTAATACTACAAGAGAGATAAGGGTGATAGAATAATAGTGTGCAATGAAGTCAGCCAGTTTGTTTTTTAGTTTGAGCTATGAAGGACTTTAGGGATCTGGTTTAATTAACTACCTGATCTCCTAAGGAGAAAGAAACTAAGGTCTGGAAATGATGTGCCAGTGACCCCCAGTCCAATGCTTTCTCTCTGCTGTGAACAGTCTCTTCCTTTCATTTTCTATATGGGGTAACACAATTCAGCTTTGGGGCGCTTCAGACTGTGGAAACTTTCAAAAAGAAGTTTTATCCTCTTTCATGCCAATTGTAGATATAAACGGCACTGCTGTGATCATATGATGTTCCCTTTTAAGTAAAGAACTCACACGTGGAAAGAGTAGGAATTTAAACTTAGTTGCTCTGTTTGTTCCCTGGATTTCTTCTAGTCTTAGAAATCTTAGGTAGCTTCTTGAATTAGGAGCATCTATTATCACTGAATTCGTTGACCACTTCTCTCTTCCCCTTCCCATCTCAGGACCATTTGCCATAGACAGAGTAGCCTTTAAACATATGGGGTTAGTTGTTATACCAGGCCCCATACTGGCAGGGGCCTTGTGAAAATAAGAACACCTGAAACCCAAGGCCCTGTAGCCTTGAGCTGCACCTGGCTCCATTCTCATGTAACACACACTACCCCCGCAGAGAAGGACGGCTCGAATATGCAAAGTCATACTTAATTCTGGGCTCCAAAAATGGATGACATCTCATTATTTATTTTTAAGGATTTTTCTAGAATGTTTGTGTTTCTTACTAATTTGACTTTCTGAATCTT
The DNA here is from genome assembly GCA_028646515.1 of Pseudochirops corinnae. Lineage (NCBI taxonomy): Eukaryota > Metazoa > Chordata > Mammalia > Diprotodontia > Pseudocheiridae > Pseudochirops > Pseudochirops corinnae. Next base: position 97,962,694 of record CM053587.1, on the reverse strand, counting down.
TTTAAATTTTTTCTCTGGCACAAGGTTCATGGTGGCCATTTGTTTTTGTTTTTTGATTGTTCCATTGGCTCCATGTCTTTCCAGACTAGTGTGGTATTCCCAACCATTTGGTAGAAAAAGCTTAAAAGGGGAAGATTAGCCTGATCACTGTTAAGTGGTTTTATACACTGCTTACTCCATATATTGAAATTTGGCATTCAAGTCAAGCAAAGAACCTTCTGTCAAGACACTCTACTCCAGCTAACCGTTCTGTTTTTTCTTTTATCACCAATTCACATTGCTATTGCTTTAGAGATTTTTCCTTCCCTAATGTGACCAAGGCCTAGACTTGGGACACATACAGAATATCCATTCACTGAAAGGCTTGCAGGAGGTAGAGATCAAAGCTGTAAATGCTTCCTGTTATGTTAATGGCATATACATGATCACAGGTCCTGTTTTCCTTTCTCTAACATCTGTCACAAATGTTATCACCATTTAGCATGCTCTGTCTGCCAGATAATACATATAAAAGCACTTTGACAATGAGACAGTTGTATACAAAGTGGTTATTTTTCTTTTTCCACATAACACTGAGATAGAGTACTCTTCTGTTTCAATGGGGAAAAAAAAAAAAGAAATGTTAGAGGATTTACCCAAGAAAATTATGGCAGGCTTGTGCTTGATTCAGCATTAAAACGCCTAACTTTAAACATTCCCTCTTCAGCCACATAGATCCTATATGTGATTAAAAGGAAGATTTTGATGAGCAATAGCCATAGTTGCTTCAAAGCCTCAGAGAATTAGGACATAAACTATGTACTTTCCCAATGCACTTTTCCTACATCTAACAAAAAAAAATGCAGTACACAGCTCTAGTCTTCCTTTTGCAGATCTTGAAGACTTTTTCAGTAGGAATTCCTTTGCTTGAATGAGGTCTGAGAGCTCTTTAGTGTCTGTCTGCCTCTTAGCACCTCAGCTGCTTTTTTTTCTTGTATCTCACACCGAGAAGAGCACGGGTGCTAGAGAAGAGAGCAGACCCAAATGGAGTCCCGACAAATGTTTCTTTTCCAAGCTTGGTCTATTAGGAAGAAGAGAGTGTGAAGGGGGAGAAATAGCTAAAGAATAGAAAGAGAAATTGTAATGGAGGAGGGAGAAAAAGAGACTGGAGGAAGGAGGGTGAGTCCAGGAAGAGAAAAGGAGTTCATAGAAGGAAACTAGCAAGTGAAGATTGGTAACTGAACCTTTATATGAGTGAGAGAGGATAGAAAGAAGGATGCAGGCAAATTATAGGGAGCCAAATAAATATGGTGCAATGGGAGGTTAGGTGTTCTTAAGTAGATCAGGATGGGGAAAGAAAGAATCAAAGATAGGCCATCAGATAAGAGCAATATAATGCAAATATGGATACCTACATATATACATTTATTGTGAGCATAAATATGTATATATATATATATTTGTGTGTACATATTCATACCCACATGTATGTAAAAAGGGGACCAGTATCTTCTAAGAAAAAGCAAAAGAGAAAATGTAGTGTAAAGAGGGGGAGCAGATGGGTGGCCCAGTGGATAGAGAGCTGGGGAAGGCATCAGGAAAACCTGAGTCAAATATGACCTCAGACACTAGCTGGTGACCCTAGGCAAGTCACTTAACCCTCTTTGCCTCAGTTTCCTCATCTGGAAAATGAGCTGGATAAGGAAATGGCAAAACCATTCCAGTATCTTTGCCAAGAAAACCCCAAATGAGATCGTGAAGAGTTAGACAAAACTGAAAGGAATCAACAGCAACAGAGTAAAGATGAGGAAAAAAGTGTCAGGAGAAATGATCAGGTTGTTAGAGCAGGAGAAAAAAAAAGAGACATGCAAAAGACAAGAAGAAACAATTAGCTTTTAGTGACAGTGTCTCTTTCTGGCTTGCTGTTAGAATACTGAACTTTTCCTAGCACCGGATTATTTTGTGTAGAGCAGAAGGAAAGGCTCTGGAAAGGCAGAGGGGGAAGCCTTTAAGAGAAGAAGATGGTAGGATATTCTTCAAAAGAAGGGCGCAGTTTGCCGGGGGTGGTGGTGGAATTGATAAGTGTTCCTGTGTGCCAGCTTTCAGGTTCAGGACAGACAGACTTCACTCTGTAGCTCAGAAATGCTTTTGGCCAGCAGTCAATCATCGTCGTGACAGACAAAGGGAAGAAAGAGCATGGAGACTCCTCACCCCTCCCCTCCTTTAGTGTCTTTCTTTGGATGCTGCTGGCAATGGGGATTTACGTTAAAGTAATGCTGCTGGTCATATGCTTGGATTACTGTGGCTGCTTGTTTTATCTTGGTTGCTGGCTACTTTGGTTGGATACTCTTGCTAAGTAAATTGATATTGTCTTAGCCACTAACTCTATATTTTTAATGAAAGATTCTGCTCTCCCCTCCTTTTTTCTTTGCCTTGTTTCTGAAGAATGTTTCTTGGATAGATATGAAGTAACCTGGCTCTGTAATGGTTCTGATGTCTGGCAGTGCTACATTTCAAAGGATGTATGGATGAGTTTTTCAGATTGCTTTCCATTCAAGAGGAAAGAGATCTGGAGGCTTGAAGAGAGGAGAGAGTCAGTACTGAAGAGGGATATAAGAGTGGTCCCATGTCTCTTTCTACTTCTTAACTTTGTCTAGAGTTAGCTACAGGGGTGGACTTTCTCGGACCTTCGTTAATGGGAGGTCCCGGATTCTTATTTTTTTTTAAATCAATATACCCCAGATATGTGCCATGTTAGTGAGTTCAGCATGTGAGAGCTTCCATCCAGTGTCCGTGATCTTCTTCGGATTTGATTTCCATTAGTGAAGACTTATTCTAAAAGACATTAAAAAATGAAACCAATTATAGCAGTATGTGAGTACAGATGCAAAGCTGGTAAATTATTTTTTTAGTTATATAAAAAGCATATTTCAGAGAGGCAAGATTTTTTTTTTGCTCCCAAGTTACTAATGTACGTCGTACCTTGCATTTATTATTCACATATCTTGTATACATCTTTACGTATCCTACTTGTCATGTGCGTGTGCATACACACGCACATACACACACACACAAGAACAAAAGCTTCTTGATGGTTGGGGATGTTCTATTTTTGTCTTTGTATCTCTAGAGCCAAGCATTGAATTTAATAAATGCTTATTAATTAATCTTTCACTCTTCCCTCTCTATCACCTGACTAGTAATCCTTTAGTGCTTTTCTTGACAGACAACTATGCTACCTGTAGCATTTTTGTGTTGACACGAAAATTAAATATATGTATGTATATTAATGTACATATATATGTTTGTGTGTATATGTGTATTCTCCAAATTCTAACCAATAAAGTGACAATATGTATGCCAGTTCCTTGTTGAAAATCAATAAATTTGTACTTATGATCGGATAAGTGGATTCAAAGTCTTCATCTTCACTAATAAGTATAAAAATCCAATTTATTGGTGCCGGATTCATTCTATACCAATACCAACATTTTGGTAAGTAATGGTTATATTCAGAAATCATATTTTTGAGGGAGTGTTGGCTAGTCACTTTAAAAACAAATAGCAAATTTACATACCTGTAATTGTAGGTGTTTAACTTAAGAATAAAATATTCCCTATGTAATTTTAAATTCAGCCACTGAAAGTCATGCAGGCTATTTAGAAATTGAATTCACCAGAATATTTGCATGTCTCCAGGGGAATATGGACATTAAACCACTAGAGCTTTGTGTGCTATTAGACTTGCACTGACTGGTCAGAAGGACATTTTATGTCTTTTATTATAAACTATAAATCTGTGGATTTGAAAGCACAGTGTTTCTGTGTAACTGGTTGTAGTTATTCCCTTAAGGGTTTAAATCAACTTGTTTAGCAGTGTTTTTCAGATCACTCTAAATGAAGCCACGTATAAGAAGATTCTAGGGGACCTTTAAATCTAAACTGGATTTTTTTTTCCTGTCTTTCTAACTTAGTCTAAATTATTTCCAGTTGATCTGCATTTTCTGGTTTTCTGAAACTAAGAATTGAATTTTACTTAATCCAGAAGCATGTGCTTAAAAATCCCCCTAATTAGATGGCATTGGTTTAAAGTGCTTTCCTCTTGCTGGTGACTTTAAGAAAAGAATCCTATAACCTTGCCAAGTTTGGGATAGAGGCTGGAAGGAGATTGTGCAGAACCTTTCGTTAGAGGACTTGGAATAGCTTATTGGTGCAGTCAGTTCTTGAGTGTGAAATACCACCCTGTCTAATATACCATTTCAGAAGAAAATTAATAAAAGATGAATGTAAGAAGAAAAATACAGCTTCATAAAACATGAAATAATATCAACTGACTGTTTGAGAACTTAGATGGAAAATATAATTTAAAATAATCTTCTGAAATTAAGTAGTGATAGTTGACCAAAAAGATTTCACCTCTGTCTCTAATATATTAAAAATCTTTACAGTATGACCAAAATCAAGTGAGCTTCTGATTATCCATATCTAGCATAGTGTTGTTTAAATAGTAAAACATCCAGTAAAATATGATTGAATGAATGAATGAATAAACCAGTAAACACTACACTGGAGAAATTTGTACCCACCTCAGCCTCTGAACCTGAAATTCTTAGTTGATGCTGCTGTTGGTGTGTGTGTGTGCATGTGTGTGTGTATGCGTGTGTACAAAAAGTCTGTTAACCAGAGACATTAGCAGTATAAAATTTTGTTTAAAATCACCATTCAATACATATATCTATCAAGAGACACTAAAATATTGTCTGAAATACTATGGATAGTTTTTTTTCAAAATAGGATTTGAATATCATCTTTTTTAATCAACAGTATTTTGTACAGGGAACAATGTTGGATTTGAAGTCAGAAAGGCAGTGTGATATAGTGAAAAGAACAATGGATTTAGCATCTGAGGGGCTACTTTTGAATCCTGGCTTAAACCTACTAGATGTATGACCTGGGGCAAACTATTTATTATCTTTGGACTTCAGTTTCCAGAGTGTTCGTACTGAGTGACTTCTAAGGGCCCTTCCAGTTCTAAATCTTTGATCCCTAGGCATAGGTTTGAATCCTGATTCAATACTTAACTATGTGACCATGGACAAGTCACTTAGACTATTGATACAGTCCATTCTTGACCATGAAGCAGACTAGGAACTACAATTTTTTTTCATTTGTATATTGGGATAATACCTATAGGACTAATGTCACAGAGCTAATTCTGAGGATTAAATTAGATCATGTAAATTAAATGTGAAAACCTTAAAACACTAATAAATGTCAACTGCTATCATCATCATCTTGTCCTTTAGTAGAGTTTGTAATGAACCTGCTTTTTGATTAAAGTGTCATTTCATTTAAGGCCGAATCTGACCGTATACAAATATATATATATATGTGCTAATTTGATAAGAGAAGTCATTTTCTCAGATTGAGGGCACTGAAAGTCTTTGTATTGCAGAGTGGTAAAATCACATTGGGTAGTACTAGTCCCATTTCTGCTATGATGTGAAATATTTATCTGTTTATAAGGAATAGCTGAGATTCTAGACTGGATAGAGTTTCATCTCACCCCAGATTTCTGGCAGAAAGCATGATTCAATGGGATTGATTTTAAGACAAAATTTTGCCTTGAGTCCCCTATTGCGCCATTAGGCACCACTCCTCTGTATCCTCCCCCTCTAATAGAACACAGCTATGTGGACCATTGGTCTGACCCAGAGTAGCAGTTCATATTATATTCTTATGACTAATGATAGAGATATCTGTCTAAAAGGTGGACTCCATGGAGTGAGTGAGTTATCTGCCCACTGCGATGACACAGTGGAGAGATAACTGATGAATAGTGTAGAACATCTGTGAATTGCTAATAGCTGTGCTAGAAGTGAGTCATATCTTCCCTCAGAAGAAATCTAAATTTTAGTAAGCTAAAAATTTCCAAGCTGCCCTTGCACAAATTGAAATGTTTGATGCATCTTTATGGGAGAAGAAGGACATAAGTCAATACTTAGAACATGATGCCATTTAGTTAAGTTGGTTGTTTGGCAACTGCATTTTTTAAAGCAGCAACCAAATTATGGGAGGGAAATTTACTTTTTTCTTTGTTGCTTTAAGGTACACAGTAAGAACCTTGAGTCCCTGCAGACCATAAAAACTGCTTCCTTGAACTTATCTCCCCCATCAGCCCCAAAGCCACAGGGAGTTAGCCTAGCTAGACTGGTGGGCTTGATAGTTTTTCCTGTTCCCTGCTTAAATTATAAGGGAGCTTTGGCTAAGGCCTGCATAAGTTCAGTAAAGTGAAGGAAAGGTCTGGGGGCCTCCAGGCAGAGTATTTCTAGGATTGTGGAGGGACTTTAGGGAAAGTACTTGGTTCCTAGCACTTTATGCTACAGGTTTACCACCCTGAAAGATCAAGTTTCAGCTTGATTTACCCAAAGTAGGATCAACTCTGTTTGTCTGGGGACTTAGAAACAATTGAGGGATTGTGTCAGGGCAAGATAGGTGTGAAGTTGTGGTTTACTCAATGTGGCTAATACAGCTCTTTTCTCTTTTAAGGTAATTTAGCCTACCCCAGGGGTGGGGAACCTGCGGCCTCAAGGCCACACGTGGCCCTCTAAGTCCTCAAGCGTGGCCTTTTAGAGTCAGTCAGTTGTAGGCCTAGAGGGCCACGTGTGGCCTTGAGGTTTCCCAACCCTGGCCTACCCAATATTTTTTAACTGGTTTGGATTTTTTTCCTTTTTCAGTTTCACGAGTAACATGTCACCCCTGTGGCCTAAGACCTTTTTGTGGTACTTGACTCACTCCTGTCTGCTATCTTGTCTTTCTCACTTTTTTGTTTCTGCAACTTCTGGATTCTTGGACATTGAGGGAAATTGTTGGGCCAAAATGTAATCACTGGGGACTTTAGCTTCATAATAGAATTGAGCCCTTACTTTAAGCAAGTTGTTGAAAATATCTGTCTGCTTTTTAAAAATGTTTTACAAATTAAGAAAAAAAAATCATCATGTGTTTTTAATTTTCTCAAAGATTTTTCTATCAAGTGATTTTCCTGTGGTGAGCAGGTCACATAAAATATTTTTTTAAAAATGGGGTGTGTATTTGTGGTACTAATGTACAAAAGAATTATGTACAGCTTTCACAATTGTAAACAGCTTTAAGACAATCAAATTCAATAGAAAAATGACTTAGTTGACAGAACATTTATTTCTGATGTTCAAGTATGTTTAAAGCACTGGCACCATACACATTTCAGTCTCCATGAAGACACTGGCATTTCATTAATTAACTCCTTGCTGGACTGATCAGATCTAAAGAGTGTCTTAAAATTCAGGTCTCCCACAGACTGTCAGAGACAGGATTCCATACATGGAAAGAGGCCATGGTGACATTAATGGGATGTGATATTTGCTTTTTTTTTTCTTCCCTGCTCTTTACAAAGACTGAATTGATGGAATATGTTCCAGAAAAGATCAGACAATAAATTCTATGCTACTATTTTATTTTAAGCCAAAACATATTCAGCAGTTTTGTATGGAAACACACACGTCAGTGCCTTTCCATTGAAAATTTGGAGATGTATTGTCTTTTTTTCCTCCACCAGGGAAAGAGGGAGCAAGAATATGCAAATATGAGCAGTCTGTGCTTAAATTTACAACTATTTTCCACTGTTCGCTTGAAAACAGAATACTAAATTCCAGTCCAGTGAGGTTGCTTAAAATTATAATGGAGAGGTGGTCTCTCTTCAAAACTCTTTCTGAGAGTGAGACAGCAGCAGGTCAGGGACTTCAGCATTTCTCATAGCATCAGAAGAATTTGCCTAACATAAGGTGGAAAGCAAAATTACATTCCAGTTAATGGTCTTTCTCTTCTTAAGGTATCCAGAAGCAAGAGGCAGTGTGTAAAAGGTTAGATGACAACTCTATTGTTCAGAACAATTACTGTGACCCCGATGGCAAACCACCAGAAAACCAGCGTGCTTGCAACACTGAACCTTGTCCACCTGAGTAAGTACGAGATCATAATAATAATTCTTCTACTACCCAAGGAAAGATATTAAGTGCCTTTACTGAGAACAGTTTGTGAGGTATATTCCTTAGCCAAGAGCAATCAAAGGAATCAACAATTTAATTTTTCCTTTTACTAGACACAAGACTCAGGTATGACCATAGATCTCAGAGAGTGGTCCCTAAGGTACATATTTAGTGAATTCATAACCAGGTGACCATTGGGCAAGAGGCAATAAGGGGAACACACTACTTTGTCTTCCAATTTTGTATCCTAAAAAGAGATAAAGGATAGACGTGAAATTCAGGGACCACTGGGAGAGCCTTAAGACGCTACAGAGGTTTGGAAATTCCTGAAATGAGATGTTATTGTCTTTTCTTATCCTTCCATTGGAAGCACTGTCATCTTGTGGCAATACATTCTTTTAGTATAAGGTTACCATCTTTAAGACATACTTAGAGGGTCTGTTGGTAGACTCCTTCATTTGATTAATCTAGTAAATCTGAACTAATATGTGTGTTGCAGGCAGTGAGGAATGCTTGTAAGAAAAGGTCTAAGGAATCATCCCATTGAAATAGATGTTATTTGGAATTTTGTAGCCGACTTTCAATAGACTACCCTTTCTAATCTTTACAGATTTTTAGATGTAGCTAAGTGACCAATGGATAGAGGGCTGGCCTTGAAGGAAGACCTAAGTTCAAATCTGGCCTCAGATACTTACTAGCCATGTGACCCTGGGCAAGTCACTTAACCTCTGTTTGTCTCAGTTTCCTCATCTACAAAATGGGAATAATAACAGCACCTACCTCCCGTGGTTATTTGTAAAACACTGCCTACCACAGAGTATTTACTACATGTTTATTATTGTTGTTCTCGTTGTTACAAATGGAAGGAAGCTCTTGTTGGGAAAAAGAGACAACATGTGAGACATGATGAGGTTGTTAAAGAGAAAGCTGATCATGAAGCTAGGATTGTGCATGGGAATTTTGCCTAAATAAGGACTACTAGAGAGAGGAACATGTGTAAAAGGCATTTGTTGAACAGGTATAATTCCCTTGCTCCCAATTTTAGCCTTTGCTTTGCTTTGTATCAACATAGAACTGAAGAAAGGCAAAAAATATCTGAATGTAAAGCAGGTAAGTTCATTAATTTCAAGTTTCCCTGAACTTGGAGACAAAGAATGGAGGACTTCCTGTGTGGTATGGCATTATCCTAAAGAAGACTACAATAGACTGGTAGATGTGCACAAAATCTCCAGTGTTTAGTAGAAAAGAGAAAGAATTCTGATTTCTTTCATATTAGAACTAGTTTATTGTATTTCTTTAAAATTTTCCTGGGATAATTGTTCAAGTCTATAAAATGGAGGTGATAATTATACTCCCTGCATTATGACAAGAAAAATGCTTTGCTAAAGTCAGCAATTATTTCATGTCTCCCACTATTTAGTCAGACTGGTTGAGTTCCTAAATCTCAGAGAGTTTAGAATACTGGTGACTGAGTAAGACAACGGAGTAATCGAGGATGACGGGGTGTAAACATTCATTCAAAAATGTTTATAGTTCTACGTAAGTTCTTCTTGAAATGTGACACATAATGAATTCCCCCAAACTCAGACATGGTAAAGTACAGGAATGTGACCTTTGGTAAGTATTACAAAGAGTTGAGTTTATATATTCAGACTTTTTCTCACAGTTTTCTCTCATGCCAATTATATGGGGAATTATATCTCAAGTGAAACTAAAAGATATGTACAAACAAAAGATTTTTTTTAAAAAAACTAATTGTGTCCTTTACCATTTTAAAATGCTTTTTATTATTATTTATATGTATCTGGGATTCTCTACCCATCAAGATAACTCCCTCAGCATCAAGATTTTACATATGAGGTTTGGCCCTTGATCAGTTCCATTAAAGCATCAGTGAGTGGTCTTAGTTATGCTTGTTCTATTTGGTCTTCTGGTTTTTTTAGCTTAAATGCTATCCTATAATTTCCTTTGGGAATCTGATAATTGGTCTTTTCCCTGTTCTATTTTGGGATTGGCAGTGATTTTTTTTTCTAAAATGGTAAAAAGATAGTTGTGAATTTGATTGGCAATACTGAGTTAATAATTATGACTAAAATCGATCATTTAAATTCAGATCAAGTTCAGAAAACATTTAAATCCTTGTGTGGTTCCAAGTATCCTATTCTTTTTTCTCCTATAATCCTTAAATAAAGGGATGTTGGGGAGGGGCAGGATGGTATCAGGAATACTAACATACCGAGGGATAGCATGGGTCCCAAGATGATCCCATGGAAGAGCAAACAAGAATATTAAAAAGAAAATGTTGTTTGTCAGAATAGAAAAAGATATTTATATATATGTATATATATGTGTATGTATGCATTATGTATATATATATGTGTATGCATGTATGCATTATGTATATATGTGTATATATGTATGCATTATGTATATATGTATGTATGTATGCATTATGTATATATATGTATGTATGCATTATGTATATATATGTGTATGCATGTATGCATTATGTATATATGTGTATGTATGTATGCATTATGTATATATGTATGTATGTATGTATGCATTATGTATATATATCTATATATATATACGTATATAGGTTTATGTAGGAAAGTATATTAAATTACTTTCTTTAGGGATGTATAGTAATTAACCTTGGGTTCTGTCAAGTTCCGGCTAAAATCCCACCGTCTACAAGAAGCCTTTTTCTATTTCCCTCAGTGCTAGTGTCTTCCCTCTGTTGACTATTTGCAATTTATTACTCACATGCAAGCGCGCACGCACACAGAGTTAATTCATACATAGTCGTTTGTACAATAGCTGCCCCTATATTCTATTAGACTATATTCTCTTTGAGAGCAAAGATTGTTTTTTACCTTTCTTTGTATCACCAGTGCACAGTGCCCTGTACACAGGAGGTGCTTAATAAATGCTTGCCAATGGACTGAGGCTCTTCCTTCCTCTAGTCTGATTCTATTGCCTTTTTTTTTTTTACTCAAATTCATTTTGTGAAAAGTAATTTGACTTTTTCTTTATAACAGGTTTTTTAATGAGCAATAGAGCAAATACGCATAGTTTCCTGAGAAGCCATGAAGCTGGGTATTATAATAATAGAAGTGACAAAGGCCCAGTCTTCCAACACTTACTGGCTTAAAAAGAGAAAGAAATCTTAAATTACATGAAGTCATCGTCTTATGGTAGTACCCACATTCTATTCTTAATTAACATTGAGATGTAGGAAAAATGGCTTCATCTAGCCCTCAGTAATTTTTCTACAAAGGCTTTGTCTCCTTGATATCAAAAAGAACTTTTCAGAGGAAATTCTTTCGAGTGACTGGTGGTTTTGTCTACACAGTGCCAAACAACTGGCTTGATTATTTTTAAACTAAATCTACTGATTATTTTGGCATCTTGGAGATACAACCATAGGGTGAGTCAAGATAAGCTTCCTGAAATCAATGAGACTTGAGGAGGGTGGAGAAGAAAGGGAAGGAGATGTTGGCTGAATAGGCAGGAAAAGAATTCTGGGTAGGAAATGGAGGTCTGGTTCTATTTCCAGTTCTTCTCCAGTCATTTGGGTGGTCTTGGGCAAGTAAATTAACTTTTAAGGTCCTTAGTTTTCTTAGCTGTAAAATTTGGATGAGATGATTTCTAATGTTCCTTCTAGTTCTAACATTCTGTGACTCTTTATGAGATGTTAGTTTTTTGTGCAATGGAATTCTATGTGGGAGAGTATCTTATCTGGGTTTCAGCCAATTAGAAGAGTATAACAAGTTATCAGAGGAAAGTAATAGAAGGACAGAGGGCAAAGAAAATGGCAGGGGAATAGGAGAGGAAAAAGAAAGAGGGATTTATGTGAGTCAAACAAGGGCAAGTGACCCATGCCAAACTGAAAAATTTGATATTTATTTGGGAAGGTACCTAAGAGCTCAGAGATTGAACTGCTGAAGAAGAATGACATTCCCTTCCATGGCAATATCAAAGCAAGGAAGGAAGTTAACAAGCTTTTATTAAGCTCTTACTCTGTGGCAGGTATTATTGATTTACAGGCATTATCTCATTTAATTAATTAATTAATTCATTTAATTAATAATTAATTATCTCAATTAATTAATTGATTTACAGGTATTATCTCATTTGACCCTCACAACTGTATGAGAGTTGGAGCTATTATTATCCTTGTTTTATACCTGAGGAAACTAAGGTGAACAGAAGTTAAGTGATTTGCTCAATGCCACATAGCTAGGAAGTGTCTGAGGCTGGATTTTAACTCAGATTTTCCTTATTCCAGATCCAGTGCTCTACCCACTCTTTCTTCTAGCTGCTGATGCAAGAGTACTTCAGCTTTTGAAATATCTAGATTAAAAAATAATTCACCAAGCCACATAAGTTCTGGATAGATAGAGAAAAAAATGTTGGCGCTCGTGCTATAGGTTGGGATAGGAGTAAAGGGAAGAGTCATTATCAGACAAAATGATTAGAATAATAGAGATTTAGGATCTCAATAGAACAGCACTAAGAGAATACATGTCTAGGAGATGAAGTCAGTGTTGACTTTTCACTATGTTGAGTTTGAATATGAGGGATATTTCACATGTAGTAAAATCATATGAAGATATTATTCTTGTGTAGTAGTTTAAATTATCATAGCATGACTGCAGTTTTTAAATGTCATGAAAACAATAAAGTAGTTTATCCATGGTGAAGTAATTGACATATTCACCTTTAACTAAACTTCAGGAATGTTCTTCATATTAATAAAAAAAATACTATGGCAAAATATCAGTTACTAAAATACTTAGCACATGAAATGTTCTGATTAGATTAATTTAATTTTATGCTTAACTGAGGATTAAACAGAAATCTCTTTTGCTTCAAATAGTCATTAAAAATCTAAAATGGATTAACACACAGTCCTGCTTAATAAACAAATCTGAATCTTTCTTTGATGGTTAAAGATCTTACAATGCATTATAATAGTCGTTTCAAACATTGGTTATGCTTTTGTAGTACTGTGTATACAGGAATTATTGGAGACCAAAGTAGAGATTTATGTGCTAAAGCTGGGATATTGGCTGAGGGTGTAAAAGTTTTTAAATAAATATTTAATTTTTTCTTGTAAATTGCTCCTTTTATTTTTTAGATAACTGCAAAGCAGAAATAAAATTCTGTATAATTTAGGCTTTTCTGTTCTTTTTGGTGATTAATCATGGTTTTGCTTTATCGGGAAATCAAATTCTGAAGCATCCTGGTGTCCCATGATTTCCCTTGTTCTTTGTAAGATGTTTCTTAGTGTGTGTAGCTGGGAATGTGGAGTGGGTAGCCAAAGACATCCTGACTTGTTACTTCAGGTGTGTGAGCCTCACTCAAGATGATGAGTTTGCTTCATGAAATCACAGAACTTCAGCCTTTGCTTTAAGACATCCAGGGAACAGAAACCTATTGCCTCTTGAGGGATTCCGTTATTACATTTTTTAACACCTCTAATTGTTAGGAAGTTTTTTCCTTTCCTTACCTAGAAACTGAAGTTTCTTTGCAAACCTCTAGCTAGGACTCCAAGTTCTACAATTTGGAGTCAGTACATCTGATCCCTTTAGGGCTTCATCTCAAGTCTTTTCATTGTCCTGTCTTCCTATTTTGCTCACTTTATTTTGAATGCCACCACAGTTTTTCAATATCCTTTCTAAAAAATTGGCTCAAGAACGGAAAACAGCAACCCCTGACATGGTCTGACCTTCACCTCCCTTGTCCTGATTGTTCCACTTTGAATAATGTAATTTAAGATCCCATTGGCTCTTGTGGCTGCAGTGGGACATCATGGCCTGATATTGAGTTTACAGTCTAGCAAAACCCCCCAAGTCTTTCTTCACATGAATTCTTGTTTAACCGTTATTTCTCCAATCCTCTATTTGTTCAACTCAGCTCTTTAACCTGAGGCTAAGATTTTATATTTATTCCTATTAAATTTCACCTAATTAGATTCAGCCAGTCATTCTAGCCCGTTAAGAGCCTTTTGGATCCCAATTCTGTCATCTAGAGTATTGGGTATCCCTGTCAGTTTTGAGTCATTTGTAAATTTGACAAGCATGCCATCTATGCCTTCATTCAAGTCATTGATAAAAATCTTGAGGAAAAGCAAACACCTTCCCCCCTATGCCATTCCACTAGAGACTTTCCTCTAAGCTGACATCAATACATTAATCAACACTTGTCATTTAACTTAAATTTTAGTCTACCTATCTATATTACTATCCAGCCCACATTTCTCCATCTTGTCCACAAGTCTAACATAACTTTGTCAAATGCCTGGCTAAAATCTAAGTTTATTATGTCTGTGGCATTTCCCTCAATTAGTGATATGTCTGGTAACCTTGACAAAAAAAAAGGAAGTAATATTAATTTGGCATAATTTGTTCTCTAGATGAACACATGCTGTCTCAAGGGAATTACTACTTCCCTTTCTATCTGCTCATGAAAAATCTTTTGGTGTAGTGGATAGAACACTGGATTTGGAACTGGGAAGTCCTGAGTTCAGATTCTGACTTAGACAGCTGCTAGATATGGCTCTGGGTAAATTATTTAATTATTATTTAAATTATTTAACTTCCTGGGTCTCAGTTTCCTCATCCATAAATAAGGGTGTTGAATTTTGGTGACCTTTAAGGTCCCTTCCTTCCAGCTTTAAATCTGAACCTATGAAATGCTCTGGATTTTTTTAAAATATGCATTGAAGTCAATCTCACCAACCTATATTTTGGAAAACCTACATTCTTTTTTTTAATCAACACCATTTTTTGCCAGTCTCTAATCCTGTGGAACCTCTTCTCTTTTTCCACAGTTTTTTCAGTAATCATTGACAATGATTAAGTAATCATGTACTCCGATTTTTTTAGTATTCTGGAATGTGACTCATCCAGGTTTACTGATATAGGAACCTTATTTTTCTTGAATGCTCAGCTCAAGTGAATGTCTTTCATAAGAATAGTTGTCCTGATTCTCTCAGTTCTTAGCATCCCTCCCAATATTTTTGTATATCTCCTGCATCTGCAAGCATACATTCCCCAGGTAGAACGTAAGCTCTTTGAGAACAGAGACTTCCTCACTTTCCTGTTTTCCCCCCAGCACCTAGCACAATGCCAAATGCATAGTAAATGCTTAATAAATATTTGGTTGGTTAAGTACCATCTCACAAGGGATGGAAGAGAGACCCAATAACTGGCTTTATCAGCTACATTTAGGGTTAGTAATGCAAGGTTAGTAAACTGTCAGTTCAGCAACTTCGTCTAATTCAGTCCAGATCTGCAAGGTTAGCCAGTTTTCCTAATCACAACGTCCTTGTCGCCAATGACAGTGATACGGTTCAGATCACCTGCTGATTGACTGACCCTAAGGTCCCTATGGAATGAAGACTAGGACCCCAAAGGATGGATCCTACTCCTTATTTGATAGACATTTGCTCTCAACATAACCAGAGAAGTCTTTTTTGTAATCCTCAGTTCATTCTGGAGATATTTTTATGAGGACATTCAATCTTTTGTTTTCATTCTTAGTTATTTTCCTTTGCTTCCATCTTTTATACATGTCTTTAAAAATCTGAGTCGGTATACGAGTTCCCCTTGCAGCCATATTTATCTCTTTGGAGATAACGTCCTCTTTAATTCCTTCTCAGAATCATAGATGTTTGTGTTGTTAGATTTTTGTTCTTGAGAACATCTACCTGTTGAACTGACTTCCACTATAGATTTCAGGGCATGAAATATTACTTACTTTTTCTCTGAACTCTTTAAAATCCTCTTTCTCCAAATCTAAAATACCTGTAATGCTATGGCCGGTTTCCCCATATTATTTATCATGAACTAAAAGATAGTGAATTTAGTTGCTTCCCAGGTTCCTGTCCTTTCAATTTGGGTAACTAGTTTTTTTTTTTTCCATATTAGTCCAAATCAGATCCATAATAACAATTCCACTTGTCACTTCCTCCATCCTTTGAAAAATAAAATTGTTATCAAGGAAAACCAAGAATTTCTCAAGTGCCTATTTTTAGAAGAGAGAGAACCTTAACCTTCATACCTGGTTTCCAACTTGTTTCCCAAACTCCTTATCTAGTCATTTCTTCTGACTGCTGATCTGTAATACACCCCCATAAAAATATTACTGGGTTCTTCCTTACTCAAATTCAACCATGCTTAGTCTTTCTCTTTCTTGATTTTCCTCACAGACTAGATCTTTTTTAAATAGTATTTTATTTTTCCCCAATTACATGTAAAAACAATTTGTAACATTTGTTGTTTTTTAAAGTTTTGAATTCTACATTCTATCTCTCTCTCCCTCTTCACCCACCTGAAATGACAAATAATCTAATATCAATTATACATGTGCAATCATGTAAAACATTTTGTGTAAGAAGACTCAAATTTTTAAAAAAAAGGAAAGAAAGAAAAAGAAAGAAAGAAGGCAAAAACAGTATGCTTCAATGGACTAGATCTTTTTGATGCAAAGTACTAATTTTATTTCATTAAGATGGACCTTCCATTGTAGATGGCAGCTATGTGACACAAAAAATAAAATGCTAAACTTGGAGTTAGGAAGACCATGTTTGAATCCTATTTCAGACCCTTACTTAGTAGTATGATTGACCCTGAGCAATCTCTTTCAGCCTCAGTTTCCTCGTTTATAAAGTGCATATATTAATGGCGCCTAACTTATAGGGTTATTGTGATAACAGGTGCTTTGCAAATGCTAAAATGCCATATACATGCTAGCTATTATTATTATTAATTATTACTGCTATATTTTATGCCCACAGTGTCTCAGTGATGCTTATGTGGTCAAATTTCCCTCCTTGCATTGATTTCTATTTATTGATTATACATATGAGCATTTGTGTATATTCGGACACCAGGGCAAAAGTATCATCAATGTGGTTCTTTTTGGATATGGCCTTGTGTGAAGTTTTGCACCTCTTCATGGGGAGTTTATGTGAGGAGATTGTGGTTAAGATGGCACCAGAAAGAAACATAGGAACAAGGACTGAGTGGTAAAGGGACCTTCTGGGCAGTCGACCACTGGGTGGTCTGGACCATGACATCCTTTCCCCTTCCCCCTTTTCAATTACAAGGGCATTTTGATTAAGAAAGTCTTTTAACTCTGCACACCTGGGTTACATGCGGTTTGCTAAACTGATAATTTACTAACCTTGCATTTATAACCCTAAATGTAGCTGACTAAGCCAGTTATATGATACATAGGAACTTCCTGGTACCTAAGTGGGTCAATCAGTAGACAAACATGGAGTCAGGCCGGGCCTAGCAATGGGCCAGGCCTCACAGGTGACTCAGCAGATACTGTCGGACTTGTAGTCAGGAAAAGCTGAGTTTGAATTCTGCCTCCAACACTTGGTAGCTGTGGGAACTTGGGCAAATCGCTTAACCTCTGTCTGACTGTTTCCTCTTCCATAAAGTGGGGAAAGTAATAGCATCTGTCTGCCAGAGATATTGTAAGGATAAAAAGCTAATGCTTGTAAAGTGCTTTGCAAACGAAGTACTACATAAATATTAGCTATTATTATTACTAATTAGATTCTTTCTATATCATGTATGGTGTGACAGCAAAAGAATATATAATGTGTATTTATTCCTCCTTTGTTTTCTGTTTAAAGCCCTTATAATCAGATCTGCATGTTTCCATGCACATATAGGCTTCTTGGCCCTCATTAGATACACTCAGTCCCTTGCTGAGAACCCATCATTCCTGTATCTGAAACTTAGGTTTCCCTTTGGGTGAAAAAACAATATTTAAAACAACCATTTAAACTACTCAACAATTCAAAGAAAGAATGATTTTGTGAACAATAGAGAAGACAGCAGGCTAGTGGATTAAAGGGTTGAAAGAAGGTAGAATCAGTGGTGAAAGCAGAAGGTAAATTGAGAGGGTGATTAATAAGTTTATTTTTATTCATTCCAAGTTGAAGGCTGTGGTGATACATCCAGGCACTATTAGAGACAGACACTTTAGCTAGACTGGACAAAAAGTGAAAAGTCAGAGGTGGCACAGACTAAGGGAGACAGAAAAACAGAAACACCTACTGAATCACCAGCACCAACTCTGTCTGCACCTGTGTTTAATTTAGCAGCCTTGTATTGAAGGAATGTCAAAGCTGGACCCTTCTTACAGTGTGCTATCTAATGAGATCATGGCTGGAGGTGGTATGACTGAATTTTCTATGACTGAGTAGACATTTCTGTTTTATCTCCCAATCTCAGTGATGAAATCACTGTTTTTCTTTGTTCTTGGCAACTGAATCAGAGTTTTAGTATGGCTGGCATACAAGTTATCATCTTCAATATACAAGTACACATTTCCTCCCCCAAAATGACATCATTCTCATTTATGAAAAGCAAAAAATTTTTTAAAAGAAAGACAATTTGAAAATATTTTTAATCTCCTTTGGAGATTGATTCAGAATAAGAGAGCCCAAAAATGTTGTGTGATATTTTTGAAAAATGAACAATTGAAAGAAAATTTGTCCTTAACATAAAAACAGTTTTCAAAAATTTAGGCCTTGAACTGGCCGATTTCTTTTGTTTAAAAAAAATGATGAATAATATTTGGTAATGTTTTATTAGGGAATGAAAGAATTACAAATAATAAAAACAATAAAGCCCATTGTGGACCAATAAATCAAACATAGCCTCAAGTTTAGGATACAAGGAATTTGTCAGATCCTCATGGGTTTAATGCTGAAAGGGAGTACTAGAAAACCCCAGAGGTCTTCATACATGAAAACATCACAACAGCTCTGAGTTAGTTCCCAAGTAGTGGAGAGAGATTTGTGCTGACATCTGCCCCTCCACATCCCTTTCCTGGCCCTTAAGTACTAGACAATGGGCCACAGGGGACCATTGTCCCCTATGCTAAGGGACCATTATTGAGTTGCACAGTTATCCCTTAATGTGAGTGTATGTCCAGCAATCATTTCAACCATGATGAATACCTTACTCTTTCCAGATAGATATGCTTGAAAGAGGACTTGGACTCTTTATGAAATTGCTTGCAACTCAGCTGAAAACTGCTGCTGCACTTAGGAAATGCTTCTCTGTGTTTCTTCCACTTGGTGCTACAGGTGGTTTATTGGGGATTGGTTGGAGTGCAGCAAGACCTGTGATGGTGGAATGCGCACGAGGACAGTGCTCTGTATCAGGAAGATTGGACCTTCCGAGGAGGAGACACTGGACTACAGTAGCTGTTTAACCCATCGGCCCATTGAAAAAGAGCCCTGCAACAACCAGTCCTGCCCCCCTCAGTGGGTTGCTTTGGACTGGTCAGAAGTAAGGAAATCTGAGGCTGTCTTCTTTTTTTTCCTCCAAGATGTCTTTATTGTCAATAGCAAAATATTTAATACTTTGGACATCTGAGTACGTGAAGTTCCTAGTACTTGCCAAATAAGGGTATCTGTGTGCCAGTGAATCTGAGTCATGTTATTTTCTATTATTGTTTGACAGGTAGTGAGAGTTTCCCAGGTCATGGAAGTTAATGAATCTTTAGCACC
The DNA here is from genome assembly GCA_028646515.1 of Pseudochirops corinnae. Taxonomy (NCBI): domain Eukaryota; kingdom Metazoa; phylum Chordata; class Mammalia; order Diprotodontia; family Pseudocheiridae; genus Pseudochirops; species Pseudochirops corinnae. Next base: position 97,943,140 of record CM053587.1, on the reverse strand, counting down.
CAATCTAATAGAGAGAGAGTTTAAACTAGAGGTTCTTATATTTTTTTATGTCATAGATTCCTCTGGCTATCCAGTGAAGCCTACAGATCCCTTCTTAGAATAATGGTTTTTTAGATACATAAAATATTTAGAAAACAAATATATTAAAACACATTTATGAAAACAGTAAAAAAAAAAAAATAGTTCATGGACTCCAGGTTAAGAACCCCTGGGAGTTTAGGGACTTTATTCACATGATTACTCATGTGTTTTTCAGCTACTTGCTATTCTCAAATAATGGTCCTCTTCTAGCCAGGAAAAAATGTATTTCCAAAAAAACTGAAATGAAAAATGAAGGTTCTTTCTTGTCCAGGCCTTTTTGGAAGACAGAGAGGGGGGAAAGATAGCATTTTAAATCATGTAAATATGTCTCCTCTTATCATTTGTATTTGGTTAAATGACTGCCTAAACCCAGGCATAATGCAATGGTATGAACATTTTAAGGTTTAGACTCCTGCCTTTCAATCACTCAAGGGAAGGCAGAATGTATTCTTCCTTTGCTTTCAAAAAATGTTGTCATGCTCACTATGTAGCTCTTCTTTATCAGTCATCAACTGAATGATCCTTAGTTGACTGGATTCTAGCATATTATAGAAAGTGCTCTATCCAAGGTCTGGCGAAGAAATGTGGAGTCAATATCATTGACATACTGAGGAATTCCAAGTTCTGAATGCATCATTTTACCCCTAACTGCTCTTACCTGAGCAAGGAGGACGAATTGGCTACAATGGTGTTTTTGGCTCCACGTGTGCCATAGACAAGGCTAATCCAAAGCAGGGACATTAGGGGAACTCTTTAGAATGAAGTAAGAGATAAAACTGATTCTTAAGCTTACACTATTCATCCTGATACATGTACCCACCTACTATGCACATGTTCCTTAGGGTAATAGCATTCCTAAAGTACTTATCAGTGAGGAATGAATGATGAAGAGGAAACAAAAATGTGCTTATATATCTGGTGAAAACATTCCAAGTATAACAGCATAGCTTAGAGGTTTAGCAAGACAGGACTCACATCAGCTATGTTTTCTATGATTGACTTCCATTGGTCCATAAAGGTGACACTCACCTTGGATCTCTGTCATAAGCAAGACCTCACAAGAATATCAGGTTTGTCAAAAACCAGACCAAACATTGTTCTTTCATAAATCTTGTGGGTGACCTAGGAGGTAATTCTCCTTCCTCTGAATCAATACTCCTTGAGTTGCCTTGTTTTCTGGGAGGCATGGCATGGTGGTATAGGAAGAGCTGTATTTTAGATCGGACATAAAAGAGGAGATTCTGACCATTGTGGTTACCCACAGAAGCTTTGGCAGGACTTTTTTTCTTCCTAGTTTCCTGGCCATACTCCAATTTCAATAATTACATTCTGACTACTTAACATTTCCCTTACAGTTTAAATCAAATATGGGGATTTTCTTTGTTTTCTGCTCTAAACTGTGGTATAGAACAGCATGGATTCCAGAGTGATAAGTAGACAGACTCTTGGTTGAATTTAAAAGAGTAGGCATGATTTCACAGGGTTGCCCACATTTCATGAGTTTTCTTAGCAATTCAGTTTCTTAGGCTTTATGAAATGCCTGAATTTCTATTGTTAAGGATCTTAGTGGGAGAACCAAAAGTTAAATAACTTTTGGTTATTGTGAGATCTTAGGATCTCAAGTCAAATCAGCAAGACTTTGTCCATTTCAGCACTGTGCTAGGATAATGAAAAATACAAAAAAAAGTAGAAGCATAATTCCTGTACATCATTTGCCACAATATCTTACACATGGTGGGTACTCAATAATTGTTTGTTGGACTGAATTGAATTGCATTGGGCCTCTTCCCTTAAATAACTTTTAATTTTATTACAGGGAAGACATATTCAAGACACAATTTGAGAGCAAGGTCATATATAACCAAGTACACAGTTTTCCGATTTTGAGGTTTATAATATAAATTCCAGGCATTCACCAAAGGAAAAAAAAAAGTGAGGGCTAGAGTCATATATAAAATCTTTTGGTAGGCATGGGATTTGATTAGCCTTGGAAGAAATATACAGTTTGGATTAGCAGACAGGGAGAATGGCCCAAGGAACATTGAACAAAAGTAGAAGGAATAATGGCACGTTCTGACTGGGGTTAGGGGTCAAGGGTATATGCTAGTAAATATTTAATTACCAGATCTCCAGAAAAAAAAATGGACAGAACTCTTTTAAATTTAATCTGCATTGTAGTCGTTTTCTCCATTGCTTTCTTAAGTCTAGACAATCAAGAAAAGAACAAGTCAAGAACTGATTTTTTGTAGTATTTGCCCATTTCTGAATTCTTAATGCTCACATTGAACATTTGACAATTAGTTCTAACTAGCTGACGTTGGTGGGCTCCAGCGTACCCCTGTGGGTAACAGCAAGAAAACAGGCCTGACTGAGGCAGTAGAATTGTGTTAGGAATAGAGGGAAATAAGGCTGGAGAAAGTCAAGCCAGGTGATAGGGAACCTTTAATGAAAAGGTACCTGGTGCATGAGTCCTACACTCTGTCATCACCATAGAAACAGAAAAAACAAAAAAGATAAATGTTAGCCAAGGACAGGGAGAACACCCTGACTACTCATTGAAATAAAATGCCCAAATCTCCCTGCAAAGAGTAATGTCTGTGCACTCATTTGCTACTGGCTTGTCTGACCAACACTTTTCTATCTTTTGTCTTACTTTATTTTTACATTAATATAATCCTAGGTGGGGGCATGGAGGACGATGTGGGAGGAGAGAGAGAGACAGAGACAGGCAGAGAGAGGGAGAGAGAGAGAGAAAGAGAGAGAGAGAGGGAGGGAGAGACAGACAGAGACAGGGAGAGGGAGAGAGAGACAGAGAGAGAGAGGGAGAGAGAGAGACAGACAGAGAGAGAGAGACAGAGAGAGAGGAAGAGAGAGACAGACAGGGAGAGAGAGGGAGGGAGAGAGACAGGGAGAGAGAAGGAGAGAGAGAGAGAGAAGGAGAAAGAGAGAGAGAAGGAGAGAGAGAGAGAGAATCATCGCAAGAAAACAGCTAATGTTATGAACCTGGAGCCCAGGTTAATGTTAGTTATTGATGTATGTACATTCCAACTATCATGTTAAATTCTTTATTATATTATCATTATTATAATAATTATTTTATAATTATACATAAGTATACTATATATTATTATATGATATAATTATATCATATATAATATATTATAATATTATATGTCCTATAATAATTGTATATCATCATTATAATTATGATATCTGCCCTGGCTCTGTGATTTCATTGGTATAGGAGATCTCTCAATAAAGAAACTGCCTCTACCAATGCAGGTTGGCCCCTGGCATACTAGGTGGTTGTCTGGGGGCACTGAGGGCTAAATAGGCTTGTCAGTATGAGTCAGAGGCAGGACTTGGATCCAAGTCTTACTGTTTCCAAGGTCAGCTTTCTATTCCCTATACCACACTCAGTATTGATAATAGTTGACACACATCACATTTGTATACATATTGTCTCCTTTGAAACAACGACGCTGTGAGACAGGTAGTGTAATTATTATTATCCAGTTTTGCAGATGAGGAAATTGAGTCTCAGAGAGGTTAAATGCCTTATCCAAGGTCACAGAGTTGGGAATGTAAATCACAGCTTCTGATTCTTGCTTACAGAGCGAGTTTACCTGACTGTGCTGCCTTTCAAAAAACTATCGAAAGAAACTTTTACTCGAGACTGAAGTTCAGCTTAAAAGTCGGGTGCTCTACCTTTCTAAAACTGCTGTTAGAAATGCTACAGAAACCATTGGAAGCTATTTTGACCCCTTTTCTTTTGCTTTCCCTTTCCTATTGATATTGTGACTTTCACAGAGTCTTTGAAAGTACTTCCCTGGCTTTCTTGGGAAGTAACCATTGAATCATGGCTTGTGGGAGTCAGTAGTGTGCCCAGACTATTGGGCTTCAATGCATCCTTCTAACATTTTTGGGGGGTAGTGGGGTCAAAGCATGGGAGATACTGTTATAATCCTGATGCTTTTGCTGCTGTTCTGCATGGATAGCCACCTGCCTTATAATAGGACTGTAGATCTAGGAAACACTTGAGAGACCATGTAGTCCAACCCCCTCATTGAACAGGTGAGGAATACTGAGGCCCAGAGAGATCCAGGAACTTGTCCAAAGTCACACAGATAGCATCAGGCAGGGATTTGAACCCAGGTGCTCTAATTCCAGAGCCTTTTCTTTTCCAATCTGTGGCTGGACTCAAGCATGTGTTACAATCTCATAAGGAGCACTGAAGCTACTGTTGTCTCATTAGCAATGAATATGCCAGGAAATTCACTTTAGGGGGTAGATGAAAGAAGGGTGTTCTCATTGTCCCAGGACCTCTCCTGACCTTCATCAGTTTGTTCAAGTGAGAAAAGATTATCTTTCTCCCTTCAATCTTCTTTCTTTATTTTCCAGGAGAACACCAAGTTCTCCTTTACTGGGAAGCTTACTTTTTCCTTGGAGGGGGGAACCTGGGAAGGGAGGAGGGGCGAAAGACAATCTACTAAAAGAAAATAAATAGCTTTAAGTGAAATAAAAGTCTAGGCAGCAATGGGAAGGAGAATGGAAACAAGGAGCTTGCTCTTTCCAGAGGAGTGAGACTCCTCCCACTATTGAAAAGAGGCCCCAGTAGAACAGTAGTAAGCAGCGTTGGTCTCTCTTAGTGAACCCTTTGCAAATATTTCACATGGATTTTCTCCTGACACGCCTGTGCAAACTTCCTTCCTCTCTCTGCACCCTCCTATCCCCCCGCCCCTCGCTGTCTGATCTCTGCTAATCACAAGGGTGAGGTTCAGCTGGTGAAAACATGTTATAGCGGGTGGAATTTACTCTTTGACCCCTTCCTTTTCTTCCCGGCTGCTGCGATATAAAATTTCCATTGTTGCAAAGCCAGGGACCGTTTTCTTCATCAATGAAACCCACCCTGTGCTTATGGTAAAAACATGCCAAATTACCCAGGTGGAAAATGGCTACTTTGGCAGCCCTTTGTGAAGCTAATTAAGCCACAGAATGGCTCTTCATTGCTAGGATCTCCCATGCCACATTGGGCTTTCATTGACTTTCCATCCTTCTCACCCTTTTGTGAAGAGAGTAGCTCTTAAAAATATACAGGAAAACATAAAAGTGGCTGAGTATTGTGGGTGGGCTTCCCCAGCCCTAATGTCTTCTTTTGATGTTATCCAGATAGTTGCTTTTGACTTCCACAGATGACACATTGAAAGAAATTGATTTCTTGTAGTACGTGACAGAGATCTGGGTACTTTATGAAATACCTGCTATTCACATATTGTACATTGAGAAAAATGTATCTCCCCCGCCCCCCTTCACCCAATCTGTCTTACTGAAATTCCCACCATTGATAATGCTTCTTCAGGTTAATCACTATCTTGAAAGGAGTCATGTTAAAATACAAATTGACTGCCTGGGGAGGGGTAACAAATTAACCTATCATTCCATTATTGAGCTAGGTATTGGTTAGGAAAGTTGGGAGTTGGAGGAATGAAAACCAAATAGGTAACTTTAAAAATCAGGAGCATAAAACTTCTAGAACAAGGGACGATACCTTGGTTGGCAAGCCAACTTTGGAGGCCTAGAATTAGCCCTGGCTTCACAGCAATTAATAACTCATATTTTGGTAGTGGATGAAGGTCTGCTTACAACCACCTTGTATGGTTAGTGGAGTATTGTGAATACCACTTACTAGATGAAGAAACCAGGTCTTATGTTAAGTTATTTACCCCAGTCACCTAATGAGTGTAGCACAGCAGAATTCTAATCCACATCTTCCTGAGTCCTGTCCTGTCTCTGCTATGGCACACTGCCTCTCCTAAACAACTTTGAATTGAAACCCACAAATCCAATAGGAACTTGGTGACTATAACCCTAACACTATCATTTGTTCTCTTTTACTACCTAGACCCAAACTTCTTTCCCTGAGAATTGTCTGAAATACCTGTTCTGCAAAAAAAAGGATTAGTCCTTTTAATTGTAGGATTGCTTAACCAGAATATATACGTATGAGAGACAAACATGATATACAAATAAAAATAGGGTGCAAATGTTACAGTCTGATGGACCTGGTTTTACCAGGGTTTATCTGGGAGCTTCTAGAACATTTCTGCTGCTGACATCTGTGAAACCCACATGATATGGAGTGGGAGGACAGGGAAAGGAGGGAGATGTGGTTGAGATGCTCTTTATCAGAATTCCTAGGCAAGCGTTTCTTCTTTTCTGTTATATTCCCCATTAGTCATGGTGGCCTACGATGAATAACTGAAATTTTGGAAATGTACAGCAATGGGAAATGCTGCTCCCTGTTTTTGTTTGTTTCTTATGTTTGTTTCTCATTTGCTTTGGAAGCATGGTAGTGTCTTCACCAGTCCGTGATTCATTAGTCCAGTTGATTCTTCCCTTCACTTTTGCTGCCACAGGATAGAGTGTTGTTTGTCTTCCTTGGTGAGGTTTTAGTCTTGCTGTCCTGAAATTCTTCCTTACCTCAAGGAAGAGGGTTTAGCCTGAGTAAGGCAGTCCTTTTATTCCTCCCTAGAAGATGTTCCAAAACCTACTTTTCTCCCTTCAAGCCTCTACACGTTTTCTTCCCTACGGCCTTTCAGTTAAAGGCCTCTCTTCAAAATTTATTGAAAAAAAAGGTTATTCTCTTTTAGTCCCTTTTCCACATCTCCAAACACCTTGACATCAAGAGTTGTCCCTTCTCCTGGCAAAGACCAATACCTCTACATGTGTTCTTGATCCCATCCTTTTCTCCAGCATTTTGCCCATTTATTCATCTTTCATCTCTCTCTAATCTTTAATCTCTCCCTATCTACTAGCTCCTTCCCTGGGGCCTTTAATTGGCCAAGACTTCATGCTTAAAAAAAGCCAAAACCAAAAATCCTTCACTAGGACTATTTCCCTCAAGTGATTGCCGTATATTCCCCTTCCCTTTCTCAATCAAACTCTTAGAAAAAACTATCAACTCATTCTCGGTTCTTAGAATTTTGCCTTCTGTCTTCATCACACAAGTGAAACTGCTTTCTCCAAAGTTACCAGTAGTCTTTTTATGGCTAAATCTGATGGTCTCTTCTCAGTCTTCATCCTTCTTGACCTCTCTGCTACATGTGACACTGCTGGTCACCTTCTCTTTCTGGATTCTCTCTCCTTTCTGGATTTTCATGACAGTTCTCTTTCCTGGTTCTTCTTCCTCTCTATTTCAACACTCCTTAGTCTCATTATCCATATCATACCCCATTAACCATGGGTAGTTTTTAGTGCCCTCTGTTCTAGGTCCTTATTTCTTCTCTCTATTTTCTCAATAAATTTAATATCTGCCATGGTTTTAATTATCATCTCTCTGTATATGACTTAAAGATCTACATATTCAGCCCTCCTCTATCTTGAGCTTCAGTGCTCCATCTCTGCCTTGCCTACTGGACATTTCAAATTAGATGTCCTACAGACACATGAAACTCACAGCATGTCCAAAACATAATATTCTCCTTCTCCTCTCACTCATCCTTCTGCCAAGGTTCTCTATTTTTATCAAGAGCCCCAGTGTTCTTCTAGTCTCCCAGGTTTGAACACTTGGCATTGTTCTCTATTCCTCACTTTCCCTCATCCGACACATCGAATAAGTTGCCAAATCCTGCCATTTTTTTTCCTCCACATTTTTTCTTGTACTCAGTCCTTTCTCTCTGTTGAGGAAGCTGCCCCCTTAGGGCCAGTCCTTTATCACCTCTTGCCTGGGCTATTATAATGTCCTTCTAATTTATCTTCCTGGCTTAAATTCTCCCAGTCTAATCCATCCTCCACACAGCTGCCAAACTGGTTTTCCTTAAGCTTAAGCCTGACCATGTCACTCTTTTACTCATTAAACTCCAAAGATGAAAGTATCTGATGCAGGGGCATGTTTTGGAAGTCCAGAAAGTCAGGGACAGATCTGGGAGGGAAATGAAAGCAGGCCAGCCTGGGCCTCATCACAAAATGCACACTCCAGGAGGAACTCACCATTGGGAGAAGAGAGGTGGACCTCGTTGAGGAATATTACAAGGTGAGCAGGCTGCAGGGACAATAGGCCGACCCAGGATGAGGAAGGTCCAGGTGCTGAGTAAAGTTCCCGGATAAGCTAGCAGGAGAGGCATGGGTTTGAATCCAGAAGGTGAGGAGCAGCTAAGTCTGAGATGCGTATGGAATGCTATCCCAGTGTAAGATCAAGCCCCTGGGTAGTTCTGAAGTATTCTTTCAAGTCTTCTATTGTGCTTCTTTTTTTAAAAAAATTATTTATTTATTTTTTAGTTTTCAACATTCACTTCCACAAGATTTTGAGTTACAAATTTTCTCCCTGTCTCTCCCCTACCCACTCCAAGATAGCAAACATACTGAATATCCCTTCCCCCAATCTATTCTCTCTTATGTCCTCCCCTATCCGCCCTTACTTTCTTGTAGGGGAAGATGGATTTCTATACCCCAATAATGCTTTTTTTTATACTTATTATATAATGGATCTTTTAAAAATTTTTCTCAGTTCAACTGTCTAAATAATTTTCATCTAATATTTATTAAACATTCTCTGGAGTCAGGTGTTGCTATTGCTAACACCGTATGGTGAATCACAATAATAAAAGAGGGTCAGGGAACAAGGAACAGGCTCAAAGAGTGTTGTGGAAGCTTCTCTCATCAGTAGTTAATAAAGTAGGGTCCAAGGGAAAAAAAACTGAGATTGGAAGATGGAAATGAATTCGGTAGCAGGAGGATCCCTCTACATATTTCACTTGATAAGGTTAAGAAGAAAACAAGGCACAAGATAATACAAATAAATGACAGGAATCAGACCTGCTCTCTCCCCTTTTATGGATTTCATTGGTATGGGGAAGGGTCTCTGCAATCTACTGTCTTAAAGTGTTGCCTAGAGCAATGAGAGGTTAAATGACTTGCCCAGAGTCACACAACCAACGTGTATCAGGTCAGACTTGAACCCAAATCTTCTATCCACTATATCATGCTGCCTTTTACCATTTATCTTTTTTTTCAAAAGTGAAGACCTTTCCTAAGATCTTTTTTTTCCCTTATTTCAAAATATAGTGAACAATACTGCTTTGACTACTGATCTTGAAATATTATTTTATTTATTTTCAGACCTGAGCTATTCTAGGAGTTCTTTTTTTTTTCTTTTTGGAGGGGGGAAAGCAGGGCAATTGGGGTTAAGTGACTTGACAAAGGTCACACAGCTAGTAAGTGTTAAGTGTCTGAGGCCGAATTTTGAACTCAGGTCCTCCTGACTCCAGGGCCCATACTCTATTTGCTGTACCACCTAGCAGCCCATTTAACATACATTATTTCTTTTTTTTTTTTTTTTTTTTTATTTTATTTACTTATTCATTCATTTATTTATTTTGCTGCTTTTTGGAGGAGGGAAGGCAGGGCAATTGGGGTTAAGTGATTTGCCCAAGGTCACACGGCTAATAAGTGGTAAGTGTGTGAGGCCAGATTTGAACTCAGGCCCTCCTAACTCCAGGGCTGGTGCTCTATACATTGTGCCACCTAGACGCCCCCAGGAGTTCTGTAATATGACACTTCCCTTGAATCTGTCTCCTCCCATCATAAATGGAGACTCACTTGATACCACTGATGACTTAAAGGAAAGATAGATCTCTCTTCTCTCCCCAGTCCCATGTTATACAAACCACCAGAATTCCTCCGTTGCCCCAGCATACTAACTCCAGGGTAGTATAGTATGTGTGAAGTTGGAGACTTCACTGCACTCAATTTTAGCTCCCCCGGCCAAACTGATCACAGCTAGTAGAAAAACACCTCCAGTACATTTCCTACTAAGAGTGAGTTAATAATGTATAGTAGAAGGAAGTTGAGCTTAGAGTCAACAGATTTAGAAGACTGGGTCTGCCATTATGTGGCTTTGGACAATTGACTCCTCCTGTGTGGGTCTCAGTTTCCTCATCTGTAAATTGACTAGATGATCTCAAAGATCCAGATCTGTTATTTTCTCATGTATAAGCTATTATGCACAGGGCCCTCTCTTCACACAGAGAATGTACTCTTAAAGGAGGAATGCAGATAGAAAAAAGAAGTCTTGAGGGCATCTGCCAACCACTGTTACACTGGGAGCCTATTTCTTATAGCCAAACAGTTCATCTTCTCCTTTATCTAATCATTAACCTAGAAGAGATGGAGACATGGGAATGGGAAGCTACTTTTTCCTCTTGGGAACAGGCAGTAGCTATGTCTAAAGGACAAAATCAGACTATATTTAGTTGATGGGTAGGAATGGACTGAGGGACTTTCTTTGTTCCTGAAATCCTCTATGATATAAATGAATCTAATTCCAGATCTACATGAATAATCAGCTTAATTGGTCATAGCCTGACATTTACAATTCCAAGCTTGCTCTAGAGACAAGACCTCTACACATAAAACAAATCCTTCTGATAATATGAGAATCTTTGTCAGTAGAATACAGGCTGAAGTAGGAAACTAAGGAATTCACATTCCAAAAATTACTGTCTTATCACAGTTGAAAGAAGTCAAGGATAAGGAGAAATAGAGAAATATGAGAGACAGAGAGAGAAACAGAGAAAGACAGACAGTGAGAGAGAAAGAGGGAAAGGGAGAGACAGACAGACAGATGGGGGCGGGGAGAGCAAGAGAGAGAGAGAGAAAGCCAAGAAAAGCAAACATCAGGATGGAGCTTCTAAAGATGCAGGGGAAAGAGAAAAGTACTTCTGCTTTAAAACATAAAGAGGCTTCATTCACATCTGGGAGAGTTTGCCTCGAGTTTGATGTGTATATACCCTGTATATCCAAACACACACTTATTTCAGGAAAGACTTCTCTAAGATTTTTCTCTGTCTTTACAGACTGTCAGTGTTCATTTGTATTCGTCTCATTTCCAGTGCACTCCAAAATGTGGTCCAGGATTCAAGCACCGGATTGTTCTATGCAAGAGCAGTGACCTTTCTAAAACGTTTCCAGCTGCCCATTGCCCAGAGGAAAGCAAACCTCCTGTCCGCATCCGCTGCAGCTTGGGCCGCTGCCCTCCTCCTCGCTGGGTGACTGGAGACTGGGGCCAGGTAAGGCAGTCAGACCATGGAGCAGCATGTGTTGACTTTTCTTGGCTGTTGCTGCAGCACCTTGGGAAAATGAACTCCAGGTTTGGTGGATAGAAAGCCTTGAGAGATGAGTAGTAAGATTCCAGAACTTTTGCATATAAGATAGGTGGGTGATGCACTGCTTCTTTCACCTCCTCCCTACGTGTACATTTTTATTTTTGTCTTCCCCTTTGTCTTTTATGTCACACACACGTATACAACAAATGTACATATATACCCAGAGACCCATTCATTCCTTCATAATCCCCCAGGACCAAGTCCTAAAGCCCTAAATTTAAATGAGAAGAAGGGTAATCTTGTTAGAGAATTAAGTGAGAGAAAATTTTAATTTTACTTTGAGCCACAGCAGTCAACATTTTTGGGGTGACCAAGAACAAATCATTTTACCTCTCTATCCCTTACTTTTACCATTTATAAAATGGGGATGACTCTTCTATCTCACAGAAAAAAATAGAGTGGTTTATTTGGCTAAGCCTGAGAAAGTTCTAGGATATCCTTAAAAGAAAACAGTGGCAATGTATAAGGATAGGTCATTTAAAATAACGCTGCTGTTTGGATTTCCCTAGGAATGACCTAGTTTCAGAACATTAAAAGTTTCATACAAATAGCACCCCACCAATTATATCTGCAATCAGAGGAATGATAGCATATCTAATCTATGTTTTCATACTTGATATTAATGTTTATAAATACATATATTTTCCTGGGTCCTTAAGATCAAGGTCATGGAGACCCAAACTATAGTAACACAAAGCTAAGCCAATAAGATACTGAGAGTTTGGGCAATTTACATGTTTGATTAAACTCTCATTGTTTAATAGCAGTAATATTTCACCCATGTATGACAGATTTGGTGTTTGGCTATATTCATATATTTTTATAGTATGGTAACAGTTTCACATCCTTCTGTTCTCATTTGGGAGGAGGTGGGAAAAGACATACATTTCCTTATGCTGGCCTCCATTCAACATGGATTGAATGAAACACTTGTGGAATGTTAGACTGTGTGTCTACCATGTGTTGTGTACAGTGGAACCTAAGAGAAGTGTAAGACAGCTCCAGCACCTTCCTCAAGGAACTTTCAGCCTCATTATACAGACACAAACATGCATACACACACATGTTGTCTAACAAATGACTGTATAACAAACGGTATGTGATATGCCAAAGTATATTTCAATGTACAGGCTATTTGATGGTACAAAACTGATATTATGCTAATCCAATTCAATCCAAACATTTCTTAAGTCTCTAATGTGTGTAAAAAACTTTGATAGTTACGGAGGATACAAAGCAAAAAATTGTCCTTGCCTGAGGAAGTTATATTTTATTAGAATTCTATTGAAAGAAACATATCTTAGAAAAGCTTTATTTTTAACCAGGAGAGTACTTTTCTGCTAATATTCTCAGTTTTCTCCTGCTGCGATATAAATTTCTATTGACAGTTTGTTGTTGCATGTTGGATGAATTCACTGGGTTATTGGAATTACTTTTTAAAACAGGATTGATCAAATGGTAGAGACTGAAAGGCGACCTCAGAGCCAGGAGGCCCTGGTCTCAAGACCTCCCTCTGACACAAACTGTGTGATTCTAAACAAGTCCCCAGAGGCAACCCTTTTAAGACAGTAAGTTACAGAGCAGGTGCTACTCTCCCTCCCTGGAGGGAGTGTCATCATTAGGAGTCCCTAGACCAATGAAATCACTAGTTCTGTTTTTTAAAAAAAGTGCATCAATAAAATCTTTGTTTAGTTATACATAGGACAACCTGCCCTACTTTTCTCATACTCCTCCCTCTCCCCTCCATAACCATGCCACAAATTGAAAATAGCCATGGTAATTACATTCTAAAAGATCTTTTAGTGGATTTTATGATGACTTTATTTGTCATTCTTTCCTGGAAACTTGAAAAATGAAATATTTCTTTATGTATCATGTCCTTTTTCACTTGGCAAATATTGAATTTCCCTTTTGGTTTGGTGCAGATGCATCCAAAATGGTTTCATCATATTTCCCCTATGGCACACCAATACCACAGACACTATCAGCAAGAATGGGTCCCAGATTTAGCTTTCTTGCAGAGACAACCAGCATGGCTCCCCTATACTCAGGGCCACTTCATACAGTCACTTTCAAAATCCCTTTTAGATTGGGGATTGGCAAATTGATTTTTAACAAGTTACAAGTAACTGTCTACTTTCATCCCTGGGCGTTTGGAATGTTTTTAATCCTAAGAGAAATGAGTCCTAATCCCTAGAGAGGATGTCATTAAGAAGAACTAAGCATATGAATTGATATAAAATTTTACTTGGTCCCTTGAGGTAGCCTTAAATTCCAGTTCTTTTACTATAACAGTAAAATCAGGCTTCAACTCCTTGATTGGGCAAAATAATGGGAAAAAGAGATACTTGACTGACCAACACCAGGTTCACCCTCTAGGATGGACCCAGTTCAGATGCATGAAGAAGCACTTGATTCCTTTTTATTAGTCCAGAACCTAAACAAAACATTTATCTGCTCTGGGCAAAGTTTGCAAAGGGTATCTTTCTGCATTTGAAAATTGTTACCCTTGTCTTATTGTCTTCCGTGGAGGTATTGAGCCTGCGCTGGACGATATGTGATTTGACATAACGAAATTAGTGTTTGAACTGGAGAGTTAACTTACATGGAAATTGTAAAAAATGATATTTGAGAATGTTCCTTATTGTTACCTTTCCTTTATGTGCCTTCTTAGGTGGTTGCCTCTCCTAGTCTTCATTCTAATCAAGGCCCCAAGATAGAGTCACTGGGCCAAGATTTTCCCCTGCTTAGGTCTCATCACTGTACTTAGGGGCTGAACAGAGGACAGTGAGCATTCATTTGCCCAGGAATCCATCCCACAGGGTGACCTAAACTGTTTTGCAATTTTCCAGGTAGATAGAGAACAACAATGACCTTATGTCCGTGAAAACAACCTGGAAGCACTGATTAATCCCCTGGGAATTCATCTGCCCCCTTTTATGCATTAAATGTTTTATTTTAACTTGAGAAGAGACCCAAGGAGTCGTGTATATGGTCTTTTGGGAACTATATCACCTCTGTTTTCTGGCATAAAAATAGGAAATGAAAGTCTAGAAGCAGTAACATTGTAGACTAGCCTGGGTACGTCTCTCTCCAGGGAACTTTAGATGTGTTGGGAGTATTATTGATGTGCACTGTGTTTTAGAATATAACAAAACGTACTCTTTGTGTAGCCCAGGCAAAACTGATGAGTTAGATGGAACCCCCTTGTCTTTGAAAACTGCGCTCCCTGTGTAACTGTCTGCTGGAGGCTTTGAGTCTTCCCTGGGAGATACGCAATTTGATGTATCATAAAAGTAAATAGATATCATAGAATTTTGATTTTCTATAGAACTTTAATGTCAGAATTTCTTGGTATTAAAATTTTTTTACAAGCACTATACACACACACACACACACACACACAAGTATAGTCATCTTGAACATCTCAGGAACCAACAAAATCAGTGTTTTCTTTCTGCCTCCTTGGGACACAGTGTTCTGCTCAGTGTGGACTTGGACAGCAAATGAGGACCGTTCAGTGCCTCTCCTACACGGGGCAAGCATCCAGTGATTGTCCAGAGACAGTCCGGCCTCCATCGATGCAGCAATGTGAGAGCAAATGTGACAGTACTCCTATTTCCAACACTGAAGGTGAGTTGCAGCTGAAACAACACAAAAGCAGAAATGGGTTCCCTGAAGGTCCCTTTCCTCCATCCACCCCCTTTCACCATCAGTGTAGTATGATCCTGACCTAGTTAACAACACGGAAGCCGGTGAGCGGTAACCTAAGAATCCTCTTGGAGACATCAGGGGAGAGTGGAAAGAGTACAGGCTTGGAGACCTTGGAGACTCCAGCAATGGTTCTGATGTTACTAACTGTGTGATGTGACTTTCAAGCATTGCATTTAATTCCTCTAGGCCTCAGTTTCCTCCTCTGTTTATTTTTTTTTTAATGAAGGCTTTGGGTAAATGACCTCTGAGGTCCCGTCCAGTGCTACCAATCTGTGAGTTTCTGCTCTCATCCTGTTTCAGCCTAAGTCTGAGGTTCACATGGTGCACTTTCTCTCTAATCCTGTTGTGCTGCTTTGCTGATAACTGAAGTCTGTGAATGACCTTTGATGATCTATTCTTTAAAATGAGACATTTCTGTTTACTTTTAGCACAGCAATGGATTAACTCCATCTTAAAGATTAGGTTTCATGCTTGGTAAAAGTATAATGAAAACATATGTTTGAGGCTACTTGTGTTTCAAATACTTGAACTCTTTCCTCTTTTTTCAAAGGGGGAAGCTCATCGAGGAGCTGTTTTAAAAGGAGTCTAGGGGATCCAGAAACTTTCTCTTGTTAATGTTCATTCAGACATCTCCTCAGTAATTCCAGACACTAACAGAAGAGGGATGTTGTGATCCCAGGGGGAGAATAAGGAATATAGAAAGCTCCTACCATTCTGATGGCAAAAGCTTCTGTGTTGAGTCTGTTTTATTCATTCACTCAGTATTTATTGAGCACCTACGGTTTGCACTGACTTACTGTGCTGAGCACTAAAGGGGCTACAAAGATAAAGTAAGGGCAAATTGGCCTATGTGCTTTGCTTCAGTCAGGAGTTCATTGACAAGAAAGGGGATACATTTTAGGAAGGGCATTGACAAACCTGAAAGGATCCAGAGAAGGTGAAGGGCTTTGAAATCAAGCTATTTAAGAACTGGCTGAAGGAATGAGGATGTTTCATTCTGAGAAGAGAAGGCTTTTGAATACGTGATAGCCATCCTCAGGTATTTGAAGGACTGTTGTATGGAAGATGGATTAAACTTGTTCTGCTTAACCCTAGAACTAGGAGAAATGGACCAAAGTTACAGATAACAGAGTTTGGGCTTGGGGTGTGAGAAAACCCTTGTGTGCTGTCCAGAATTGAAATCCCCACTTTGGGGGATTGTAGTAGGTTCCTCTTCAGACAGAGAGGACAGAGCACTGGGCCAGGAAGTCAGGAAGACCTGAGTTCAAATCCATCCTCAGATACTTACTAACTATGTGATCCTGGGCAAGTCATTCAACCTTGGTCTTCCTCAGTTACCTCTGCTGTAAAATGGAAATAATAATCATGCCCACCTCACAGGGTTATTGTGAAGGTAAAATGTGATCATATCTGTAAAGTGCTTAGCACAGTGCCTGGAATGTAGCAGGCAATTAATACATGTTTATTTCCTTCCCCTCCCTTCACTCTCCCCTAGAGGTATTCAGGGGGTAGCTGACCACTTAACATAACTGTTGTAGAGGGGCATCTTGGTCTGATATGGGCCACTAGATGACCTCAGGGTTCTCCCGGATTCAATAATTCTGTTATCAGCAAGTGCATGCATAGTCACAGTGTCTGAGCCAAGGTTTTGTTCAAGGCCATTGATTCTTATTAAAAGAACATGCATTCAGAAGGACCTCAATGTGGAAGTGAATAATATATATTCAGCCAGAGATTGTAAGTAGAGACCTCCCTTGTACTTGGATTTGTCTCCTCTGTGGGGTTCTAAAATATATGTAAATTCACTGTTTTTTAATCTCTCACAATTTTGTCTTTGCCCTTGGGAAGCAAATGGATTGGTTTCTGCCTACGGGCTTCAACATGGATTCTTCTGTGTGTGTGATTGTGACTTAAGGACCTTTTATGGAAACAGAGCCATAGGAGGCTAAATCATTTTACCCTTAGCTTCTAGCCTAGTACCTATTATAGAGTAGGCGCTTAATAAGCATTTGTCAAATTTAATTAAAAAACAACCCAGTTGGATAAAAACCACCACAGCAAAAAAATCTTTATATTTAAATTAATTTTGCTCCCCAAGCCTTTCTTTTTTGTCTGCATATTAAGGGGCAGGCCTGAAATCTGGCTCTGAGGTCAGTCTGCCAAGTTCAGGACACATAGCAAGCAGAAGATCTCCTTTTGAAATATGACAGTGGACAACTTTATCAGTTGTAAATTACCAACAGTAATCCCAACAAATATGGGGGGGAGGGTGGAGAATGACTTTTTCTATTTAGGAATTGAGAGTAAAAGGATAGGAAGTTATTTCAATTTTCAATTTACAAGTGAAATCAATGTTGTTGCTTGGGAAGTAGCTCTGGGAAGGAGCCTGACTTAATGAGTAGAAGAGTGAGGAAGATACAGGTTCAAGTAATGTCTCTGACATATTATCTCCCTGCCCACAGGCAAGTTACTTAACTTCTCCTGACCCCCAGCAACTCTCTTTAATAAAACCATAAGTTATGGGTGAATTGCCAGTCTACCCTTTAGGAATTTCCAAATTGGGAGTTCATTACACTGATGAAATCACAAGTCCCGACCAAAAATAAATAAAAGTACAGTATCTACCTCAGAGCTTGGCTGGGAGAGAGCTCCAACAGAGAGAACTCTAATCACCAACCAGAAGCTGAGGTCTCTGACATGGCCCACAGTGTATCTAAATGTACCTTGATTTCTTTTAGACCCTCCATTTCTGCTTATTGCTCCATAAGCTTTTCTCTAGTGGATAATGATTATATAGGAAAACACCCACATTCCTTAGGAAGTTGGTCCCGTGAAATACTGTGTACTTGGAAGATAGGGATGTTATATGATTCTAGATGAGGGATGGGGAACCTGCTGCCTCAAGGCCACATGTAGCCCTCTGGGTCCTCAAGTGTGGCCCTTTGACTGAATCCAAACTTCACAGAACAAATCCCCTTAATAAAAAGATTTGTTCTGTAAAACTTGGACTCCCTCAAAAGGCTGCACTCAAGGACCTAGAAGGCCACATGTGACCTCAAGGCCACAAGTTCCCTACCCCTGTGCTAGACCATTGTGGTATTCTGCTTTTCCTGTAAAAATAGAGGGGGAGAGAAAAGAAAAGAAAAGAAAAGAAAAGAAAAGAAAAGAAAAGAAAAGGGGGAGAGAAAAGAAAAGAAAAGGGGAGAGAAAAGAAAAGGAAGCTCTCTTACAATTGGTTAGGATTTTATTTGAAGATTCTTGGATGATTAGAAGAAATCTCTCTTGGCCGTTTATCCCACCTGGCCCAATTGCTTGTTGTCCATATTAATCTGGAAATAAATGATCACACCCTTAATGACATTTTTACCTTCCTGTAAGAGAAAGGAGAATTCAGAAAGTAAATTAATTCAGAAAGTAAAATAACAAAATGCATGACTAATCTTAAGAGCTTTATTTTTTTGAAGCTTTCCTTGTTAGAAGTACAAAGAGTAGACCAGTCATTTCTTTGCATCTTTCATATCAAGTACAGATAATTCCAGTGATTCTGCTATATATTGTTTTGTGTTCTGTTTCTCTTCCAAAGAAGTATATGTTTCACTTTTTTAAATACCAGGAATCATGCATTCACTCCCTCATTTAGGAAAAAATATGTCAAAAATCTTCTATCCATAAAATGTTATTAAGGTGTGGGTGGAACATAAAGATCAATAGCATGCCAATTCTTGCTTTCAGGGAGCTTATAATCTAGTAGGCAGGATAAACATGTACACAAATAACTTTAATACAAGATAGAATATTAAAATGCCAGGAGAGAGAAGCAAAGCAAATCATACAGTGGTCAGAGAAGGGAGAGATCATTTTTCCATTAAGGATCAGAGAAGGCTTTGAGAAGGAAGTGGCATCTGATTTAGTTCTTGCAGAAAAGACAGGATTTCAATAAGCAGACATTGGGGAAGGGGGCTGAGCAGGAAGTTTTAAAAACAGAGAGAATGGCACGCATGGTATAGAGTCCTATAGGAGAAAATGGCAGTGTTTAAAGAACTGTGAGTGAGACAGTTGGATGGAACCTAAGGGGCAGCACTCAAGATAATGAGCCTGAGGAAAGGAAGGTCCAGATGGGATAATAAAAAGCAGCTCACATGTATAGAGCACTTCCAGAATTTCAGTGTTCTCTATCTACATTATTTCATTTGAACCTCAACATGACCCTATAAAAGCCATGGTTTTATTATTCCCATTGTTGTTGTTGTTGTTGTTAAGTCTTTTTTCAGTCACGTCCAACACTCTGTGACCCCATTTGGGGTTTTCTTGACGAAGATACTGGAGTGGTTTGCCATTTCCTTCTCCAACTCATTTTACAGATTGGGAAACTGAGGCAAACAAGTATAAGTGACTTTCCCAGGGTCAGACAGCTAGTAAATGTGTGAGGCTGGATTTGACATCATGTAGAAGGGGAAATTTTACAGAGAGGAAACTTACAGAGGAGGACATTGAAGTTAAGTGATTTGCCACTGGAGCATAAACTAGTACCACCATAGACTGGAAAAAAGAGAGAATGCCAAAAGATGGGGGAGGAACAGTGGGAACACCCCTTTTTGTCCCATGGGTGAAAGAAGGGACTTCTGTTGGCAAGACCTTCAAGGGAAGAAGAGACGCCTGTAGAGAGGCAGGTTTCAGAGCTTTATGCTCAGAGCTTATATGGAAAAAGTGGAGGAGGCAGAGAGGTTTGTTGAGTGTAGATTATATTGCCTTTTTATGTGAGGGTTAAAGCAGACATGGAAAGGGACAGTTCTTAATTCCAAATTGGTGGAGTCTCTTGAACTCTAAAATATCCTTATTAAAGAGTTCCCTACTTCCTTTCTATGTTTTATTATGGGCACAATATAGCATGATAACAAATGGAAGTAATGGAATCCTGAACATTTTCATAGCTGCTAAATTTCTAGTGGTTGCCACTAAGTCTGATCACAGATACCGTTTGGGAAGTTAAATGCGTTAGACAGGGGTGGGGAACCTATGACCTGGAGGCCATGTGTGGTCCTCTATATGTCCTCAAGTGTGGGCTTTTTGACTATTTCTCAAAGACCTGGAGGCCACATGTGGCCCTCTAGGTCCTCAAGTGTGACTCTTTGAGAAACATTCTTGAGGACCTAGAGGGCCACACGTGGCCTCCAGGCCACAGGTTCCCCAGCAAATGAAAATAGTGGCATCTGAGGCAACAGAAGAGAGAGAAAGAGCTAAAGAAAGTTTTGGAGGTGTCACGGACAGAGGAATAATGACAGAGAAATGAAGTGAGGAAACGAATAGGGAGAGAATGAGAAAGAAAAAGGAAAGCACGAAGGAGGAGAAGGGAAAACAAAGGGAGATTGGACTTGTCATGTTCAACATCTGCTTTAGCTGTTTGCTTCTGAAAAGCCTTCAGCAGAGAGCTGAAACACCGTAGGCTAGACTTTGACAGATTGCCACTGATGAGGGTAACATTACATGAGCCACTGAAAGAGAGTTACAGGCAGCATGTATCGTAGCATTTGAAATATTATTTAGAATCATTTTTGGTAAGTGCATATGGCAGCTGGAACCTGACTACTCAAGGTCATCTGAAACTCTATCCAAAATGCCATTTTCTCCACCTTTCATGCAGTCTTGGATTTCCTTGTAGGTTACACGGTGTGTCTTTTCTGTCTTTCTGTAGCACAAGGCACTCTGTCATTCAGTATTTATTGCGGTTGTGTTAACAATTCATGGTGTCCCTTTTGATGGCCACAGATTTCAGGAAAGGAGTAGTTAATATATGTGAATTTAGTGGACCAGATGGACTAGCAGTGGCTTTTGTGAGTGTCAGTACATCTGGAGTATCAGTTGCTCTGCTAAAGCTCTTTTCTGAAACCCTGTAACCAAGCTACTTCAGAAATCATTGCATCTGTTTTTAAATGACTTCGGATTCATTTCTGAAGAACTCTGCTCTATCCTGGAATCCTTCCCCTTACAAAATTGCTACTGAACTGGAGTTTTAATGTGGTTGCCTTAAGTTTTAAAAGCAGTGAAGATGGGCCATAAAGACAGTTTGATTTCAAAGAAGGAAACAATGCCCAGTTTTCTTCTCTGCTACCTCAAAGAATCTTTAAATTAGCTAAGGCTACTTGGGTGCACTTCTTCTCACATACCTATTGTGGAGAAAATATTGGACTTAGGTTGGGAATCTTATTACCTTGTGGTTGAATATAAGTGGTACATTTGGAAGGATAACCCTGGGTAAAAGCAAGCAGAGAAAATATGGAGGAAGGGAAGACAAAGAGGAGTGATATGCTCTTCTTCCAAAAAGAAAAAACTCAACTGGACCATCCCTACATCAGCTTATTATTTGATACCCTTCTTCCAGGTACAACATATAAAGGGTCAATGGCTCAACAGCGTTCTTTTTAAATCAGAAAGCAGCACACTATACCCTTAACCATCTTTTAGTGGCTTTCTCCCTTTTTGCCCCAACCCCCCACCAACTATACTTTCTGCCATTATCCTTTATGGTTGGCCTCATCACGCCAGTGTGCAGAGAAAATTGTGCACAGTCATTTCAAAGCCTTGTAGCTCTATAGCAGAGATACATTGGGAGCTAACTCTATGGCACTGGTTCTTTTAAATGGAAAATCCCCAGATTTCAGATTTGTAGCTAGTTAAATAGATAGAATGTCAGCCATCTCCCACTTTCCCTTATAGCGTGGTTTTCATAGGCAAGTCCAATAAACAGAGATGGTAGGCATGGTCCCCAAAGTGCTGGTTGCAAAGTGATGAGGCCAAGCTAGACCCTCTTCCTCTTTTTTAACACAAGCCTCTTCGCTAAAGATCTGAGGGGAGAAGCAAGTCCTACAAGTGTTTGTAGAATGAATGAAATAATATGTCTAAGCTACCTGGCTTCTGTTTTATTTGTAGTCACTGGGCTGAGTCATACCTTCAAAGCTTTGAAAAGCCCGATGTAGAGCTCCTGTTTGACAAATTCATTTTGAGATGTAAACTGGATGTGTCTGGGAAAAGGGGAGGGAAGGAAATATTGATAGAATCTTGGTATGTATCTCCATGTGCTTCTCCTGAGGGAGGCCCTCTTTTATGCCATTACCCCTTATCTTTCCATTGATGCCGTCTTGTCCCAGGAGTAACTTCAGACTCTAATAAGGGGTCCTGTCTCCATCAGTTAAATGGAACAAGTGGTGACATGAATTCAGGCCCTAGCTCCTTCCCCAGCTCTCCATGGCCTCAGGGCTGGCTTCATTCCCTTTAGCCTAGGTTTTTCGGTGTTTTACTGAACTTAAGAGTCAAGGAGACCCGAATTCCAATCACTTCTCAGATACTTACTGAGCTGTGGCTCTGGGCAAGTCACTTTACTTTTCTCAGCTGCAGTTTCCTCGGATGTAAAATGGAAGTAATAATTGCACCTACCTCCCAGGGCCCTTGGGAGTGTCAGAAGAGATAACATTGCCAGTCTTAAAGTGCTATAGACATGTCTGCTGTTGGGGTTTTTTGAGGCAGCTAGGCGACCTAGTGGGCAGGAGTGTTGGACTCGAAGTTAGACGGCCTGAGTTCAAATTCTGCCTCTAAAATTACCTTAGTTAGCTTGATTCTGGGAAAATTGTTTAACTTTTCTCAACCTTAGTTGCTTCCTCTGTAAAATGGGGATAATAGTAGCACTTATCATAGAGATTTGTTGTGAGGATAAAATGAGATGTTTTTAAAGTACTTTGCAAACCTCAAAGCCTATATAAAAGCTATCGTTGTTATCTTTTCCTAGAAGATCTCAAGAGGACTCCCTAAAATACCACTCCTGCTTTCCAGCTTTTGTACTTGAACACTAATGTTTATACAGCACTTTCTACGTGCCAGGTACCGTCCTGAGCACTTTACAATTATTATCTCATTTGATCCTCACAACAATCCTAGGTACTATTTTTATTCCCATTTTACAGAGGAGAAAACTGAGGCAAATTGGAGTTAAGTGATGCGGCTCAGTAGAGCAATATCCTGCTCTAAGAAGCTATGGCCTGGGGCAGAACAAAGAGGAGAAACATAGAAAGAGATGTAGAGCAGACATTCTGCGGCCCCAGCAAATGCACTAGGTCCTTTTCCCATAGTCCTCACATATCAAGATCCTGACTTCTCACTGCTGTCTGAGCGCTCTACTCTGTTTTCCCTTCCCCTCATGCGAGCTTGGCATGACAGGAGCATTTCAGGAAGAGCAAAGGGAGGCACTTCTCTAAACTTCAACCAGGAGAATGGATGAAGGAAAATGACTGTGTACCTAGCCCTGTGCTTGAAAGAATGCAGAGAGGGTATACACTGCTTATGAAGGACAGAATCTGGCTCCTTAATCTCCTCCACTCACCTTCTTAACCTAAAGCAGGATAGCCTATGCAAAATGTTTAAGAATATCAGATACGTGGGGCAGCTTGGTGACACAGTGAATAGAGTACTGGCCCTGGAATCAGGAGGACCTGAGTTCAAATCCAGCCTCAGACACTTAACACTTATGAGTCACATGACCTTGGGCAAGTCACTTAACCCAATTGCCCTACCTTCCCCCCTCCAAAAAGCAAAAAATAAAAATAAAAAAGAATTATCAGATACATGATAAGCTCAAATTTCAAATATGGGGGTGATTGTATTACAAAAATCTTTTCAGCAAGGTCCTTTAGATAAGCCATCCCTGGTACAGTCAGCTGTTTATAGGTTTTTCATAGTAATTCACATTTGACATCTATGAAAAAGTTTATTCACAACAATTCTGGAAGGGAGAAATTGCTAGCGTTATTTTTCCTTTTTTTCATAAGAGGAAAGGGAGGCTCAGGATGTACATCCTCTACATCCCTCAGGACTTGCTCCCATGTAAGAACCAGGACTAGAACAAATTCTCTTGACCCCTACCCCTATGCCAGGGCTTGCACTTCTCTGACTTAACTACCAAACTGCAGAGAAACCTTCGTTTTAAGTCAGAAATTGTTGCCAATTGAAGTGCCACTATCAATTAGGATGAAACAAATGAAATTGTTTAAAGTAAGTCCTAGGAAGAATTTGAGTTATTTTTCATATCACTCTTCTTGTAGGAAGAAGCCTGCTTGTATTGACATAAGGGCCCAAGTTGGGAAGACTGATGAGGCCCTGTTTTCAAAGGGCTTTGAAGATAAGACACTCTATTGAAGTCACCAACTTTATTATTAATGCCTGTTAGATTCATCAGGATAATGCTGCTTGTAGACTGCTTAAGTAAAACCAAAAGCCCAACGAGTCACCTCTCTTGAAATCCAGCTTGCTTTAAAGCAAATATATTGCTGTGATTATGTCACAGTATAATTAGATTCAAAGCAATTATAATCTGGCCAGAAAAATCATTAGTAGGCCAGGTTCAAGTTTAAGGTCACTTTTTTAAAAACTCAGTTTAATTTATAGAATTTGAGAAGAATGCAGGGGTTGCTTTTTCTGCCTCAGCTTATAAAGAAGCAAGATGAGAATGGCTAATTCATTATGCTTTTCACCCAGGGCACTTTTCATTTTGTTTTGTTTAGGAAAGATTTTTCTCTCTATCATGCAGCTCAGGGTAGCAGAGCTCATGTAAGTTTGGAAATGGCTCGAACTTCTCTGTGGGCTCACCTGCCATGGCTGTGACTTAAAGAGCCAGAACTATAAACAGGCAGAAAATTCCCACATCTGCATGTTCAGGTGCCTACAGAGCTATTGAATCCTTTTGTAGAACTAGATATTGCAAAGGTTAAAAGGCCAGTCATGGTTGGCTTTGTTTGTTGAATAGATTTTCTTCAACACAAAGATGTAATAAATTAGATTCTCCCAGTCAGGCAAAAATGTGAATTAAGCAAAGTTGGTCTTTAGTGCCCGTGGCTTTCCCTTTCCAGCCCCCTTGCCAGTCAGGTTCTCAATATCCTTAAGCTACCCAGAGGCCCCAACGTAAAGCTGCCATGCTAGCCTGCTTCCTCCATTCTCTGGCTCTTCCTTAATGACCTATCCTTTCATCAAAGCACCGAGTAGGTATCCCTTTCCCTCAGAACTTTGAGATCATGGTACCATAGTTAGGACAATAGAATTTACAGCTGGAAGATGCCTTAGATGCCGCTTAGTTCAACCCCTTCCTTTTATAGATTAGAAAACAGCCACAGAGAAGTGAAATGACTTTCCCTCGGTCACACAGATGGGTAAGTGGCAGGGCCAGGGTGCAAACACAAGTTGTCTCCCAGTCTAGTGCTCTTTGTTCTCTGCTTTGTAAATAGGTCATCTGAAAAATGAATCCCTGCTGAAGTGATGCATGTGCTATTAAGTAATAGCTAATAATAATAGCTAGCAAGCACATACCTCTTTACAGTCTACAAAGCAATGTACACATTAATGTTTTACAGATGAGGAAACTGAGTCACGGAAATCTCAGGTGACTTGCCCAGTTTCCCAGCTAGTGAATGTCGAAGTCAGGATTCAGACTCGGGTCTTTTTTTGACTCCAAGCCCTTGCACTCTATTTACTGTGCTATCTAATTGCCTCCAATACTAATTACCATGTCGTATATATTTATACTGTAAACATTCAGCTGTGCATTCCAGACCTGCATTATAACCCAAAAGACAAGTCATGGTCATGACTTTCTCAGAACCACTTTAGGGCAGGTGAGATGGACCTCGTGGTATCCTTTCAAACAAACCACATTGGGTCCCACTCCAACTCCCATCGGGCCAATCTTATCTAAGCTATTCCCTCTTGTCAATTAGGTTAGAAACTTTTGAAGCCATAGAACAATACTGTCTCCAGCTGATCTCTTTTTTGAGGTACTATGAATGGTTTGCCTGGAGGTCTAGTGCTTTGTGGGAGTGCCACTGTTGGCTGGACTGTGGGAGGGAGATTTTTTTTTTTTTTTACCCCTGTCATAAGCTAGGGGGTTGGGGCCCCTTCACTCTATTCACAGCAGCCAGAGTTAGGGGAAAGAATTGGGCTGTATCTGTTTATGTTTTGCTAATCCTGACATTATATGTAAGGACCCTGGCTTTGCAACACTCACTTTAATCAGATGCCAAAGTCTGGCAGTCTTTAAATATTTACCCCTCTAACCACGGCCATTTATCTAAAACCAGATAAGTAATCCATTCATCTAATAACCAAGTAAGCGATCCTTAGAATAACGTAAGTGCCACAGGAAAGAAGTTACTGTATGTTTGCTCTTTAAATTGATGAGAGTCTCTAGCATTTTCCCAAGCCCCTCAGCCATGCTAGCAAAATTGGCAGGTGTACATAATGGCCATGATTGGGGGATTTTTTTTTTGATTGACTGAAGCATCATTAACATTTCATGGAAATGAAAGAGATGCACCTTTCATCCCCCAACTGAGCCACCTTTTAGCACCAACATGGCAAGAGGCAGGTATCCTGGTGGTCCCAAAAGTCAGCCTATACCTTGCATTTTATTTTTAATATTTTGACAAAGATATCCCAGATTAAACCCAATTCAATCAACAAACAGTCCACAATCAAAGTCCTGGAAAAATATTTGAAAGACATATATCCCAACCCAACTGCAGTATTTAGTAAGGGCATAACTACGGACAAATCAGGTCATCTCTTTGAGTCTCAGTGTCCTAACTTATTAAAAATGGGTGGTGATCAATACTCACACTACTTATGTCACCAAGTTGTTGTAGGGAAAGTGTCTTGTCAAACTTAAAATGTTATATAAGCTCAAGTTGTTGTTGTTAGTCTAATACAAACCATGCTGGAGAGGCTGTGGGGTATGCTGGAATGGTGGGATGGAGTTAAAGATAGGAGAGAAGTCTGACTCCTTTGTAATGGAAGGATAATTAGGTCAAATTTTTCTTGACTTGTTAACATGGTGTTGCTTGGACACCTCCACTCCTGCTGTTTGTAATGCTGATTCATTGCAATAACGAGAACTTATTAAGTCCTATTTTGTTCAAGGAAGGCACTGAGCTAGGCATAGCAGGAGATGAAAAACTATTTTTCCATTAAAATATTTGTAGCCTATTTTTTTTTTTTTGCTTTCTTTTATGTGAATACTGTAATCATGGAAGGAAAGAAGAAAAATGGTCCCCAGGACTAGGAAATTGGAGGGCTAGTCCTAATGTGGATCTTGCCATTAGGTGTTGAAATCTGATCTCTTGTATCATATTTTTTTTCCATTCCCATGGCAAAACTTAAAGAATTTCCTCACTCCACTCTGTAGTTGTATCCTCTGCTGACCTTCCCAAGAAGAAATTATCTTTGAAAATGTGATGGGAAGAGCTGAGGGAAAGCCCCTCTTGAAACAGTGACTAATATTATGGTGCCACCATGCATCACCCCCATCCAAGGATACACCTTTCAAAAAGCCTCATTCAAAGGATGTTCTTTTTTTTTTTTTCTTGAAATTAGGAATTGTAGGCAGTCTCCACCTCTGAGAAAATAAATCACTTTCTTTAGGGAATGTTGTGATGATGGGTTTCATTGTAACATCTGCAGGTAATTTTGCCCCTCTGAGATTAGACTATTGGTCCATTGGCCAAAAGTGATCAAGTAGTTCTGTTGATCGGTGGTTCATTCCATTCCATCTCAAGCAGATGCAAACTGAAAGTTTAGAGGGAGGGGAGATATTTCCAATGCTCTTACTCATTTGTCCTTTATGTTTATCACCAGTAAGTTCCTGTGTCCTGGGCTGCTAGGCCTCACTGAAACACCAGCATACACAGAGGAAAGATACCCCTGTTGAGGTGATAGCAGAGAGCCCTTCATCCTTTACCCAGATTCATTGGTGTTTTAAAGAGGGCCATCCCAGGAAGCAGCCTCAGAAACAGATGAAACAATTCTCTTACAAATGTTCAGGATTTCTCTGTATCTCCCTGGAAAAATGCGAATGGAGGGCTTTCAGAAAGCTAATTGCTGGGTTTAGCAAGTATTTTAAAATCTCCAGATGAAAGGGGTCTGAACAGCTGGGAAGAATGACGTTATTAACAGGGGTGAGATCTCTGAGAGGCTAGGGCCTCATCCCCCTTCCCTTCCAGCTTTCCCTTCAGGAATGAATGTCTGTCTACCTTACCTTCGCTCTTCTCCTTCTTTACTCTTTTTGCCCCTTCCTCCAGCCTTTCCCTGGTCAGCCTCAAGGTAATGATGTGAAAAGGAAGCTATTTATTCACTTCTTGGCCAAGAGGCCAGTTGGCTTCTGTTGGGGCAGCCTCAACCCAGAGGGGAAAAAAAAGGAGGCCATGTCTCATTCCCAAATGACAAAAGACACTTCCACATGTTTCCATAATCCACAGGCCACTGCCATGTGAGGCCAACCACTTGGCCTTCATTATTTGTCTTACCAACTTTTCATTCACCCAGGTTTGTCCAACTCCACTGTCTCCAGGTTTCATTGATAGGTTCTCTTGAGACATGTGTACTACAGTACCCGTGGGGCAGTGTGACTCCTTTTTGATTTGGGATAACCTTGCTTTGCTGAATAAAATAACCCTTGAGAAAGAAGCAATAAAAGTGCTTACGAAAAATGACTCATGCTTCTAAGCTGTCTAAAGTGATCACTTATCCCAACAAATGGTAATTCTTTCAAGACACAGTGGGCATGCACCATCCTTATAAAAGTCTGGGAGAGGAGCCTTGCAAACATTTTTTTGATTTGTGTTAAAACATATCAAAGGCGTCTATCTACTGGGATGCCCCAGACAGGGTTGACTGAAAACAAAACAAAAACCTAACCTCCCGTCCCCCCAAGATACAGTGGGTCTGGTGGATGCGGCCATGCAGACCCCTCCCTGTCCAGTGCCTAGGTTGTCTAGCTTCTTGTTTGGGGACTTGCTTCTGTGCCTCTAATCATTTCCTGTTTTCTGCCCCCATTCATTAGAGTGCAAAGATGTGAACAAAGTGGCCTATTGCCCATTGGTGTTGAAGTTTAAGTTCTGCAGTCGTGCATACTTCCGACAGATGTGTTGTAAGACGTGCCAAGGACACTGACCCACAGAGAGCAAGAGAGAGAGCGCCTTGTTATTTCATCGTGGAGAGGTGTCCATCAAGGAGAGCCACCCAGAGGAAGGGGATTGACGTCCTTGCAAATGCATTACCCTGTGGAAAACGTAACCACTGGTCAGCCCCAGCTGACAGGATTTCAATATTATTTTAACTTCTGTGAAGTGGGATTTATTGATCCAAAGTGCTGGACACAGTATAAGGAGGGAATGCCAGATCAGAGAGATCCAAACAACACAGAGCATCAATCACTTACCATGGAACTGTTGTGTTCTTTCAAGTAATAGCCCATTTACCTCCTTGGACCATTAAGATAATTTTTATTATGGACTTAGCAATGACACTGAATCCATTTGTATTTAAAACTGTTTAAAATGTAGCTGTTATGACTTGGTCAACCATGGAAGTAAAGAAGATTCAGAAATCTGAAGTCATAGCTTAAAAATATTTACTGTATTTTATCTCACTACAACAGCACCACAGTTTAAATTATAAAACCAGGCTTTGAAATGTTATTTAAGGAGCAATTATAAATCAGAAGTAAAGAAAATTTGTATTATTTTTCTTCATTCCACCTCATTTCCTTAGGAGTAATTCCCCTTTTCTGAACACTGCTGTGAGCCATTTATTAAATGCTATTAAACAGAGTGACAATGAGGGACAGAATGGAAAGCAGGGCATCAGGCGCTGCAGCTGGGCAATACAAGTCTGTACATTCAGTGCTAAAGGTAGGTAGCCATCTTGCCACTGGACAAGTGAAGCTGAGATTTCAATTAATCTTTTAAGGGAAAAAGCATTTTAATTCCATAGAGAAGCCAGACTGGAGGTGTGATGGAGATGGAACTGCCAGGCCCTGGGTTGCCCCAGTATAGGCAGGATGCCTGGGTTCCTATTTTGGCCTCTCCAGCTGACCATTGTTTACATCACTAGCCATGGAATGGCTCGTTGCATTGTTAGCCTCTGGTTGGACTTAGAAAGATAGCCTGATTATGTCACAATGAGACAGACCTTTCTGCAAACTATGTTGGCAGTTAGTTCAGTGGGATCCAGATGCCCCCTT
This sequence comes from Pseudochirops corinnae, assembly GCA_028646515.1. NCBI lineage: Eukaryota > Metazoa > Chordata > Mammalia > Diprotodontia > Pseudocheiridae > Pseudochirops > Pseudochirops corinnae. Next base: position 97,913,131 of record CM053587.1, on the reverse strand, counting down.
CTTTGATATGGTGGTAGGGCATTAATTTATAGGAGAGCAAGAGAGTGTGTGTGTGCATGCATGTGTGCACATGTGCTCGTGTGCCCATGCTTTGGGGTGTGTATGGATAGAGTGGTGTGTACTTAAAGGTAAATCTGCCATTTCTGTGAGCATGAGAGAGGATTGTAACCAAAGAAGAAAAAATGCATAAGGACTATAGGTCACCATAATCTCATTTCATTACTCCCTTGAAGCATGGGTTTCAGTTTGCTTATGGCTACTTTGAATTGTGATTAAATGTGAAACCCGGTTGCTTGTGCAATTCCAATTCTAGAATCCAGTGAATCTGAAAATGCAAGGGCCAGCTCTTCTTTCCTGTCCCCAGTCCCCTGTCCTGCTATACAAGAGACTCAACAAGAAGATAAAGAAAGAATATGCTTGCTTACCAGAATATTTTGTACATGAACACTTGCATTTGGCATCAGGTCCTTCATTAATGTGCTTTTGCATCCTGCTCTGCAGACCTCCATTGTTGTAGCAGTGCAATGATATCATGTGAACATCAACAATACTTGTGTTTATAAGACTAAAAACCCAAATGGCACTTTTAGGAAGTAATACTGTCAGTGAAAAAGCATCTTAGAGCTCAACCCAACTCATCCCTGTAATCCCAAACAGCATGTCAGATGTGTTCCACATGCTTAGTAGGGACTAATGTGAGTGAGTAGGGGCTGGCTCTCTGTCTCTGTCTGTCTGTCTGTTTCTCTCTCTCTCTCTCTCTCTCTCTCTCTCTCTCTCTCTCTCTCTCTGTCTGTCTGTCTCTCCCTCCTCCCTTCTGTTTTTTTCCCCTAAAAGGAAAGAGAAAAATTCATACTCTGATTCTCAGACTCTGAAAACTAACCAAACTATGAATATTTTTAGACTGATTTGTTTGGGATGCTCTTCAGCACATTACCCTTGAGCATGATCATGCCCATCCCATCACCAGCTTTCTCTTTCTACATCACAGCAAGCTTCCAAGTTTCCCCAAAGTGCTTTTTGTACAAGGTAGGGAGCCCTTGATGATATGAAAATGGTTCCTCACCTGTGCTTCTCAGATGCCACAGACATAGCAACTGAATTTCATCTGTCCTCTTCATGTGGTTTCCTTGGTGCTAGTGTGTCCTGGTGAGGTCAAGAAAAGAGAAAGGTGGGACTCTGGTAACTTCCAAGTACAGAGGGCTCTCAGGATCAGATTTTCTCCAGGGCATGATTATAAATATTAGCTAATGTTTCTTCATCAAAGGAGTTTTGGTAATATTGCTAACTAGAGGAGAAAGACCCTCCCTTTTTTTTTTCTTTACCTCACTTAAAATATTAACTTTGCAAAGGCTGTCCCCATGGGCTCAGCTCGATGCTCTGTCTGGTGCTAGAACACAAGGGTGTCCAATGTTTACTGGTCAACTTCAACAACACTGTGGCTGGAATTTAGAGAATCCCTAGAGCAAAATCGGATTGCCTTGTTAAAGGGAACCAAACACAGAATGTATCTGGGTTTATAAACTAAAGGAGGCTTCAGACTAGGTCCTGAAACTGAAACCTGACTCAAAAAGAGACATCATTTCTTCTTTTCCACAGCACAGTAGGGTGCTGCTGTTGTTGCTGCCTTTGTATGTCCCACTATAATCCAATCTAAACACGACATCTTAAAAAACAACAGGACCTTTCCAGGAAGCTGAGTCACGGCAGGCAGGCCGGCCCCGTCTAGAAGTCGTAATAGAGTATTGAAGGCGCCCATACTGCTACCGGGCAGTATCAGCCACTAGGGTTATTACAGTCTAACAGCAGCAACAAAAGGGTAAAATGTGTCCTCGAGCTTAAACCCCAGCCGATGGGGTTTAACTCCAAAAAGAGCCCATTTTAATTAGCATCTTTATTAACGGAGTGAATGTCACATAGGTATCTTTAACAATACAGAATGAAATTACCTTTGTATTATTGTGATTAGTTGCTTATTATTTTATACTCAGTATTAATGTGGTACACTGTTATTTTTTTTTTTGCTTTTGTAAATTATATTCTAATTTATTGCCATGTTTCCTAACACTTGTCCTACATTCATCCTCCTGCTTGTAATAAAAACAAAAACTTTGTAACACTTGATGGAGTGAAATTCCACACCAGGCACAGATTTTTTTTAACATAGATAATTTAGTAAAATAAAAATTCCGCTTATAATAATGATCAGATGGTAGTCGTCTGTTCCCTGAGATGCAGATGGTAGGCGGGCAGCTACCCTAGACCATCCCTCCTTCCCACAGGATATTTGTCAAGGGTGGCACCGCTCTCCTAGCCAAGTTATCCAGCTACTATAAGGCTAATTTGTTGCATCCTTACTCCTCCAGAGATGTTGTGGGCAGATGGGTATTCCAGCTGCCTCTGAATGCAAAAGGGTTCTCTGGTGGGGGCAGGATCCCAGTGCCCGGGAGCCAACTTCTTTGAGGCTAAGGAGAAAGCCTGGATCAACCACACTCCTTTCTTTTTCATAACCCCAAATTCCCCAACCCTCTTTAGTGCAAAGTCAACAGTGCAGAGAGAATGCTCTATCTAGTTTAATCAATCAACAAGTATTTATTAATCACCTACTATGTGCCAAGGCATCGGAGTTACAAGTACAAAGAATGAAATGATCCCCGTGTACAAGGAGTTTACTTTCTAATGGGGCTGGAAATAAGTACACATATGAATATATGCAGAATTAACCTGAAGAGAATAAAGATATATACAAGGTAGCTCAACACAAGTTTGTCTGGGAGGCAGGGAAGGTGTAATGGTTGGGGGGGGGATCAAGAAAGGCTTTGTGAAGATCATGCTTGAGATATGCCCAAAGGAAGACAGGGATTCTGTAAGACCAAGGTAAGAAGGGAGTGCCTTCCAGACATGCAGGGTGGCCAGTACAGAGGTACAGAGATGGGAAAACAAAGAAAAGGACTGGATTGCAGAGTATGGGAGTGGGGGAAGAGGGAAGTCTAGGAAGACTTGAAAAGCAGGATACAATGCCTCTGAACAAGTCAATTTGTTGTACTCGATTTCTGCTTATGGCACAGATAGAGGGTTATAATCCAGAAAAGATCTTATTGTGGGCCGTGGTGGTCATTGCTTGTAGAGTGTAGTCTCCTGGGAGACAGAAAAATGCTTCACTGAAGAGCAGTCATCTGTAGACTGACCTACAGAAATCACAAACTATTTCTAAGATTTAGTTAATGAGAACTAGACTTACACCATTTTAACTCCCTCCATATATGTAAACTTGTTTTACTTACAAAAAAAAAAAGCAACATTCATTTTCCCCAGACTATTTCTCCCTCTTCATCTACAGTTGTTTCCAAACTTCCAGCTAAGCCCCTTCCTGCCTTTGAAATGTCTAAAGTACACCATCCCTCCTACTCAGGTTACTGACCCTTGATGAGGCCCACCCTCCCAGGAGAATAGTTTGCCCTGAACCCAAGACCCTGCCACTCCCCAGGGCCTGAAGATCACTGGCCACTGGATCAGCTTTAATTCTTTCTGCTGCAATTGTCCAGGTGACTCTCTTCAAGTAAATTAGAAAGAATGCTGGGTGTTGGTTAGTCTTTGTTTTTTCAGGCACTAAGGGAAAAATGTGGGAAGCTACACCGTTTTTGTAAAGAGCCCCATGGAGCAATTGGAAGGAGAATAACAAAGTGAGGGACATAGGACATAGCTCCGGAGGACTAGACTATCTTCATGAAGAAATATGGGAGAGAGAATTTTGTAGTCAGAATGACAAAGCCACAGAAGGCGAGAACACCCTTACTGATGATGTACTGAATGAAGTGTTAGATAAGCTGTGAATGGAGTGATATTTGGTCTGCATAATCAGAATAGATGGAATCCAATAACATTAATGTTTTAAAAAGGACATAACATTTACTTCTGGGCTTACCCAGTCTTCTTCTGGGGATTTTGTCACAGTTAAGGAGTTGGCCTTGATAGTTATGCCCAGCGATGTACTGGTAGATGGTGGACGACTGGCTCCTGGAAAACGTGACACATTTTGAGTTTCATCTGCACTTATTAACATTTTATCCATCACTTTCTTAAGTCTAGAAAAACAACAAAACAATTAATCAAGTCCTTGTTTGTAGTATTTCCTGATTTCCAAGGTATAAATGCTTTTCCTAGAAACTTAATAATTGGTTCTCTGGAATTGGTTCAAGTGTACTCCAGCACACCTCTGGAGCCATGGTACAGAGGAAAGATTACAGGCTCAGGAGTCATGGGGCCAGAGTGCAGACCCTACCTGTGATACTGCCTGTGTGACCTTAGGCAAGTGACTTCATTTCTCTATCTCTGTTTCTTCATTTATAAAAGGAAGAGGTTAGACTGGATGGCCTATGAGATGATACTATGAAGCAATTTGTACTTAAAAATACTAAGCTGATATTTAAAAATCAATAAATAATGCCCTTGGGAGAAGGGGGTAGTGGTACTATATACCAAATTAGACTTGTCTCATGCCCACCCCTCCGTACCTCATGGTGCAAATTGAAAAGGACCAGCAATGATATTGGAACCAAAATTTGACATTAGGGTGAGGAGTGATTTTTCCCCCCTTGGCTCCATATTCTGGGTGATTTCATGGTTGTATCCAGATTTCCTTTGGGATAATGTATTACATTAAGGCTTCAGCAGATCACTAAATACTGGTGTCAGGATGCTCAGATGATTGAAATAAGGCCAACTGACAAGAAAACAGCAATTTCCAATTGCAAGGTTACCAAAACATGGCATAAGATTGCTATGAGAATCATTCTGGCAACATTAGTATCTGGTTACTGTTGTACTGAATTTAATACACTTCAAAAAACAAACAAACAAAAACAGCCACTGGGATCTGCTGACCAAAAATGTAGTTTTCTATCTGCAGAGAATGAGGGGAGTGTGGAGTGTTCTCTATACCTGTAGCTAGAAGGTTCCCATGGGGAAAGGTTCCCAATGGAAGCATGGGGCAAGAGAATTTGGAGAAAGGACTTTTATTTCCCTGAAGGAGCCTGCAACTCAGTCTACTTACAAAGCACATCTGAGGACTTTATGTCCTTACCCTACACATTTTGGGTGTGGCTATCACCAACATCTTTCTAAAAATGTTTCTTTTTCTATCCTTTCCTTCTGCTGAACTATCTCAACACAGAAAAATCTTCTGTGAGGAGAGGAAGAGCAGAATGGTTATGCTGTGAACTTTGAGGTAATTGGTTAATGAGAAAGGAGAAATGTCTATTTCTATAAGGTTTCTGTTAGTAAGCTTATGATTATCGGAGTTTGGAAAATCTCATCCTTGGATTACATACAGGCAAGCACTTTTTTCAGCCTTTTTTGATGGGTTCACAAAGTAGAACCAGGTATTTTTTCAATCCTAGGGAGGCCTTTCAAATCTATTTAGAGAGCCACAGGTAGACACTTTCATACTCACGTCCTGCTTCCACTCTCCGGTTCCTGCTGCACTGATAACCCAGGAGAGCAAAAAAAGGACCTGCCATTTGGCCCCCAACTCCTTCCTAAATTGAGAGTACCAGGAGGAAAGTGGATACTTTCCTGATTCTATGATGAGGCATTGGGGAGAAAGGCAATTGAAAAGTTAAAGAAAATTGGTTAATGAGTTGTTTACTTAAATAATTGTTGTGTTGTTGATATAATCAGGACCCATATTTTATAACTAAAATCAACCCGATATGAGCTTGTATAGATCTTATTTGCAATATTATTTTGTTTCACCTAGACCTGTGATTTCGTTAGTCGAGGAAGCTCCTGTTGAAGAACTACCAATGCAGATCAGAAATTTTTGGAGAGTTGACTGAGATACTGAAACATTAAGTGACTTACCCAGGGTCATGTATATGTGTCAGAGGCAGGACTTGAACCTAGTTGTTTCAGACTCTAAAGCTAAAACTCTCTCTACTATGCAACATTGCCTCTGGTTTGATAGAATTCTCCTTGGAACGGCAAAATTGACCCCAGCTCTGTCACATTACCTGTGAGAAATTTGACAAGCAGAGATAGAGAGATGGACAGGCAGTGAGACAGAGAGACATTGAGATAGAGAGATAGTGAGATAATAGTGAGATACTGAGAGAGTGAGGTAGAGAAATAGTGAAATAGTGAGGTAGATAGATGATAGATCAATGATAAATAAATAGGCAGATAGATAAGCAGGTAGATGGATAGATGGATAGGTAGATAGATAGATAGATAGATAGATAGATAGATAGATAGATAAAGTGCTTACTATGTGCCAGGAACACATTGAACACTGGGGACACAAATTAAAGCAAATAAAAGTTTCTGTCCTCAAGAGCTTACATTCCAATGGGAGAAATACCACATGAAGGGGAGCTGAAAATGGGAGGGGATGGGAAGGAGAGGGCCAGGCTGCTGGTGAGGAAGTGGAGAGATCCAGAGGGAGTCAGTAGGTGACTGAAGTACCCACTGCTGTCTGGGCTAAGGACTGAGGAATCTTGAGCTTGAGCCTCAGGGTGCTCCTGGGGAGGGAGGAGAGAAGTCTGGAGAATGAATCAAACTGGGAGTGAAATGAGAATGCTATGAAACAAGGTGGTTTAATTAGAGCCATCAGCTCCCTCCTAGATCCAAAATTCTATGGTTTTTAAGTGGACAGACACGCTGCCTTTAGCACTGAAGAGAAACCAGGACAATTACTCAGTTCTGAAAAATGTGTAACTAACGTACGTGAAAGTATTCCACTGACCCCACAGGGTTTGGGGTTGAACTCCTAACACTGTCTACCTTTGTGACCATGGGCAGGTCTCTCTGTCTCACTAATCCTGTTTATTTATATAAATAGGCAGATAGGTGGCTCAGTGGATAGAGCACTGAACCTGGGGTCGGGATGCTCAATACCTAAGTTCAACACTCACTGGCTGTGTGACCTTAAATGATACCTGTCTCCCTCAGTTTCCCCATCTATAGAATGGGGATAATAGAACCTTCTCCCTCCCGAGTTACTATGAAGATACAATAAGACATTTGTAAAGCATTTTATCAGCTTTAAAATTCCACTTACGTGCCAGCTAATTTTGTGTATAAAACAAGGATAATATTTATATTTCCTACCTCAAGGGTAGTCGTGTGCAGAAAACTGCAAAGCATCCTATACATGAGTTATTATTACTAAAAATCGTATTTTTATTACCTGGATTTCCTTAACCCGTCTTAAATTTCCCTATTTGCTGTAGTTTTTTCTGTCAGAGTCAGATTTAGCTTTTTTTTTTTTTGAAAGAGAATTTTGTAACATTTCCACTGAGTTGAACAAATTTTAATTTGTGACATAGGGAATGTAATGAGCATTTCCTGACCCTTCAAGCATGGTCAATGTGAGGTGACCTGGGTGTGGTCTAGAAACTATTCTGAATACAGTCGAGGTAATAATCCCATTGTCCAACTGGGTGAGACAGTTTCTTCCCATGCTCGTAGTTCCTGTTGGGAAGGAGAATTTCAGCCTTGGACCCTGCTTTCTCTGGTGAGTCAGAGGTTCCCCCAATTCCTAAGGTTAGTTTCTCCCTGACTTTTTTTAGGTCCGGAAGAAATACTTCCCATAGTGTTCCCAGTGACTACTATTTGGAGACTTGATAAAATGAGAACTTTTTACTAGCCAAAAATTAGGCACAAGGAAACAAAAATGATGCCTATAAAACAAGACATTCAGAATTTAAAGACAAGGCTAACATATGTCACTTTTTCTCTTGGGAACTCTAAGTTCTCTTATTCATGTTTCCCTATTCCCTGTTTCTGTCCTACTGTTTTATGCTGGACCTCCCTGATTGATGGCTTTGGTTTGGTGAGACAGTTGATGGTCTTGGCCTTCCAAAATCTGCTTTCCTCAATCCCCAAGCTAGGGGTAGAAACCTCGGGATGGGTTTTTTCCTCCTATCATCTCCTCAGCTCAATTTCTCCTCCTGGGAATAAAACCTGTGCTTCCCTCAACTTAGGCTCCCTAGCCATGGTCCTGGACAAGTCCCCCAACCTTCCATTTGAGAGTGGGGCAGAATTAATGGGTAGTTATAGCAATTTTTAAAAATTATGGGAAGAAAAAGAAATGAAAAAGAAAGAGAAAGACTCTTTCCTATTAATGTGACTATTAAGAAATGCACCTAATTTTGTGGTTTACTCAAAATTTGCTGGAGAGGAGTGTGTCTTGTAGTTCCACGGATGACATCAACTGTGAACTGAATAGTATCCTTTAAAGGAAGAGAGGTGATTGCTGAATAATGGTAGAGGGAGAGTCTGAAAGTGGCAATGGAGGTACAAAACTAACTCTTCTTGGCCCTATGGATCAGAAGACATAAAAGAAGAAACAGCCGGGGACTTCTGGCCAAGCCCGGACACTATATTTCAAGAAATCACAAATGAAAACTGACAAGATCTATTAGAAACAGAGGGCAAAGTAAATTCAGAAAGAATATACTGATCAGTGCCTGAAAGTAAAAGTCCTAGGAATGTCATAGCCAAAATCTACATTTCCCATGTCAAAGAAAAAAAATACTACAAGCATCCAGAGAGAAGGGCTTTAACTACTAAGAAACCAGTCAGGATCACACAAGACCTGAAAGTCCTATAAAAAACAGAGATCTTAGAGTACGATATTCCAAAAAGGCAAGAAATGAAGGCTTACAAACAAGAATAACTTAATCCCCAAAGTACAATCCTACAAGGAAAAAAAAAGCTTCATCTTTAATGGAATAGGGGACTTGTGAGTATTTCTGATGAAAAGATCAGAACTGACTAGGAACTTTGAAATATAAACACCTAGAAAAAATAAATTTATTTGAGCAGCTGGAAGGAGCTGTATCCTAAAAGGGAGAGAAAAAACAAGTGTCTCATTGGTAGATACAAAGATAAGACATAGACGGAGGGAAATAGTGATAGGAGAGCATTTATTAAGGGTGTGCTCAGTTCTGGGGATACAAAAACAAGCAAACAAGGCAGTCCATAACTTTCAAGGGGCTTACATTCTAGTAGGGGAAGACAAAACATGAAGGAGACTTGGAAAGCAGTGAAGAGGGGAGAGAGGAGAGGGTACCTGCCAGGGGCCGGGCCGCTGGTATGGAGGTGAAGTAGGTGAGATGATGAGGCAGAAGGGGAGATGAACATCATTAGTTGGGCATTGGTTATGGGGGTTCTAAGCAAGGACTCACCAGGCATTGAACTGGCCTCAAGGTGGAGTTTTCCCAGGGGACCTTCAGAATTGTAATGTCTTCTAAAGGTATTGAGAGAGTTAAATAAGATGGAGGGTGACTTGATTTTGTTCTAAGGATTTAAAGAGAGAAAAGACAGTAAAAAGAGGAATATCTGAGTGTAGAAAGGTGGGGAAATGGGGTGGAACATGTAGTTTCTCATCATTGAGGCACATAAGAAAAAGAATACACAAACATAGAGGAAGGTTTGTGGGGCTGAACAGAAAAAAAAAAGGGCCGATAATATGGAGGAAATGAAGAATAATGGAAATAAAGCTCCTGTACTTCATTGTCAAGACATCTAGGGCAAGGTGCCCAGGATATTTGTGACTCTAGTGGCAGGTTTATAGGAAGACATATAAGAGTACATACATGATATAAGCTATCACATGGTTGTAATAATATAATAAAATCAAATCATTGCTCCTTTGAAGTATCAACTAATTTTTAAGAAATATATCACAATTTACACAAATAAGTGTTCTCTTATTCAAAATACTCTCATTTGAAGTATGAGACCCAATGATGTGACATTAACTCAAGATTTTGGAAATCCATTCAGAATTACTTTTAGAATTATGTTTTACATACACGATTGCACACATATAACCTATGTCAGATTGCTTACCCCCTCAGGGAGAGGAAAAGGGAGGGAATGAGGGAGGAAGGGCAAGAATTTGGAACTCAAAAAAAACAACAACAAATGTTTGAAATTATTTTTACATGTAGCTGGGGAAAAATAAAATATTATTTCAAAAAAGAATCACTTTTAGAGTCTCATTCATCTGAACTTGTAGAGAATCAAATAAGGTGATTACTGTATCCAATCAAGATGGGCTAGATTGGTTAGGATAAAAAACTAGGTGTAACTATAAAGTAATGAGACTGGCTTTCTTATGTGAGTTGAAAACTAGTTGTGGAATAGTTCTGAAAATATTTTGAAAAAACCGTATCACTGGAATAAATGATAGAATGAACCTTTCAAGAGCACTATCTTAAAATATATGATTCATTCGGATATAAAAGTTCTGGTTTGTTTTAAAAAAATTGATCTCTACTTGACAGTCACACCTCACTTTAAGATAACATAGCCTGGATACACAGTGGTTCTTAACCTGAGGAGGATCACTGAGCATGTGGTTCATTGTAGTCTATATTCCTTGTTGCTGGGGAGGCTGAGGTTGATAGATTGCTTGAGCTGGGCAATTCTGAGCTACAGAAAGGGAAGGGAAGAAGCATATATTAAGTACCTACTATGTGCCAGGCACTGCACAATGTGTGTATGTCAGGTAGGTGCTATTATTATCTCCATTTTACAGTTGAGGAAATTGAGGCAGACTTACCTAGGGTCATACAGTTGTTTGAGGCTGGATTTGAACTCAGTTCTTCCTGATGTAAGTCCAGCATTCTATCTACTGTACCACCTGCCTGCAGTAGATCTAAAACCAACTGAGTTTCTGAATTAAGTCTGGCACCCATATGGGGGGCCCCTGTTAAAGAAGGGATGAAACAGCCTAGGTTGGAGTAATGAAGCAGATTAAACCTTCCTGTGTCTGTAAGTATTAGGATTGGGCCTCTGAATGGCCCTAGTCTCAAAAACAACAATAAAAAGAGCAAACCAATGGAAAAAAATGAAGGTTCAGTGAACTTTTTATGAAAAGATTTAATAACAGCATTTCAATATAATTGGCTTACTTTAATCCTATGTATTTTATTTTATGCATATAAAACATGATTTTGAGAAGGGGTCCACAGACTTCACCAAACTCCCAAAGGGATCCCATTACACAAAAGATAAGACGAAGGTCTAACAGGCTTTGCAATGTTCATATTGACTCTGTAAAATAAATAGTCTCAAGTTTATAAATGTAGGAACCATAACTAATAACACATTACATATAAGACAGTTTATAAAATCCTTTCATATGTCTGATCTCATTTGATCTTCACACCATTCTGGGAGGCAGGATCTCATTGCACAGGTCAGGGACTTAGGTTTCAAAGAAGTTAAGTGATTTGCTTATGGACACACAGATAATAAATGAGGAGCTGAGTCTCGTGACCAGATCTTCTGATTTCTATGATTTTTCCACTCCCTGTGTGGCCTCAGTTTTATCCTTTCTTTGAACCTGACATACACCAAAGTTCTGTTCAAAAACTGGGGCTTGTCTCATGAGCTGGTGACAGAAAAGACCCCTCTAAAGACTGACACTAAAAACCAACAAATATCCTTTCCTTGAGTAATTCTGGTGTTTTCTCAAGGTAGAGAGAAATTAATTAGGGCAATAAAATATTTCCTGTCTCTTGGTTTGTCAACAACATTTATAGAGTAGCTTACTGTTCAGAATCACTATGCTAGGAGATAAAAGGCCTGTGAAAGAGAGAAGACAGTTCTTATTCTGCAGTGGGGAAGCTAGGATGGTATAGGTATACCTCAACCAGCAAAATAGCAATATTTCTGAAAAGTGGTGTGGGAATCCCATTTTTATACTCCTGGCTGCAAGCATAGAGCATGGTGGGGTATGGCAGGAATGGTGCTAGAACACCCCACCAACAATCCCATTGGTCTTCCCCTTCTGATTCACATGGCACTCAGGGGAACGGCTAATGAGAATGCTTCTCCACCTTATGCCCAACTATGTGTATGCCTTAAATTGGTTCCTTATCAGTTTACATTATATGCAAGTTGATGTGTGTGTAATTTCTGTTTGGGCATCAATTGGCAATGGAGACACTTAGATTTGAGAAAGAGTTTTGGGTTTGAACTTCTTCAGTAGCCCTATCTCTGGTTTTTTTTGCGGGGGGAAGAGATAACAATCCATAAACAAATGCTTAAAAGTAACAAGAAAGCCAGCTATACCAAGGAATCCTGCAATGAATCCTTTTGTAAAGAGAATAACCACCACTCCTAATGGCTTTTACATAGAGATTACTCTTAGGGCTTGTCAGGAAACGGACATCCATGGAATCTTCTCCATTTTCATTGTTGGCTGACTTGTAACTAGAAATTCCAGCAATGGAGGCAAATTCAATTTCGGAGGGAGTGCTTTCTAAGGGTGGCCATGTCTATGTGTGGTAGAGGTAGATTTACATGAATTGAAGGTGGATGAGGAATTTTGAGGATGTGGTGTTCAAAGAGGGAAGGAGCTGAGGTCAAGAAGAATGAACTTAACTCTCGAGGAAGAATGGCATAAGCCATTGATGACAAGAGAAAGTATGGACAGGATGGGTTCAGTTTCAAAGGAGAGCTGATTGCTAAGCGAATGTGATCTAAGAAAGCTCTGAAAGAAACAGCCAGCCTTGGAGAAGGTACCAAGTGATGTGTGTCTTCAGAAGACAGCTAGGTTTCAATGAGTACCAGAATATGAAATGTTAGAGGAAAAGGCACAGGAAGTGTCTTTTATTCACAACAGTAGATAGTTTCAGAGCGCACAAAGGGAAGGCAGAGGAAGATGAGGACTGAGAAAAGTTAGGTCTATTTATTATTGAAGAAGTAGCCTACGCGCAGGGAGGTGGGTGGATGAGGACTGTCTTTGGGGCTAATCTCAGGCTTCCCACCTGAGACCTGCATTAATCAGGCAACCCTTCTTCTCTCTCTCCAGTCTCCTTTCTTTCTATCTCCAATAAGCATTTATTAGGCCCCTAGTATGTGCCCAGCACTGTGCTAGTAGTCTGGTTTACCAAGATCAAGACAAAACTGTTCTTTCCCCTAACAGCCTCACATTCTATTCCATTCTGTTCTGAGATCACAAGACAACGGGATGGCCCTGGGATCCTGGGGAATGGCAGCTTTGAATAGACCTGATTTATTTCTGATCCCTGGATTAAATGAAAGCTTGGATCTCCCAGATCTATCTCTCCCCCAAAATAAAGCCAATGTCAATTCTGTCTGGGCAATCACACAGGGGAAAAGGGAAATGTGGGGCTGGGAGATAGCTTCAGGTCTGCTGGTACAGCTGGGGAGTCTTACTGACCCAAGATAGGATTTCAGTGTTGAAATCACCTTGTTGATTAAAGGATAACATTTGACTTGGGACCGATTTTTCTTCAAAATCGATTTGTCAACTGCAGCCTGAGTTAATGAGACTTCTCTCAGGCCTTGTTTCCCTTCCCTGCCCCCGAGCCCAACCAAGCTCCCAGCTGTTAACTTGAGCAAACAACAATTAATTGTAACCTGGCTCAACTGTGGAACTCAGGTCTGTAATTAAAAGCTTCTCTCCATGAAAAGGACACCCCTGCTGCATTGATGTCAAAGCCACAAAGGAAAAGGCTTTGCCAAACAAGAAGGGAGAAGGTCCAGTTGGAAAGCAACTCTTTTGTATAAATCAGAGGCCAGTAAGGATGGCCCACAGAGACTGCTAATGGATAGCCGGTGGCTGTCCTAGGGCTAAGCCCAGCTCTCCAGGGTCTGTCTTTCTTTTTAAATTTTTTTTTCAATCATGAGGTATTTATTTTCCCTTCCCACCTCCTTCCCACCTCTCCCACTGAGAAAAAGAAAAACCAAAACTTTGTAACAAATAAGCAGAATCAAGACAAACAAATTCCATATTGGCCAAGCCTAGAAATCTGTGATCTCATTCTGTGCTTGAGTCTACCATCTCTCCATCGTGGGTAGCAAGTCTCATCGTTGGTCCTCTGGAATTATAACTGATCTCTGCATCAATCAGAGCTCTTCAGTCATTCAAACGTATTTATTTTTACAATGTTATTATTATAGTATAAATTGTTTCCCTGGTTTTGCTTACTTCTATCCATATCAATTCATACAAATCTTCCTAGATTTCTCTGAAACCTCTTTCTTCATTTCTCACTACATAATTGTATTCCATTACATCCACATTCCCTAATCTGTTTAACTGTTCCCTAATTAATGGGCATCCACTTTGTTTTCAGGTCTTTGTTGTCACTAAAGAGCTGCTATAAATAACTTTGTATATAAAACACTTTTTCTTCTCTCTTTGATCGCCCCCAGGTATAGGCCTAGTAGTAGTATTTCTGTGGGGTCCATTTCATAAGGCTCAATCCAACTTAAAGCAGTCCATAGAGGAACTTGTAACCCAGAACAAACATGCTAGCTTTTATGGTCAAGAGGCTGGCCCAGTACCTTGCACAATTTCTTCAAGAGTCAGAGTAGTTTTGATAAGACCCATGCCTACAAAGGTTTGCTTTTCCAGACCCTTTCGCTCTCCCCACTGTCCCCACCACATGAGTTAGGCTGTCTTTTCCCTAATAAACAACAAACCCAGGACTTTAATCACTAGGGGTGGGGCAAGGCTCAAGCTAATGAACTTTCTTGAGGCAGCTTCCTACTTCCTTTCCTACTGTGGAAAGCTTCCTGTAGGGGACAGTGTTCTTCCGATGTGGTAGATGACAGAACACCACTTGAGTTACCACATCCTATCCTGCTGAACAGACATATTTCCTCAAAGGACTGGATGGGTGGGGCACCTATAGAATGAAAATGCCACTGTATTTTTGTTGAGTCTCCTTGTAAACCCTTGTTAACTATTCAAAGACTTATGTGTGCCTTATTGCATCCCAATATAAGATCAGAGCTAACAGGGAGCTGGTGTGAGGCCAGCTTTTAACAACTGTCTTCTGTATAGCTGCCACCCAAACCCCTGCACTGCAGGGTGGACCATAAAATCAAACTTCAGAAACTTCCTGTGCACTCTCAGCAAAATACCAGGGAATGCATGGCCCTCCTTGAGGCTCCTTCATTCTAGAGTAGCATAGGCCTTCCTCAGAAGCCATCTAGTACAAAGTTCCACCAAACAAAGGCCCATAAGCCTATAATCTCATCAGGTTGATTGGGGAACTTGTCAAATTAACAATGGGATCCCTCATTCCCTGTGCTCTTATATTAACATCTATAGCCAAAAACGTTAGGAAGGAACATGTGAGGAAGCTGCTGTTCAATGGTCGACCATGGCCTAAAACTGTTTAAGATAATTTATTAATTTTCAAGTTTTATTTTAAACTTTTTATTTGAAACTATTTAAAAAATTATTTTGAAGCTTTACTTTAAAACTAAATATTTTTAAATGTTTGAGAGAGTCAGGGGGAAAAAAAAGGATTGGTCCCTTTAAGAATAAATTTATTTTGGTTAGAACAGTATAAGTCCCATGATCTAGGATCACAGAATACTAAAAGTGGAGGGTGCCACCTGAGGAAACAGCCCACTGTTAGGTAGGCAGAGCTTTGCTGGAATCTCACCTTACCCTCAGCTTCATTCATTATTGTAAGTTATCAATCACCTTGAATTCCTTCTAGGAACAAAAGTTTTCAAATTTAAAATAGAATAGAAATCTTTGCTCCAAATGGAAATAGTAAGTGCTCTTTCATATGCTGTGATGTGTGTGGGTGTGCATGCATGGGTGTGTGTATTTGCACTGAATTAGGATAGAATTGTTTAAACAAGGACTCTAGAATTTAGACTATTTTAATTCAGATTTAGGTATGTACTCTGGGGAGCCACTATCCTGTAGAAGGTTGATGCCTGACTCTTAGGTAGGTTTTCTTTGCAGAATTAGAGTAAGTCCTGATTCAGTCACCTTATATGAAAACTTGTTCTTAAAGGAGAATGAATTTTGATCAACAAACTCTGCAAGAAAACAGTAGGAAATGAGATACAAGGTAAAGCAAGAATTAAAGAAATATGAAACCAAGGGCCCTTTCTCTGATATTTTAATTGTTCAATTCCTTTTTAACTAAATGTCTCTTATTTGCAACTCAGCCTAATGCTTTTCTCTTAATAGAGTCTTCTCAGTGGCATATATAGCCTGCTGAACTGACCCATCTGTTTATGGGATGTTAGCAGCCAGAAACCATGTAAAATTCACCATTGTTGAGAAGCTAAATGTCTTTTATTGTTTGACAGCAGGGAAACTATTTTCACTTCCTCAAAACTTCTGCTGGCTCAAGACTTATGACTCAATACTAGGTATTCTTCTATGAACTGGGTTATTCCACCCAGATGTTGTGGCAGCAGAAAGTTCTAGCCATAAGTTTGGATGCTCTTCTAAATGGAAATAATGTGGCCATTTTGTTGTTTTTCATTAATTTCAGCCCTGTCTGACTCTTTGTGACCCCATTTGGGATTTTCTTGACAAATGTACAGGAGTGGTTTGCCATTTCTTTCTACAGCTGAGGAAACTGAGGCAAACAGGTCGTTTCACCAATAACAATATGGTACATGAACAGACACCCGGTCTTCAAGTCAGGAAGGCCTGGCTTCAATCCTACCTCAGTCATTTGGTAGCTGTGCTTTGTGGAGGTAAGTAACCTAAACTCTCTCAATTTCTCTCTATATAATGGGGGGGGCGGTACTCAAATTTTTACAAAAATGAAAGTTGAAAACTATCTTTGCATGTAATTGGAAATAAATAAAATATTATTAAGGAAAAAAATATAAAATGGTGGGAGGGGAAGCAGTGCACTTCAGTGTACTTATAAATCTTCAAGTACTATATTTAAAGTAATATATAAAAGTACTATATAAAAATGAACATTTTTTTTTTAACCAGAAGAGAGCTTCCTTTATCATTGCGGATTGTCACTGAGAGGGCGAGTCATGTGTGTAATCATGGTCATTACATATTAGAAGTTAGATTAAAATGCACAAATCTTTCTAAACTAGAAAAAAAATCCTTCTAACAAAACTTTCTAGTGAGGTCAGCTCACTATCCACTAAGCCACACTCCCTCTATTATTTTTTCTGTGGCCCTAAAATTTCTAAACAAGTACAACTCATCATCCCTTGGGACTTTCTCTCTTTGGGGATCCTTGATCTTCACTTTACAACCAATTTCATGGTCCTCTTTTTTGATGTTGGGCAAATCACTTCATCTCTGTTGGTCTCAGTCCCTCA
>CM053587.1:97850848-97895537 GCA_028646515.1 Pseudochirops corinnae | reverse complement strand
TTTACATTACACTGTGAACCTTTTTCTCTGGGTTCTTCTTCTCTTTACAACAGTTCATACAAGTCTTCCCAAGTTTCTTTGAATATTTCCTATTTGTTTTTCTTTTATAGTGCAATAATAATACATTACAGTCACATATAATTTGTTCAATGATTACCTAATCAATGGGAACCCACTTTGTTTCCAGGTCTTTCTTCCCACAAAAGAATCACTGTAAATATATATGTGTGTGTATATATATATATATATGACTTTTCATCTCTGTTTTTATCTTTTCTTGGAGTAAATGTCCAGTAGTGGGTCACTTTTCTAGCATCATTTCAAGTTGCTTTCCAGAAAAGCTGGGCTAGTTCACAGCTTCATCAAATACACATTAGTGTGTGTACAAGTATAAAGCCAAGCATGAGCAGCTTTCTAGAGGACTGCTGCTGTGAACAACTTTAAGGTTCTGATTACATGGTATAGTGAACTCTCTATTTATTTAGCAGTAAATTAAAGCAAAACATTCACAGAAACTAAAGTGCAGCATTCATAGTGTTATAATATAACAATTTATCACCAAAGTGGCCACATAGTTTTAAACAAAAGATATCATTCAGTAATCTCTTAACTCAATCATCCTTAAGGAGCAAGTCTCCTTAAGGGACACAAAGTACAAAGGTCAAAGTTCTCTACCTCAAAGTCACAGTAAATCATGATCTTCTCAGTCAGCATTAAGTACCCATCTTTTCATCTTGACTTGAAGCTGGCTGTCAGATTCCATGGTTCTTCTTTCATGGTCCCAGCTCCTTCCTGAATCTACCCAGCTGTCACCTGGATTCAAAGATAGGCAACTCTCAGCTCCTTGTACAGCTCCATATTAAAGTTTACAGTGTCCGGTCCACCTCAAGTCCTTCGTAGTTTCTGTTTCTGGGAAGACAAAGCTTAACAGAGCCAAAACAATATTCGTGCACATTGCCAGCACCATCATCAATTCACTATCTGTTTGTGAAATCAACACAGACCCACAAACAAGGTTTGAGAACTCAATACAAATCAACAGTACAGTCCCAGGACCTCTAAATGCCTCCTCCAGGACATCTGTAAACAGACAAGAAAATCTTCTTTCAGGGCTTCCAGTAAGGTCCCAGGGCTTCTGTACAAAGTATCACAAACAAAAATCAACACATACAGAACAGACAGAGTGCCTGGTCACCACAAAGTTCCCTTCTCAATTCTGCCACCACAAGTGCTCTCTTCTCAGTTCTTCTCTTTCCCAGCTTGGGCTTCTCCTTATATGTGGTCATTAAACTCCTCCCTGTTCCTCCCCTTCCTGTTGCATCTGCAACAGGGGTTCACAAGTTATGGGGTTCACAAGTTATGTTTCTTAACAAATACTTGATATAATCATGGGCAAGGCTCAAAAGAAACTTGAACTGCAACAAGGTGCTAAATAATTAAATTGTTGAAACAAAGTGCTAAGTACCTCTTTGCTTGCCATTACAACAAGCACAGTAGATTTCAGAAAATCTCGGAGCTGAAATGGACTCCTGAGCCATCTAGTTCAACCTGTACCTGACTCTTTGTTAACATCATAGTCCAGTCTTTTCTTGGAAGATTTCCTCCTAAGGCAATCCCTTCTGGTTTTGGACATCTTTAATTGCTAGGAAGATTTTCCTAAATCAGAATTGTTACAGCTTTCAGTAATTACCCCTAATACTATCCTGTGGGATGAAGAAGAACAATTCTAATCCTTTTTCCATATTGGCAATCTTTCAATTATTTCAGGGTAACTATTAGGTTTTCTCTTCTCCAGGTTAAAAATCTCAGGTTCCATTAATCAGTCTTCACAGAGCATGATCACCAGTCCTCTCACCAGCTGGTCACTTTCCCAGATGAGCTCCAGATTGTTAGGGGTTTTTTCTCCTAAAAAATAATGCCCAGAGCCAATCATAATACTCCAATTGTGGTCTTCTCAATATAGTTACATAGAAACTAGCATCTCTCTTGCTCTGGGTACTTTGTCTCTCTCTAAGCCGTCCAACATAACAGTAACATTTTTGAGTTTGTAAGATATTAAAACCTTTGTGTCTTTTCCAAAGGAGCTGTTATCTTGCCATGCTTACACCATTCCATATTTGTGAAGCTGATTTTGAAAATATAAATTTAACAATAGTGGGTGGTTAATGTGAAGGAAAGGAAGAAAATAAGCCTTTCTTCAGCATTTACTATGTGCCAGACATTACTAAGTATTATACAAATATTACTTCACTTGATATTCAAATAAAAAATATTCTAAAATAAAATAATAATGGAGATAAAAACCCTCCATGTGTTTCCTATGTGGGTAGTATGAGTGAATGAATAAATGAATGAATTAGTGATGAAGTCTTTATTAAATGGTTCCCATATGCTAGACACTGCGCTAATTGCTGGGGATATAAATGCAAAAAGTAAGACAGCCCTTACCCTCAAGGAACTTATATTCTAATTGGGGGAGACTATATATATATGTATGTCTGTATATGTGTATATATGTATGTGTGTATGTATAGTGTTTATATCTATATCTATATAGTCTCCCCCAATTAGAATATAAGTTATATATAGCTTATATGTGTGTGTATACAATTCATATATATGTATATATATGAATTGTAGCAAGGATGGGGCATTTTGATCCAGGATATGACAGAGATGGCAAGTGGAGTCATGGGGCAAAGGAGTAGCATGTTCTTTTTTGTTTCATTTTGTTTCTGTTTTTTATGATCATATTAAATATATTTCCACATCAGTTATCTTGTGAAAGAAGGATCAGAACAAAAGAGAAAAACACTGAGAAAGAAAAAAAAAAACAGAAGAAACAAAAAATAATATGCTTTGATCTGCTTTCAAACATGTTCTTTTTTTAAATCATTCTTAAATATGAAATAAAACAAGCTTTTGCATAACATTATAGATGATTGCTCAGAAAATTGAAAATCTATTGTGTATAACTTGCTATTCTTTTAAAATATACAATAATGGTATCATGTAACTTTCCTTTTTCTACCCCCCCCCCCCGAGATGGATGCTATTACACACACATACACACACACACACACACAATCATTCTATATATCAATTCTTTCTCTAGATGCAGATATCATCTTCCTTTACATGTCCTTTGTAGTTAATTTAGGTATTTATAATAGTCAAAATGACTTACTCAAAGTTGTTCTTACGGCAATATTGCTTTTACTGTGTACGGTGTTCTCTTGGTTCTGCTCATTTCACTTTGTATCAGTTCATATAAGTCTTCCCAGGTTTTTCTAAAATCATCCTGCTCATCATTTCTTATACCACAATAGTATTCCATCACAACCATATACCACAACTTTTTCAGCCATTCTCCAATTTATGGGCATCACCACAATTTCTAGTTCTTTGCCACCACAAAGAGAGCTGCTATAAGTATTTTAGAACATATACATTTTTCATTTCCTTTTTCTCTATCCATCTTTGGAAATAGACCTAAAAATAAAATCAGGCTTAAGTAATTGGAAAAATATTAATTGTTCATAGATAGGCAGGGACAATATAATAAAGATGACAATTTTACCTAAACTAATTTATGTGTTTAGTGCCATCCCAATTGCATTACCAAATAATTATTTTACTGAATTAGAAACAAAGAATAACAAAACTCATTTGGAAGAACAAAAAGTCGAGAATGAAAAAAAATGTAAAGGAAGAAGCTTTAGATGTACCAGATCTTAAATTATATTGTAAGGCAGTAATTATCAAAACTATCTGCAATTGGCTAAGAAATCTAAAGCTAGATCAGTTTAACAGAATAGACATATAATTTATAGCAGCAAATAAAAATAATAAAAAAAAGTAGTGTAAAGGTATAAATTTGGGGGGTAAGAATTCATTATTTGGTAAAAATTATTGGGAAAACTAGAAAGCAGTCTGGAAGAAATTGGGCACAGACCAGTATCTTACACCATTTACCATGATAAGATCAAAATCGATACATGACTAAGTATAAAGAGAGATATTCAAGAAAATTTGAAGAACATGGAACATATTGCCTATCAAACTTATGAATAGGTAAGCAATTTATGAATAAATAAAAGACAGAACAGTGCAAGGTATAAAATGGACAATTTCGATTACAAAAATTAAAAAGGTTTTGTAGAAATAAAACAAATTTAGCCAAGATCATAAGGACAGCAGGAAATTTGGGGGGAAATTTTATAGACAGTTTTTCAGATAAAGGTCTCATATCTAAAATACACAAAGAACTTTGTAAAATCTATAAGAAGATGAGTCATCCCCCAATTGATAATAGTCAAAGGAGAGAAACAAGTAGTTTTTAGATAAAGAAATCAAAACATTTTATGGTCATATGGAAAAATGCTCTAAATCATTATTGACTAGAGCAAGGCAAATTGAAGCAACTTCGAGATATAATTTTACATCTATCAGATTGGCTAAAATGATTGAAGGAGAAAGTCACAAATGTTGGAGAGGATGTAGAAAAATTGAAACATTAATTCATTGTTAGTAGAATTGTGAGCTGATCCTACCATTTTGGTAAACAATCTGGAATTATGCCCGAAGAGTTATTAAAGTGCCTATACTCTTTGATCCAGCAATATCACCACTAGGACTTGTCCTTTCCAAAGAGAGCAGGAGATGGGGGGAGAGGGTAAGTAGATCAAAGTATTCTGTTTGAAAGATACCTGGTATTATGGTGGAGGAGGGCCTAGAGATGCCAAGATATGATGAACTCTCACCACTCAGAAACTGGGGACCCAAGTAAGAGAGTTTTGTTAGCCTGTTTTTTTCTGGATAATATCACACAATAAATCAAACTTTGGGCTAAATCCAATATGTAAATGAAATTATATGACTCAGCTGCCAATCTCAGAGAATAGTTTATCTATGAGACTTTGTCAAATACTTTGCTGAATCTAGGTGTACTAGTATTCCCTTGATCTAACCATTTAATAACCTTGTTTAAAAAAAAAGCAAATGAGGTTAGTCTGGTAGGACTGAGTCTTGATAATGCCATACTGACATTTGATGGTTCATTTCTTCACTTTCTAAATGCTGATGAACTATCACTTCAATAAATATTCTAAAATGTTACCAGAAAAGCAAATTAAAGCTCACCAGCCTGTAGTTGTCAGGAAGCAACTCTTTCATTTTTTGAAGAGGGCGCCATTTTCCTCTTTATAGTTCTGCTGGTTCACAAGTGCTTTGGGAAGGAGAAAAGAGAATAGGAAGATGGGAAGGAAGGAGAGAGGGAAGGTAAGGAAAGAAAAAGGAAATGAAGAAGAAGGAAGAAGGAAGGAAGGAAGGAAAGAAAGAGAAAGAAAGAAAGAAAGAAAGAGAGGAAGGAAGGAGGAAAGGAAATCAGGAAGGAGACAGAGAAGGAGGGATGGAAATGAGAAGGGAGGAAAAAAGTTAAGTGTTTATTAAGCTCCATCATGTGTCACTGTGCTCAACTCTTTACAAATATGTTATTTGATCCTCACAACAACCCTGGGAAGGAAGTGTTATTATTATTCCCATTTTACAAATGATCAAACTGAGGCTGACAGGTTAAGTGACTTGCCCAGGGTCCCAAAGCTAGTAAATATCTGAAGCTAAATTTGAATTCAGGTTTTCCTGAATCCAGGTCTAATGCTTTGTCCACTAAAGAACTTTAGAGATAAACTAGTCCAGGTCCTTCATTTTCTGAGTTAGCAAACTGAGGCTAGAGAGAAAATAACTTGCCTAAGGTCACATAGCTAATTAGTTGATATGATCAATTCTGCTTTCAAATCTAGAGTTCCTTCCCCAACATGCTGTCTGTCTCCTCCAAATTTAGTGATCTATAAATTCAATTCAAAGAAAGAAAATGTCATTGTGAATTGAGTGACTGAAGGAGATTTTAAGGAGAAGGTAAAACTTGAGCTATATCTTGAAAGATAGGTAAATTTTAGCTATCCAGTCCGATATAATAAGCATCTCTTAACCTCATACTTTGAGCTATGCTCTGCGGTAGGACTGGGGATTCAAAGACAAAACAAAAACCAGTCCCTGCCCTCAAGGAGTTTATATTCTATTAAGAGGAAATGATGTAGAAACAGCTAATTATGGTATGGACTCCTTTGAAGATCTAACAACTCCCCAAGAGCCTACCCTATCTAAGCTGAGTCTAGGGGTTTTAAGAGGTAGAAGTGAGAAAAGAGAACATAGAGGTGCTGTGCAAAGGCATGAGTAGAGAAAAGGATTCAGAAGGTGGGGCATGATGTTTGGAGAAGAGCAAGTAAGCCAGTTTAGTTGGAACATAGATGGTATGAAGGGGAATGATTTGCAATATAATGCTAGAAAGGGAGAGACTGGAGCCCACTTGTAAAAGGCTTTAAGTGCCATGCCGAGGTGTTTCTGTTTTATTGGTGAGGCAATAGGGAACCATTGAAATTTGGCTGATTCTGGGCAGTAAAGTGATAAAATTCAAAAGGCAGTCTAGAATGCCTCACCAAGGATCAATGAGAGAAACACTTCGTCTTGTCTGTTATTCCAAGAGCCTTCCCGTCCTAGGCAGCAAATTAACTCCTGTAGCTACTGTTTTATTAAGTCTTCATATAAACTGTATCAAATTATTTCAACTTTTAAAAACTGAGCATTAGACTCTGAGCTTTTCTACCAAACCCTTTGTCCTGAGCAGTCCAGGATGGGCAGGGGATTAGATGGACAGCCTGCACTTAGCTCTTTGCCCTACCCTGCCCTGCCTTGTCATGAGATGGAAAGTTCCCAGGGAGCCAAGGCTTCCCTTGTGAGCCATCTGTGCTATACTACATTTATCTAGAGAGAGAAATTGGAAAGTTTCTCTCTCCTTTTGTATTGTCTAGATTCCTCTACTCTGGTCTGCAGAGCTGCTGTCCCAGTCTGTTCGGTGACCAAGGCCTGGGCTTAGGGGCCAGCCATTGCCTGACAGCCCTGCGGGACCACAATTTGCAGGCGTCTCTAGGCCATCAGGGACGGATATCACAGGTTCTCTTTCCTCTCAGGACACCAAACAAAGCTTCAGGTGGATTTCCATGACAACCTTCATTGAAGTCCAAACAGCTGGGTTTTTCAAAGGCAGTTTAACCTCTTCCACCATCTCATCCCAACAGTTGCAGGATTTTTTTTAAAGCTTGACAAAAAAAAAAAAAGAAAAGAAAAGAAAGAAAAAAATCATGGGGGTAGACTGGAAAAGTAGACCAGAGCTTTCAAACATCCCAGACTTCTGGTGGTTTCCATTCATGGGGTGATAACACATCTTGAAACAGGATATTTAGAATTTGTTTGGTTTCACGTTTATCCACACTAGCCTAAACAGTAATGGCTAAGAGCTCTGAAAACACTTACACAGAGGAGGTGGGGTAAAGCTGAGATTTTTAAAAGAAGGAAAATGTAATTGGAAACAGACAAGTTGCCTCCATTTTGCACCTTGTCTAATATAGTCACAGTCCTGGTTTGCCAAAGAACTTGCTGCAGACTATAGCATCCTCACATTCCAGGCACTCCTCAGTGCCTCTTCATCCAAAGTTTACTTATGCAAGCTTAGCTTGGTTTTTCCACAGATCTTCTGTCTGGTCTGCAGCCATCATCCTGAGAAAGAGCACCCATGGGGCTGAGCTGGGGCTGGGGTAGGGGGTGCATGTGATGAAAGTAGCTTCCAAAGGTGGACTCTGGAGGTCCCACCTGGCAACATGGAGCCAGTCTGTAAGGATAAGGGATTGCTCAGTCCAGCAAGGCCCTTAATAGAGGCCAATGATGCACTGGGGTCTAGGATAAGGAGGGGCTATCCATGCCAAGATGACCAGATGCTGAAACCAGGAGGTAATAGATGAGCCTTCTGAGGCCACGCATGGACTACTTGCTATGTGCTGCATCTCATTACACAGAAGACACACTCATGAAGCTGGCTAGAGCTCCAAGGAGAGCAATAAGAATGATGAAGGGGCCAAAGGGAGTGACTTATGAAAAGAGATTAAAAGAATTAAACGTGTATAACTTGGCTAAGGGAAAAGCAAGAGGGAATTTGAAAACTCTACAAGAGTATAAACACGAGGAGAAAGGAGAGAAAGAGGAATTGCTCTGACTGGTGCCTGGGGACATAACTGGAAGTACTGAGATGGAAGAAAAGAAAACCCTGACTACCTATTGGGGAAAACTTCTGAATATTCCCAGGTATCAGAATTATATGGAACTTCTTGGTTTAGGGTAAATAAGATCAAAGTCAACAAGGCAAGAGAAAACTGCTATAGAATTATATTAATCATGGCAGGGTTGGTTGGGGGAGGTAGGGAAAGTTCCTAGTAGTATAGTACTCTGTTAGATTGGGGATTGCAGATGGCAAACTCTCCATTGCCTTCCCCTCCTATGTTCTCCTCTTCACCCCTTTGGCCATAAATCCTCTAGAAAACATCTATTGCGTGAGAAAAAACCAAACCCTCCAAGGGCTCCTATAGGAACACACAAGGATTTGTTCAGATCTTGGCTCTTACAACGACCAAGGTGTGTGACCCAGCAAAGTCTCTGAGTCTTAGTTTTTTTTGCCTGTAAAATGAGAAGTTTGGACTAACTGGCTACTAAAGTCCCTTATAATTCTACATTTATGATCCTAAAACAGGACTGAAGACTTGAAGAGGACAAATCACTCCTTTGCTTTCCCCCAACCTATTGACTTGATGAGTTCCCACCTGCCACTTCTGAAGGATTCCTGCTCTGCTGACCAGAGTCAGGCTGTGAGAAAGGGGAGAAAAGCAAGAACAGAAAAAGAGGCAGGATATTTCTTCTTGTGCAAGGAGGGTCTTGGGGTGGCCTCACAGTGGAAGAGGACCATCAGAAATCAGTCCCTTCTCCCTGCCTCCAGAACTCTTGTACAAGCCATGAAGAACAGGATTCTGGATTCAGAACTGGAAGGGATCTCAAAAGCTATAGAGGCTAACCCTTTCATTTTACAAGAGGGGAAACTGAGGTCTGGGTCAATGAAGTGACTCACCCAGGGTCACACAGAAGTAAGAAAGAAGCACTTCAGAAGCAAGACTTGAACTCAGGTCTTCTGACTCCAGAGTTTTACACTGTGCCACTGATGCCTTTAAAAGAGTCATGTGGATTAACTGTCTCCTTTGCAATGTGAACATTTCTTTTTTGCAGGAATTAAAGTTCCTTCAGATTTTCCTGTCCACTTGATTTAATCAGCTCTATTAGAGCCCTGGGCCTGGAATTCCTTATTTGTGAGAATTAACCACAATGCCCTAGAGCCATCCATGCTAACCTGAGAGATACTTTCCACCTCTTGTTCTAGGAACAGTAATTAAATCAAAATTGTCATCTTGCCTGGAAAGGATATGTCAAATAAATCACTCTATGACTCCACTCACCATTCCTGTCTTCCCAGACAAAAGCACATCATTTTTTCTCTCTGTGGCTGTGTCTCTCTGTCTCTGAGAGACAGAGACAGAGACAGACAGACAGACAGACACATACCCACACACACACCCTGTAGGAGCTTACATTAACTAGAGGATCTATCTGATGTTTGTATTCTCCAGCACTAAACTTAACAAGTGCCTAATAAATGCTTTTTCATTCCTTCCTTCCTCCAACATCTGGCTGATGTCACCTTCACAGGAAGTTCTCTTGGAAGAGGCAAAAGGACTAGGGATAAGGGAGACAAGGAAAAAGAGCATCAGATACAGTCCCCTATTCCGATACCTCTTTTCCGATTTGTGAGGGCTACTTGGAACTTCTTCTACCTGAGACCTGTAGAACCGATGATTCTTTCACATAAAATACAGTTCAACCCTAACAAAAGCTGCCATTCGTATAAGCCTTTCAAAGTGTGTACATTGTGATCATTTGATCTTCCTGACAACACTGAGGTAGATTCTGGAGATAAGGTTGTGCTCATTTTCAAGTTGAGAACACTGATGTTCAGAGATGACACTGATGTTCCCTAATGACATCTGGTAGGTGTTGAAGGCAGGAGACTCCAAGTCCAAGGTTTACATACCATGCTATCTCTCAAAATTTTATTAAGCACCTACTATGTGCAAGGAATTTGCCAAGCAACTGGGCATACAAATATGAAAAGATCTTAAAAGTTAATGGGGAGAGGAATAATAATCATGGGGTTGGGACCATACCTGTGATTTCACTGGTGACAGGAACTCCCAAGGAAAACCTTGTTGGTTCATTATAAATTTAGAAAGTTGCCTGGAGGAAGCAAGAGGTTAAATAACTTGCCCAGGGTAATGCAGTCAAGGTATATTAGAGATAGGACTTAAACTCAGGTCTTCCATGACCCCATTGTAGGTTCTCTGTGTATTATTTTATGTTACCTCTTAAAATAATAATAATAATGGCTTATATTTAAGGTTTGCAAAGTTTTATGTGCAACAAAGTATATAATGCAAAGTAGAGTGTGATAGGGGTACAGGGGAAATCCAGATAAAGGGCTCTAGATATATTTGAGGAGTAAGGGGTCCTTTTCCTTGCAAGAAAATCAAAGAAAGCTTTGTGGAAGAGGCAAAATTTGAAGGAAGAGAAGGATTTCAAAAGAGGGAGTAGATTGCAGGTCCTGGGGGAGGGAGTAGGCCTGATGGAGCCTTGAGTAAACTAGTGTGGCTGGAACATTCAACATGCAAAAAGGAGCAGGGTCAAACAAGGCTGGAGAAGTGGACTGGAACCAGATTGTGGAAGATTGAAATGGCAGATAAATGAATTTTTCTTCTGTGGGCAAAACAATAAGTGAGCCTCTGAAAATTCTTGAGCTGTTGAATGATTTGGTTATATGGGTACATGAGGAAGGTTATTTTGGCAGTTGTATGAGGGATGGATTGGAGAGGAGATACTGAAAATAGGCAGACTAGTTAAGAGGGTATAAAGGTAGTTCAGGGGAGAGGTCAGGAGGTAGTCTAAATTAGGCTTGCAGCAGTATGCATATGGACTGGTATAGATGTAAGATTGTATAGATAGAATGGACAGCCTTTAAGGTTTCTTGCAGGCCTAACCTTCTGATATATGTGACTAGGACTTTGCAACTAAATGTATGGTGGACAGTGAAGGGGTAGGGCAAGGAAATATTTGGGACCTAATGACCAGAGTCAGTTTGGAATGATTGGATTTGAGGTTCATCTGCTGGTATTTGTCTGCCACATCACCATGTCCTAACATTGATGATAAAGGTTCCACTAATCTTATTTGTCCTAACCTACTTTCAGGACCAGTCTCACATGGATCATTCGGGCAAAAGCAAAGTAAGTCCCCTGTTAGACTTCTGTACTCGAGATGATAAGAGGCAGTGTGCTCTAGTGAACAGAGAGTGCCCCCTAGAGTAATAGAGACCTGGGTTGAAGTACTTCTGATAAAAGCTGGCTGTGTGGCCCTGGATACTCCCTTGACCGCCCAGTGCAAGTGTGATGTGTCAGTCAAAAAGTTAATGTGGACTAACTGTAGTTCTGTGCTATTCAATTCCTGACAGAGCGATGATGCAGAATGAGATAAACATTTTTGTGTTGTGGACAATGTAGGAATTTTGTTTTTCTTGACTATGCATATTGTTATGAGGGTTTTCTTTTTCTTTTTTTTCCTTTTAAGTTGGCAGGAGAGAGAGAAAAAAGGTTTATTAATTTGAAATAAAATTAAATAAAAAACAAGCAAAAAAATCTAATGTGACCTTGGGAAATGTTAAAAAAAAAAGTGGGGGGTATTACTGTTTTTGTGTTATAAGTTGGTTGTTGAAAGGAGCAGAAGATGAATTTTACATAAAGAAAAAAAATTATATCAATTTCTGAAGGGTCTAAGTACTGTCATTTTAATATGTAAAACTTTGTGGTTACTGGAAGGAGCAGAAAAAGAACTTTCACATATGAGAAAATGATAAAAATTCATGTGTAGAGCAATATAATTTGCAAATAAAATGTGGGAGAGATTCATGTCATCAGGAAGACTGAATAGAGAACTGAGAGAACCTCTGTGAGGACAGAAATAATTAAGGCTGTAGGGCATTGTGGTCCCTCAGCTGTTTTCATGTAACTGTTTTTAGAGCTTGAGAGGTTAAATATCACAAAATAATAAATCAAATAACTGTTTGGAAACCATAGGATGATTAAATAAGTACTCTAGGTTTCATAAAAGAAAGATAAATTTTCCCTCATAAGGGAAACTGAAAACACTAAGCACAAGGAACTCTGATTTGGGCCAGTAAGGGAATTGAAGACACCATAAGAAGAATGGAAAAATCAGCGAGAGGGAACTAAGCTGAGAAGCACGAGTAGGCAGTTAAAAACAAACAAACATAAAAGCAACAGCTGTCAGGAAAGCTTCACCTGCTCAGTTGGGAGATACTAAATGGCTGAAGAAAGGCTCAAGCTCATTAGAAAAGAGCTGAATTCTGTTTATTTCTTTCCAACACCATCTGTAACTTGAAAGAATTGAAACCTTGTAGAGTGCTGGTTTCTCTCTCCTGCCATCTCTGGTTTGATAGAGAGAAAAAGAAGGGAAAAGATAAGCTCTATGTTTGCTTTTCTGTTAGAGGAACCTGTTTGGCTAATAAGCAATCTATTGGTAAAGAGTAGGTTCAGGCTTGACATTGCATTATCTCAGAGAATTGTTGTGAACTCTGCTTTGCTATAAGATAAGTGAGAGGTTTTTGGACAAACCAGCATACTATTAAGTGAAGAGATGGCTAGCCTTGTCTGCATTGCCCAGAAAGCAAACTGAAGAGGAGCTCAGAAGTTTTTTGGTTTAAGGGACCTATTTATCATTAAAATAGTGCCACAGTTAGCAGTCTTTTCAGCATGATTATGAATAAAACGAGTTTGTTATTGCCCATTTGAGAGTGGAAGAGAAATGGATTTATCATCAGGGGAGTGGTGAATACGAGAAAGGGAGCAGCTAGTAAAGAAGTGGCTTCATGTGGTGCGGATTATTCATAAAATGACCAAAAACATCAAAGTCTATGGTACACAATTGAGATTTGCCCCAAGTACATGGGCTGTCCTCTCTCTTGTGTCTCCCTGCTAGGTTTCTATATGTATGTGGCCACTCTCCTCCAGAGTTTGTTATGCATTAGTGAGAGAGAATATGACCCAGGTTTATGTGTGGACTGGGATGTATTGATTATTCTTGCTTTTGTATTACTATTAAATTAATGCTTTTTATTTATAAGTTGATAATGTTAGGATCACTTGAGCAACAAAATGGTAGACTAGACAATTTCTCCAATCCCTGTGACCTCTTAAAGCTCTTCATAATATATGCTCCAAACATAAAGCAATTTCAGCTGTTTCTGAGGTCTAGGACACACAGATTCCAAAAGCTGAGTTCACTCCACGTTATTTCCCCTCCTTGCATTCTGTCAGCAGTGAGACCTCATATAGACCCAATTACATGATTACAGGCTTGCATCAAAACTAAATCCTGGACTTTGTTCCCCTTTCCAGTGCTTTTGAGACTGTGGCTTCAAGATCTAGAAGTTTGCTTGAGCTTCAATAGCTAACTTGGCCACAACCCTTCAGTAGCAAAAGCCTTCAAGAGGTCACAACCCCAGAAGCACCTGTGCTAGAGAAAGTAGACTCTGTCCTATCAGTGCAAGGCCAGAGAACTAAGGAACAAATGGAGTGGGACAGTGCGTATGTGGAGTTGTGGAACACTATATCAAGCCTGAGAGAAAGGGCACAACATCCAGCCTAGCCTAGTTCTCACCACTCAAAAGTCATTTGGGGCAAAGACCTAGGCTGGTGAACCATTGAGAGGAGAATGAGATACTTTGAGATCTAACTCCTAAGGAAAAAAAATCAGAGAGGAAGGAGTCAGGAATTGAGTGATAAGGAAAAGTGGGGAGGGGAACTGTCCTAAAGATTTCAGGAAGAAGAAAACTCAAAAACCTTGAACAGGAAAAGATAAATCAACAGGAAAAATAATAGCAACAGGAGGAAATATGGCCTCCAGATATAGTAAATGAGTTTAGGTATTTATGAATAAATACTGCAAAATCAAAAGAAAATGATTCAACACTTGATGAGACAGAGAACTCTGTGGAATTTGAGAACATGGAACCATAACACACTGTTCTTGGGTGGTTTAAAAGAAAAGTTAAAATTTTGAATGTAGAATTTTGTCCAGCACAACAATTATAATGAGCAGAATAAAAAATTTAAGTATACAATGGCAAGTATCACCAACAAAACAAAAGCCAAAACAATAGATTGGGAATGTAAATACACAAAAAATCTTAATACTGTAATGAAGGAAATAATAGAAGAGAACTGCTCAGAACTTCTCAATGAAGAAACTTAAATTCTAATGGAAAGAATTCACAGATCAACTACAGAAAAAGAAAAAAATTTTAAACTCTAAGACACCTACTGGTTAAATTTAACAATTTAATTCAGAAACAACAAGTTCCATAAGGCATCAGAAAAAGACTTTCAAATATACAATAAAGAACATTCAAATAATGTAACACTATTCCTCTCCACTTGAAAAAGCAGGGAATGGGATAATGCATTCAGGAATAGAAGGCATTTGCACTCAGGGGACAGCCCACGCTGACCTATCCTGAAAAGCTTAGCTTAACCATTCAGGACAAGAAATAGACATTCAAAAATAGGGAGTCTGAAACAATTTTAGAAAGAAACTCAGAACTGAAGAGATTATTTACCTCTCAGATGCCTCAAGCAACAGAAATGCAGGAGGAATAAATAAATACAGCAGACAAGGGCAGTAAGAGCATCAGAGTGACCACAAAGAGACCAGTAAGAGACTCCTTTCTAAATGTATATAAGAAAACAGGACTTAAGGTAGAAATCTGGTAGAGGTAACAGTGAAAAAGTAGACAGGGAATATTCTGGACAGAAGCTGGCACCTACAGGTAAATGGTTCTTTTGTAGGACTACATTACAATATGGAAAGGTACATAAAAGGTGGGGAGGAGAGTAGGGGGATAGAGAGGAGTAAGGAATGTGTTGAGGTCAAATCAAGAGCCAGCAATGAGAGTAAAGTGACCTCTGTGATCTCAGAAAGAGAAAAACCTACAGGAGAGTAGATGAGGAGGAGAAGGGAAAGACTGAAAAGTAGGGGGAAAGAAAGAAGGCCTTACTTTGGAGGTGGGAGTAGATTCTATTGATGAATGTTCCTATGAGTGAAGAGAGATAGACATTGAAGGGAGATGAGGACCTTAAACTAGATGAAGTCTGGGGGATTTGGTGCTTGAAAAATCTATTTTTCCTAGGAAAAGAAAGTCTTGGAAACTCTGAGGGCAACTGGCACCTGGAAGAGTGGGAGAGCATAGCCACTGAGAAAGGATTTCCAGGCAGACATAGGAAAAAAAAAAGTTAACAAAGGAAAGAATAGATCAGTGGTAGGCTGCATAATCAGGGACAAAGGGTTCTACTCTGGGGCAGTGCTAGACGTCATGAAGTCAGAAAGACCCAAGTTTAAATCTGCTCTCAGACACTTACTGTCTGGAATGATTGTGGGCAAGCCACTTAATTTGTTTGCCTCAGTGCCCACATCTGTAAAATGGGGATACCAATATCACCTTCCTCCCAGGGTTGTTGTGAGGATCTAAAATAAGAAGGGAAATGGTCAAGTAGGTGGGAAAAAAAACTGTATCAAATTTCTCTGATAAGGGTTTAGTATCTAAATACAGAAATAATTTATATACATATATATGTACATACATTCCTAATATATATGCGTGTGTGTATGTGTGTATACATATGTGTATAACTATAGCCATTCCTCAGCAGATAAATGGTCAAAGAATATGAATAGTTTTCAAAAGAAGAATTGCAAAGTACTTCTCAAAAGAACTGCAAAGTATTTATAACCACATGAATAAAATGTTCTAAATCACTAATAAAGACAGAAATGCAAATCAAAACAACCCAGAGTCTTCACCTCACTCCCTGCAAATTTGCAAAGATGACAAAAAATGACAACACTCAATGTTAGAAGGGTTGTGGAAAGATAGTCACACATACATTGTTGGTGGAACTGTGAATAGAGCAACTATTTTGGAAAGAAATTTGGTATTATGCAAATAAAGTGACTAAAATGCCCATTCCCTTTGAACCAAAGATTCCTTCACTGAATTTATGCCCTAAGGAAGCCATTGGTAAAGGGGAGAATGCCCATATACCCCAAAACATTTATGGCAGCACTTATAATGGTAGTTAAAAATTGGAGACAGAGTATATGCCCAACATTTGGTGAATGGCTAAACAAATTGTGGCACCTAAATAAAAATGGAATATTACTATGCTGTAAGAAATAATATATGTGATGAATACAAAGAAGCAAAGAAAGATCTGTATCAATGTAGAGGGAAGTAAGCTGAGACAGGAAATGATATAGACAATAACTACAGCAATTTAAATGGAAAGAGCAACTACATATAAAAAAACCTAAAGAATATAAAACAAAATTATAAAAACCAAATGGAACTCAAATGAACAGACATGAGAAGACACCCCCAACATACCCTTTTGTGGGGGTGGGAAGTTCACAGGTATTACATTGAACACATTTTTGGACTTTTTCACTGTAATGATCTTTTTTTTTTCTTTTTCACTTCTCCAAAAATACTGTTTGTCACACGAGATGGCTTTCTGACAGGGGGGAAAGGGAGGCATATGTGGGATATTATGGTGATATAAGAAACAGAAACTATCAATGAAAACATTTTTAAGAAAGAGTTTCTGGGGTCATCATTGTGAATGGCTGGTTTTTATGGAGATGAGAAGAACACTAGTGTGGGGTCAGGAACTATAGTGACAAGTAGAAGTACACATAGCAGAATTATCCCTGGGGGTCTAAGAGAGTTTGATTTGAATGTGGTGGTGATTCTTATCTTGGGAGCCAGGTATGTCAATAGGAGGACAGTTTGTGGTAAGTAAGCCAGCCTAGAGACAAGTCCTGCGTACTACAGTGTAGAACTTCACAAAAGGCATGATTCTACAACCAGATGTTACAGAAGCATCAGATTCAAGAATAAGGAGGTGATAGTCTCTTTATATTCTGCCTTGTATAGATCTTATCTGAATTATTAAGTTCAATTTGGGGCACCATATTGATAAGCTATGGAGTATGTCCAACAAGAAAGGTGACCAATATGGTTAAGGCGCTTGAGTTTGATTTGTATTGGGATTGGTTAAATGAACTGAAGATATTTAGCTTGGAGAAGAGAAGATGTAGAGGAGACATTATAGCTGTCCTCAAAAATTCAAAGGGCTGTCATGTGAAGAGGGATTAACTTCGCTCTATTCGGTCCCAAAGGACAGAATCTGATGGAAGGTGTAAAGAGGAAGGTCTAGGTTTCATGTCAGAAAAACACTTCCTGCTAATTAAAGCTATCCAGAATTGAAATGGTCTTCCTTGAGAGATGGTAATTTCCCCCTCCTTGAAGGCTGTTCAACAGAATTGAGATGCCCACATGTTGTTTATTATTCGAGGAATTCCTTTTGGGTATGGGTTGGACTAACCTTGAAATTCTGTCATTCTGTGAAGGAGTAGGGAAGTTGCTTATCAGCATTGGTAGAGAATTTCCTCATAGAGAGGTCTCTTTGCCAATGAAAGCACAGCATTAGACTTAAAAAAAAAGATGAGATGACAACAGTTAGTCTATTGATCAGATTATACAAGGTCCCCAAAGCAGGCTGGGTAAATCTTCTCAGTTACACACCTCCAGGTAGATTTCCCAAGGGCATTAGAATAGACTTTTTCTTCCTTCCCACCCTTTTCAAAGGTTCTAAGAGTTCAGACCACAGGGCAAATGCTTGATTAGCCTCTCAGGTAGGTCAGCATCTTCTGTCTGCTTGCTGCAATGGAACTCAAGGGGCAGTATTACATTCATCTCAATTAGCTGTTAGTATTTCTGGGACTCAGATCACATCTCATAGTAAAAGCCTGATTCTCTTTTATTTGAGGAGTTTACAAAATGCCTCGTGAACATAAGAGTTAAACAGTAATCTCTTCTTCTAAGAGGTAACTCTAACAGGGGTTTACATTTCAGATTAATAGTAAACTCCTGGGGCCCTGCTGACAGAAGAATGTTGCTGCCCAAATAAACAATGTTTTCGATCAAACCCCAGAACCAGTCCTGAGAGCAGTGGGCTTTTCCCCAGCAAAGAGCATTTCCCAACTCTGAAGTAATTTGTAATATGCTGGGAAAACATTTTCAAAAAATGGCTATCTTAAATACCATAAAAGGGAAAACAAGTCTTGCTTTTGAAGTAATAAATACCATTTGTAGGAGAATTCCCTTAGTAGGCATTTCTGAATTATTCTCTGATAATGCTATATTTACAATATACTACCTAGTAAGGAGGAGTGGAAGGGGAAGATGTGGGTCTGGGGTTTACTCAACTCTCAAAGTTACGAATTCTTCTTAGTACATAAAACTAAAAATAGCCCCTGTGACTATGTGGTTATTGTACTTTTCATCAGGCCTGACCTTAACAACTTGGAGTAAGCAGCCTCAGAAACAAAGAGATGGGCCTCCTCTGATATTTAGGGTGTGTGCACAGGGACTTTCTTGCTCAGCAGAATTAAACTATTTAAATCTAGTTAGACCAGAAGCTCCCTGAGAGTTCAGATTGTGTCATTCATTGTATTTGTGTCACCATTGCTTGGCACATGGTAGGCACTTAATAAATCCTTGCTGATCAATTTAAATTTCACAGAAGAGATTGTTTTTTTCTGCCTATCTAGAAAAATGTCACAACAAATAGGTATAAATGCTCTCTATCTCTTTGACCAGGAATAGAAATAGCATGGGGACAAAAGTTGTTCCATGAGGAAGGGTTTAATAACTTCTGGGGAAAAAAGATGGAGACAACTCTCTAGGATTCTAAGTTCCAGAGTAGTTCCTCATTGGAAGCTCCCTACATTGATGGAATAACAGGTCCAAGTAAAAAAAAAAATGCTAAATATCTATGGTCCTGAAATGTCCAATTCCCACTGATACTTAGAAAAGTCTGTGTTTTTCATGGTGTGGGGTGTTCCCTCTGCTGGTGAAGCTCACAAACCCTTCCTGCCTTCGTAGATGGCTTCATGAGTTGGTGTGACTCAAAAGATTCATCATCTCTAGACTTAGGCTGGTCATTGTATGACAGGCACATGATAGATAATTTATGGGCCTGTATATAGGCCCACTATAAATGTTTTGCTATCTTCCACCTTCAGGCCATCCATATGTATATGCATCCATGCCTGGTGCCTGGAATGCGCTACCTCCTCACTTTTGCCTCTTAGAATCCCTAACTCCATCCAGGGTCCAACCTAAGCCCCACCTCCTATAAAAGGCATTATCCAGTGCTCCTAGTTGTTAGTAGCCACCCCCTGAATTACTTTGTATTTACTTCATCTACGTTTTTTTTATTTGCTTTTATGTGTAACTGTCATTTCTACTCCCCTCCTCAGAAGAATGTAAGGTCCTTGAGAACAAACTTCATTTTTCATCTTTATTTCCTAGCACAATAGTGGTACATAGTGGGCACTTTTTTATTTGAATTAAGGCTCAACTCAGGTGCTACCTCCTAATAGTGATGTTAAAGAATGAGACATATTCAGTGATAGCTTAGTGTGGTCTATTATTCCCTAGACATATTATTGATCTAACAAACTTGATTCTTTTCCATCACTGTGTCCCTCTTAACTCTTTGCTGTCTGCCTGGAGAGCCTTTTCCCTCTCCTGCTTTCCAACCACTATCCATATTGGCTTTGTTGAAACAAACAAAAGATTTGGCAGAGCTGGATTCCTTGTTTGCCCAAAGACAGCAACACTATTTCATGGGGCATATGTTCACCTCATCTTGTAGTACTCCATGGTGTATATAAGCAAAAAAGGCCACCCTGAAGAGAATGGTAACTTATTTGCTAACATCTGTTGCAGAGGATGATGAAGCAGAAAAATTCAACAAAAGCACTCAACAAGATCCTCCAGACTAAGTCAACATATACCTTAATATTTAGTGACTTCATGGCATAGCTGGGCAGAGTTTGGGTAGGCAAGAAAACATGTTGGAAAAAAACCAAAGGATTCTGGACTACTTATAAGTCATAATTTGTGAAGTAAACCAGATAGCATTGGATTGCAACAAATAGTAAACAATATTTTTTAAAAATTAAATTGACTATAATTTATTAGTTATGGATACTGAAATGGAAGTTATAAGCTCCACTGATTGATTTCTCTTTTTCTTAACCAGTACCAAATTGTTTTGCTCTTTACTGTCTTGTAGTATCCACGTCTTTTTGTTTGAAAAGGGCATTAAGGGGTTGCTGACTGAGGCAGTTTCTGAACTCATTTAGTTTCTTCTTTGTGGCAATTGATTTATATTGGTTCAACTTTGAGGAAAGAGTGATCATCTCTGTCATGTTTTTGTCTTTTATCCATTTCACAGTTTAGCGGATCAATTGTTTTTTCAAATAAACCTGTTGGACCTTTTATATTGGATACCATGTGTTTTTCTTATCTTCATTGTCTAATTTGGTAGAGGTTTTGACATTTGTGCTAACAAGTCAATTGTTTACATACGGATAGCTCTTATCACCACAGTGACCAATCCCAATTCCAGGGGACCAATGATAACACATACTATTCATTCCCTGACAGTGGTGATAGGCTCAGGATATGGATTCAGGCATACTTTTTCAAAATGACCAAAGAGAAACTCATTTTGTTTGACTATGCATATTTTTAGGGCTTTTGTTTTTCTTTTTCAATAGGGGAAGGGAGAAAGGAAAGAAAATTCAATTCAATAAAAATTTATTAAGCATCCTCTATGTATCAGGCACTATGCTAATTGCTAGGGAAACAAAAAGAGGCAAAAGACAGTCTTTACACTCAAGGAGCTTACAATCTAATGGGAGAGATAAAATGCAAACAAATATATAAAAAGCAAACTGTCTATAGGATAAAAAGGAAATAATTCAATGAGGGAAAGCAATGGAATTAAGAGGGGTTGTTCCTTAAAAATAAAAGTTAAAAAAAGAAGAACTCTAGGATACAAATTCATTTGTAAAATTTTACAGAAGAAGAGAGAGAAAGAGCATGAGGATTTTATGTCAGAGTGATGAATGGTAAAGGGGAAGATAACTGCAAAAACTTGCCACGAGGCCCAACTAAGTCAGATTGTGCCAACAAGTTTATAGATGAAACAAGAAGGAATGCAACAAACAGATGGAAAACAAAATAACTATTTCAACATCACAATAACAAATATTTTTATTGTTGATGACAGCAGTACCAACACATTTGTGATTTTTCATATACCTCACTCCCTTATGTGTTACATGAGGAAGTGCAAATGGTGCTAAATAAACTGGGCTGTTGGCCTCCTCCTCATAGTGACTGCTTTACATCTGCTAAACTTCTGTAGGAAATTATAATCTTCCATGGAAATCTCTCTTTCTTCCATTTCCCATTTTTTGGATGTTAACAGCTAACTTAAATAGATCAGTTTGAAACTATTTTAATTGTTATGTCATTATCTGCTCATTTTTACTCTTTCTTCCAATTTGGTTTTAATGTTGGCCTTTACTATAAGTCAATGGTTTTACTGTATGTAGAAAGCTATGGTCTAGACATGACTCCTACATCAGTAACCAGTCATTTTCTGCCTTTTAAGATGTAGTTTGTATCAACTTTTTGTGATGTTATGGCTAATTTCATGGACTATTAAATTAACAGTGAGTTCAGGTTTAATCAGGAAATTTTCATTTCAACCTTTGTTAAAAACCTTTTTGAAAATGTATTTGGGGGGCAGCTATTTGGCTCAGTGAATATAGCCCTGAAAGCCCTAGAGTCAGGAGGACCTGAGTTCAAATCTGACCTCAGACACTTAATACTTATTAGTTGTGTGACCTTGGGCAAGTCAGTTAACCCCAATTGCCCTGCCTTCCCCCCTCCAAAAAGACAAAAAAAAATGTATTAGGTTCCATTCTCCATTGGAAAAGGGGTCAAAGAATATGAACAAATAGTACTCAAAAGAAGAATTGCAAACTATTAGCAATCACATGAAAGAACACAAGTAATAAGAGAAATGCAATCAAAATAACCCCAAGATTTTACCTTATACCCTGAAAATTAGCAAAGGTGACAAATGATGGAAATAGCCAGTGTTGGAAGGGCTGTGGGAAGATGGGCACAACAATGCATTGTTGGCATATCTGTGAATCAGTACACCAAATGGAATTTGGAATTAAGCAAATAAAGTGACTACAGTATTTTCTTTGAACCAGAAACCCTATTATTAGGTTTCATATTGAAGGAACCCATTGATAGGAAGAAAGTCCCCAATATACAAAATATTCATATTAGCACTTTTGCAATTCATAAAATCGATAATAAAAACATTTAACTGATAAAGAAAACTAAGAGCTAATTTTTTAAAAAAAGAATGAAATAGTTAAGTCATTATCTAATTTGATTAGAAAAAGAAAGATGAAAACCAAATAGTATCAGGAATGGAAAAAAGGAGAAGTCACAACAAATGAGGAAATAAAAGATATCATTAGAAACTATTTCACTCAGTTATGTCAACAAAACTGACACTTTAAATAAAGCGAATGAATATTTACAAAAATATAAAATACCCATATGAACAGAAAAAAGAAAAAGAAAATTTAAACAACCCAATCTAAGAAAAAGAAATCAAACAAACCAAAAATGAGCTCCCAAAGGGAAAAAAAACTCCAGGACCAGATGGATTTAGAATGGAATTCAACCAAACAAAAAACAATTCCAAATATTGAACAAACTATTTGCAAAATTAGCAAGGGAGGGGATCTTGTCAAATTCCTTCCCTGATACTAATAAGACCTTTTACCTAATTCAGGGAGAACCAAAATAGAGAAAGCTTTAGACCAATATTTCTGATGAACATTGATGCAGACATTTTAAAGAAAATATTAGAATCAGGCTACGTCAACGTATCACAAAGACTATACACCATGGTCAGGTTGGATTTATACCAGGGATGCAGGGTTGGTTCAGCAGTAAGCAAACTATAAACATAATTTACCATAACAACAACAATGAAGATCTTTCATTTATAGCAATAATGCACACAAAAAAAGCTTCTGACAAAATATAATACTCATTACCATTTAAAACACTAAGAAAAATAGGGATAAATGGATCTTTACATACTTTATAGTATATATATATATATATATATATATATATATATATAAAACTCAGAACAGTGTGTGTGTGTGTGTGTGTGTGTGTGTAAATGAAAAGTCCTTTCTGATAATAGGAATAAAGCAAAGTTGTCCATTGTGACCATTACATTTTGACTGAGTGTTAGCAATACTAGCTAAAACAATAAGCCAAGAAAAAGAAATTGAAAGAATAAGCATAGGCCAAAAAGATACAACACATCACTTTTTTAGATGATATGATGGTATACTTACAGAACCATAGAGAATTAACTAAAAATTTAAATAAACACTTAGTAACTTCAGTGAAGTTATAAGATATAGTCCTTTGTTTTTGAAGAAGATCAATGACATGATGATTTTAGAATCCAGTTAAGTGTGTCCAGCTGTAGCTTATCAGTCCAATGTGACTTTGGAAGGCAATACCACAGACAGAGCACAAGTGGTCCTTTAGAATATTTAGGGAGGAAGTGGCTCTGGATTTGCACAGCTCACATTTCCTTTGTGTTTCTATGATTCTGCTTTGCTCACCTTTTTTTGATGCTGGGTAGTCCTGCACCAGTATTTCCCATGTCAATGCTAAAGTTCTTCAGAAAGACCTTGAGAGTGTCCTTATACCACTTCTAACCACCATGTGAACACTAACTTTGTGCAAGTTCTCTGTAAAATAGTCTTTTAGGTAAGTAGATGTTTAGCATTTTGGCAACATGGCCAGCCCATCAGAGCTGCATACTCTACAATAATTTGAATGCTGGGTAGCTCAGCTCTAGAGAAGACCTCAGTGTACCATACCTTATCTAGCCACGTAATCTTCAGGATCTTCCTGAGACAATTCAAATGGAAAAAGTTCAGTTTTCTGGCATTACACCAATACACTATCCAGGTTTCATAAGCATCTAACATTGTAGTCAGCACAATGGTTCTGCAGACCTTCAGTTTGGTATGTAGCCTGATAACTCTTCTCTCTCACACTTTTTTTCAAAGGCTCCCTGACATTGAGTTAGCTCTGGCAGTATATGCATCAACCTCTTCATCTACACACACATTAATTATAAACATTACTATATACTACCAATAAAACTAATAGGAATATTTGGGCATGGTGATGCAGACCTGTAATTCTTGTTACCGGAAGAGGCTGAAGATGATGGATCATTTGAACTCAGGAATTCTGAGCTGCTATACGGCTGAGCAAATCTGGTGTCTGCACTAAGTCTGGCACTAATATGATGAGCATTCAAGTTGGGGCTGCTGAGCTGCCTAAGAAGTGAACTGGCTCAGGTCAGGAAAGGAGTTAGTCAAAACTCCTATGTTCTATAACAATCAAAATACCAAAAAATTATTTTATAGAGAGATAAAAAATAACAAAATTCAACTAGAAGACTATCAAGGGAATTAGTGGGAAAAAATGCAAAGGAAAGTGACCTCTACTAGATCTCAAACTATACTATAAAGTGGTAATCATCAAAACTATCTGGCATTGGCTAAGAAATAGAGTGGTGCGTCAGCAGAATTGATTAGGTGCACAATATGCAGTAATAAATGACTATAGTGATCTACTCTTTCATAAACCCAAAGACCCCAGCTTCCAGGATAAAAACTCACTATTTAACAAAAACTGCTGGGAAAACTGGAGAATAGCATGAGTGAAAAAGGTATAAACCAACATCTTACACTGCATTCCAAGATAAGGTCAAAATGGGTACATGATTTAGACAAAAAAAAGTGATACCATAAGCAAAATGAAAAAAGCAAGAAATAGTTTACCTGTAAGATCTAAGGAGAAAGGATGAATTTATGACCAAACGAGAGATACAGAGCATAATGGAATGTAAAATAGATAATTTAGATGATATTAAATTTAAAAGGTTTTGCATAAACAAAACCAATGCAACCAAAATTAGAAGGAAAGAAGAAAACAAGGAAACAATCTTTAAAACAAGTATCTCTGAATAAAGGACTCATTTCTCAAATACATAGAGAACTGAGTCAAATTTATAAGAATATAAGCCATTCTCCATTTGACAAATGGTCAAAGGATATGAACAGGAAGTTTTCAGAAAAAGAAATCAAAGTAATCTATAGTCTTATGAAGAAATACTCTAAATCACTTTTGATTAGAGAAATGCAAATTAAAACAACTCTGAGGTATCACCTCACACCTATCAGATTGATATGATAGAAAAGGAAAATGATAAATATTACAATGGATGTAGGAAAATCAGGACACTAATGCATTGTTGGTGGAGTTGTGACCTGATCCAATCACTCTGGAGAGCAATTGGGAACTATGCCCAGAAGGCAACCAAACCATGCATACCCTCTGATCCAGTAATACCATTACTAGGTCTGTATCCCAAAGAGATCATAAAAAAGGGAAAGGGACCTACATGAACAAAAATATGTATAGTAACTCTTTTTGTGGTGCAAAAAAATTTGGAAATTGAGGGAATACTCCTCATTTGGGGAATGGCTGAACAAGCTATGGTAAATGAATGTAATGGAATACTCTTGTGAAATAAGAAATGATGAGTAGGTAGATTTTAGAAAAACTTGGAGACTTATATGGACTGATGCAAAGAGAAGTGAGCAGAACCAAGAGAACACTATACACACTAACAGAACATTGTGTGATGATCAACTATGAATGACTTAGCTTTTCTCTGCAATAATACAATGATTCAAGACAATTATGAAGGACTCATAATGGAAAATGCTATCTATATCCAGAAAAAAGAACTAATGGACTCTGAATGCAGATCAAAGTATACTATTTTCACTTTTATGTGGTTTTTTAATGTTTTGGTCTGTTTTTTCTTTTAGTGCATGACTAATATGG
Organism: Pseudochirops corinnae; assembly: GCA_028646515.1. Lineage (NCBI taxonomy): Eukaryota > Metazoa > Chordata > Mammalia > Diprotodontia > Pseudocheiridae > Pseudochirops > Pseudochirops corinnae. Next base: position 97,869,514 of record CM053587.1, on the reverse strand, counting down.
AAATGTAATTTACATGATTGCATGTATATAACATATCACATTGCTTAACTGTTTTAGGAAGAGAGGAAGGAAGGGAGAAAAATTTGTAATTCAAAATTTTTTAAAAATTAATTTTAAAAATTGTATTTGTGTATAATTGGAAAAATAGAATACTATAAACACATATTTATATATGTGTGTATATATGTATGTATGTATATGTGTATATATGTATGTATGTGTGTATATATAGAATATATATAATATATGTAATATATGTGTGTGTGTGTATAAACTTCTGTGCTGATTGATACTGGCATCAGCTTTGTGAGTAGCTGGTGCACTTCTGGGAACTAACTTGAGGGAGGTTCAGTATAGAACAGAGAACAGGATCCTACCTATCTTTCTTTAAATGCTTTGAAACGTTTTCTTCTAAGATCTGAGGTACATGTCAAACTGTGATCTACTTTTTCTCTCTTCTATCACAAAATCTAAAATAAATTGCTCATTTCTCCCCAAGGTTGTCATCATTTCCATCCTTGCCACTATTTTCTTCCTGTTGGTGAGAATCACAACCATAGATTGTTGGTTCCTCTACCTGTTGAAAGACTAAATAAAGATCAGTGAAAGGGGAGTAGAGCCAAGATGACAGAGTAAAAGCAGGAACTTACTTGAGCTTCTGCTCCAACCACCTCCAATAACTATAAAAAATGACTCTAAACAAATTTTAGAGCTACAGAACTCATGAAGTGTCAGAGAGAAGCAAATCTCCAGCTTTAGGCAGTCTAGCAGGCCAACAGGAAGGGTCTATCACACCAGGCTTGAGCCAAGCACAGTTCCCCATGAGCCCACTGACCTAGACCTGGAGTAGTCCAGACTTGTGACCCAGACCCCCCAGAGCAGACTTCAGGAGATGAATCACTAGCAGCTGTGGTAGTTTCCAGACTTCCCAACCCATAAACACCAAAGAGAAAGTAAAAGGTCAGTGGGGGAGCTCTGTTGGAACTGGGTGAGAGAAGAGCACAGTCCCTACCCCCGAGGCTACAGAGGTGGCAGTGGTTACAACTGCAGCCTCTGCTTCTGCTTCTGGCTCTGGGCCTATAGATTGCAGGGGGACCAAGTGGCCGAACAGAGTGGCATTTGCAGGAATCTCTGCTGGTGCTGAGGCAGGATTCTCTTGCTCTGCCCCACCTGGATCTGTGTTGCAGTCTTGGGTGGCGGTCCTGGGGTAAGGAATGCTAGTGTGGCAGAGCTTTTTGAGGCTGTGGAGAGGCAGTCATCCTCACAGTTCTGAGGCAGGTGCCTAGAAGAAGGCACAACAGCTTTCTGACAACCGCTACTGAAAACCTCAGAAATTTGGGACACAGCTCTCTCCACTCTGAAAGCAGAGTTCTGCTGTAGCAAAGAGCTCGGAAATCAAGTAATTGGCTGGCAAGATCAGCAAACAGAGGAAGCGTAATCAAACTGTAGAAATGTTTTTTGGGGACAAAGACAATCAAAACATAGAACCAGAAGACAACAAAGTCAAAACTCCCTCACCAAAAGCCTCCAAGAAAAATATGAATTGGTCACAGGCCATGGAGGAGCTCAAGAAGAATTTTGAAAATCAGATAAGTGAACTAGAGGAAAAATTGGGAAGAGAAATGAGAACAACGCAAGAAAATCATGAAAAGGGAGTCAAAAGCCTGCTAAAGGAGACCCCAAAAAAATACTGAAGAAAATAAACACCTTAAAAAATAGACTAACTCACATGGCAAAAGAGGCCCAAAAAAGCCAGTGAGGAGAAGAATGCCTTAAAAAGTTGAATTGACCAGGCAGAAAAGGAATTTTATAACTCACTGAAGAGAATAATTTCTTCAAAATTAGATTGGAGCAAATGGAAGCTAATGATTTTATGAGAAATCAAGATACTATAAAACAGATCCAAATGAATGAAAAAATAGAAGGCAATGTGAAATATTTCACTGAAAAAACCACTGACCTGGAAAATAGATCCAGGAGAGATAATTTAAAAATTATTGGACTACCTGAAAGCCATCATCAAAAAAAGAATCTAGACATCATCTTTTAAGAAATTCTCATGGGAAATTGAACTGATATTCTAGAACCAGGGGGCAAAGTAGAAATGGAAAGAATTCACCAATTGCCTCTTGAAAAAGATCCCAAAAAGAAAATTCCTATGAATATTGTATCCAAATTCCAGAGTTCCCAGGTCAAGGAAAAAATATTACAAGCAATCAGGAATATGAGTATTGTAGAAACACAATCAGGATAGCACAAAATCTAGTAGCTTCTACATTAAGGGATCAAAGGGCTTGGAATATGATATTTTGAAGGTCAAAGGAGCTAGGATTAAAACCAAGAATCACCTACCCAGCAAAACTGAGTATAATACTTCAGGGAAAATAAGAGCATTCAATGAAATAGAGGATTTTCAAGCATTCTTGATGAAAAGACCAGAACTGAACAGAAAATTTGACTTTCACATACAAGAAGCAAGAGAAATATGAGAAGGTAAACAGGAAAAAGATATCATAAGGAACTTATTAAAGCTGACCTATTTACATTCTTACATGGAAAAACAATAATTGTAACTCATGAGACTTTTCTCAGTATGAGGATAGTTGAAGGGAATATGTGTGTATATACATGTATATATAGGTATGTATAGGAGGGTATATGGATGTATATATGTGTGTACATGTATACACAGAGGGCACAGGATGAGCTGACTATGAAGGGATGGTATCTAAAAAATAAAATTAAGAGGTGAGAGAGGAATATGTTGGGAGAAAGAAAAAGGGAGATATAGAATAGGGTAAATCATCTCACATAAAAAGGGCAAGAGAAAACTGTTACAATGGAGGGGAAGAGTAGGAACGTGAAAGGGAATGAGTCAGCCTAACTCCCATCAGATTTGGCTTAAGGAGGGAATAACATACACACTCAATTGGATATCTTACTGTACAGGAAAGTAGGGGGGAAGGGGATAAGAGAGGGGATGATAGAAGGGAGGACAGATTAGGGGAGAGGGCAGTTAGAAGCAAACACTTTTGAAAAGGGACAGGATCAAAGGAGAAAATAGAATAAGTGGGCGGTGGGGTAGGATAGTCTTTCACAATATGACTACTATGGAAATGTTTTGCATAACCATACATATACAACCTATATTGATTTGCTTGTCTTCCCAGTGGGGATGAGTGAGGAGAGAAGAAAGTAAAGAATCTGGAACTCAAAGTTTAAAAAAAAACAAATGTTAAAAATTGTTTTTTACATGCAACTGGGAAATAATATATACAGGCAATGGGGTATAGAAATCCATCTTGCCCTATAAGAAAGTAAGGGGGTGAATGGGGGCAGATGTAAAAGAGAACAGATTGGGGGAAAGAGTATTCAGTATACTTGTTATCTTGGGGTGGGAGAGTAGAAGAGAGATGGGGAGAAAAATTTTTAATTCAAAATCTTGTGGAAATGAATGTGAAAACCGATAAATAAAAAAATATAAAAAAAGACTAAATAAAGCAATTATCAGCTATTATGAGAAAGACAGACAGACAGACAAAGATCTAAAAAATAGATGTCCAGATAATAATATCTTCACCATTATGCCTCCATGATAGGTTTGCAATCTGTTTCCTGAATTCATTAATTTCCTCTTTCTGTCCTGGTAGTCTCTAGCATACTCTGTTGACAATATTGCTTCTGTTTCTTATCTACTGATCTATCTTCTCCATTAAGTTTTCCTCATCTAGTTCCTGAATTTCCTCATACGGGTACATATTCTTAATATACAATATAACTTTGCCCTCTCCTTTTACCTATCTGTTTATGTGTATCTTGAGTAAGATATATTCTCCAATAGCCACATTTCAGTCATGAGTCTAACCCTTCCAAGTGTCAGGGATAACAAAGAAGTCAAATTTATATCTTTGCATTAGGATTTATAGTTCATTCTCCTTGTTACCCATATTTTGTATAATTGTGTAACGATATCTAAGGCCCTGTTTTGTCACAATTTTTTTTCTTGAATTTTGTCACCTTTGAAGCTCTAGGTGTCTCTACTGCTAGTCTTCTTGCTTTAGTGTTTCTACTTTCTATTTAACTTGGTGACCATGAATAGGCTGTCCTATTTCACTGTTAAAAAAAAGATTCATATTAATAATGTACCCTGCATTTTTAAGCTCATGTCTGCCAGAAACAATTTTATTTAATTTATCATTACTCTAATAGCCAAGTATTTCTAGCTTTGAGAGAGATGTCCAAACTAGCATCGTCCCCCACAAACTAAGACATGACTCTGTCTCAAGATGATTTCATATCAATGGGGCTCCTCCCAGAGATTAATACTGAGAATCTAACTCAAGAGGAGGCTGCCCTTTGATGGGCCAATCTCTTGATTGTTTCTGGTATTGGGAACAGTGATTTCATCTATACAAGAGTTAAATTTGGTTAAAATCCTTAAATTCTTTTCCCTAAGAAAGGCATTTTTGTTCTCTCCCTTTCACCCATCTTTCCAAGGGACTTTTCACTAGGAGTTTGGAAAGAGCTTTAGATAAAAAACATTATTTCTTAATATTTTCATTTTAAAAAAAAATATACCCATGCCACCAAATCTCAGTGATACCTATGAAATGAAACTTCCTTTTTTGATGCCTTAGGATTTCTAATTTACCTTGTTTATTACCCATATTTTATACGTTTGTATATGGATGCCAGAGGTAGGGACTTTTATTGCCAGTCTTCTTGGATTTGTCTCCTGTGAATTACTAGTCCTATCTACTGATCTTCTTTATGCATTATACCTGCTGCTCTCTGTTGAGATGCTTTAGGAGCTATTTATGGTCAGTTTTCTCTCCATCCCTCCATTTCTACTTTAAAGTATTCTTCAGGAAACTCACAAAACTTAAGGCAAATGTATGTTTATTGACACTAGAGAGTGTACTACATCCGTGGTCAATAGTTACTGTCCAGAAAAACCAATGCCATTGCCAAAGGGCCTCTTTTTAACTTGCTGCTTTCCTCCTATACCTACTTTCTCTTCTGAAATGCCTGCCTTCAATCAGCATCCATGATGAAAACATCCTTTGTGTTCCAGAGGTCTTTAGTTTTCCCCCCCAAGACTTTATGATGCCTTCTGGCAATATCATTAGTCCCAACGTGAATCACCAGTATGGGTAATAATCTACAACTTGTAAGACTGTAAGACTTTCCATCATATTCTGACTACACAACCTAGTAAGACAACAAGACATCTCTAAGACTAATTTTTAGGTCAAGAAATGGCTATCTCTGCTATCCTTCAACAGGGAGTTACCAAATACTTTTACTTCTCTCACTTCCCTCTGACCGTTACTGTTGTCTTCTGTGGATTCATATTCGCTTTCCTCAGAGCATGAGATGATGTTTCACCTTCTACCAAGGTTATCCTAGGGTCTGTGGGCCACTTTGAGGTCTGTGCATAGATTCCAGGGACTCTTTGAACCTGAATGAGAAAAAATTACATCTTTATTTTCACTAACCTTTGGTATCCCTTGTAATTCAATATATTTTACACATTACTGTGAGAAAAGAGTCCATCGGTTTCACCAGAAAGCATTTTGTGTGCATGACATCAAAAAGGTTAAGAACCCTCTTCTATAGAAAGTCATATAGATCCAGGCCTTCATTTTCTTCTCTTGTGTTTCATCCTTCCATTTTCCAATCTCTGAAAGCTACTGCCTCTTCAGATTCTTTTGCCTTGGTTCTTCTTTGAAGCACTTTTTCTGCTCTTCCAAGGAATCAAGACAAGAAATATTTATCAAGTTCATATTATATGCTAAGCATTGTGCTGAGCCTTGGGCATACACAAAGGGGAAAAAAAACAGTCCTTGCTCTCAAGGAGCTCACAATCCAGTGGGGAGACAACATGTAGACAACCACACACAAAAGAAAATATGGACGGTACAAACTGGGCATGATGATAGGGGAAACCATGTTACATTTTCCCTGATAGGGGTAGAGATGCGTCCTTCCCTCTCTTTCGCTTTTTCCTCTATTAGGATCTGACTTTGTGTATATGTATCTGTTACTTGTCTCTGGCAGAAACACAAATGTAACAGCTCTCTACAGGTTGCTGTAAAATTCCTATCACTCTCCATATGAACTTGGAACCAGGGCTTCAAATTCTTTGTTTTTCTTTTTTGGTAGTAGTAGAGGCACTCGTGTGGCAAAATCCACTGGAAAACTGTTCTGTTTGTCATACCTATTTGCCTCACTGGGGGCTCAGTTGCTGGGAGCTCCTGGGTGAAGATTTTTAAATTTCTGCCAGGCTTCTTGCTTTTCCCTCCCCCCGAATCCCCATAAATGAAGCAAGTTTCCTCAGCTGCCTTTGATTAACAAACTTCTGCTAAATACACAATACAAGGAGAAGTTGCCTTCAGCAGTTGTCCAAGAGAAGATCCCAAGTATAGTCCAGTTGCTAGCCAAATATTTGACCCTCTTCTCTCTATTTTCTGCTCTGGTGGTTCCAATGCTACCTCCCATCTGCTCTGGCTGCACTGCCAAGGCTACTTCTTGGGGTTTGACTCTATTCTGAAGCTTTCTGTAGAAGAGGTGTTCTTAACCTTTTTGACCTGTAGCTAGCACAACTGCTCAGTCTTGGAGTTAAACCCTGGAGTTCCATGTCCAGGTCTGGGTTCTCTATTTTTTGGAGGGAAATTTATAAGATGATGTGCTGGTGGCACATGTGGAGCCCCAGTTTTGTAGTTTGGGAGACCTGAGTTTCAATCCTGCCTCAGGAAGGATTACTTAATAACAGTGTGACTTTGGGCAAGTCATTTAACCTTTCTCTGCCTCAGTTTTGTCTTTGGGAGCTACAGCTCCAAACTTACAATATCATTATTGTACCTTATGCATGACTAGGATGACAGAGGGACTGGGAATCATGGCATGTGAAGAATGTCTCTGAATGGACGCACTGAAGTCCAAAGGTCTGTAAAGCTAATATCTGAGACAGTGCTGTGCAGTTGAAACAGTGCTGAATTTGAGTCAGGAATCTAGATTCAAATCCCCGTCCTGTTTCTTGTTCCTTATGTGAATTTCAATAAGTCACTTAACTTCTTGGGTCCTGAGTTAGCATATACATTTCAAAAATGGAGTTGGTCTAGGTCTCTATCAGATCTCTTTTTGTTCTAAATCTTAGGGACCTGTGAATGACTTTGGAACTAAAGCACACCAACCAACAAAACCTGATTAGGCCAGGAAAGAAACGCACACAGGTAGCTTGTGAACTTGATTCAGATGTTTACAAAAACAAACATAAGTGAAGACAAAGCATTCAATTAAAAAATAAATATGAAGATGAAGATTCCCTTCATATCACAATTTAAGCACCAATGGATTAAGGAAAAGTGATAAGAATGTGAAAAAAAAAATCACTGGGCTCAAGAAAAAGGACAAGAACATGGAAGGAGGGGGGAAATCCAGGGTTCAGTTGGGTTTATATATAAAAAGGAGAGATCACTTTAGAAAAAACAAGTCTACTAGTCCATAAAAGTACCATCCAATCCTACCCACCTCCATCAGAGCCAATTTTGTGCCCAGGTACCAGGAAGAATGAAAGTAGGAGAGACTGAGTATTAAACACTCTCAGGCTCTATTAATAGTAACTCTGACTACAAAGCCAAAGACAGTCTTTCTGTGCATGCAGTGAGGCAGGGCTATAGGTCACATGTCAGTCTTGAACCTCACTAACACATGGATTGTGCCTTCTTCAAATACCAAATCCAGTGACAGGCCTGGTACACACAGCGCTTATTGTGTTCCTTTCCATCGTCTGGCACACACTTGATGAGGATAAACACAATGCCAGATGGTATTCTTTTTGTATGAATAACAGCAAGTAATATTACAGAGCTAAACACAAACCCCCGCAGAATCATATATTGGTCAATTAAATTTAACACTTTTTTTTTTTTTTTGCTAGCCAGACATCTAAATATTTACCAGCCAGCCCAGTCAAATCCCTTAGGCATCCAGGGAGTATGTACCACTCCTTGTTGTCCAGTCTAATCTTCCTACTGAACATCAAAAGGACGGGGACTAAAGGAGCTTCTTGAGGCATTTTAAACAGACAAGTGACTGTTCTGTTTGGACAGACCTCCAGGGAGTGAGCTGCCCCAGTCATGCCATCTCTCTTACAGTTACATCCAGTTCTAAAAGACTCTGATTCCCATGCAGGATCAGCCCCCATATCTGAAAATTATTACTTCCGTTGAAACTTAATCTCTCCTGTTGCAGTCTAAACTCATTTCCTCTTCTTTTGCTTCCAGTGTGAATGAGAACAGCTGTTTATTGACTTCTGTAACACTTTGGATCCAAACTGAAGACAAAAGAATCCAAATTACAGCTTGCACAGTGGTTTTAGAACTTGCCCTTGGGACCTAGGGTATATCCTTGCATTATCACTCCATTGGTCTGATTTCTCAAGCAGGAGACAAATACATTTGCCATCAATTCATTTGAAATTTATTAAACATCCTACTAGAAAACACACTTGGCAGCATGGCACAGTAGGTAGATTGCTGGTCTCTGAGTCAGGAAGACTTGGGTTCAGGTCTTGTCTCTGACATCTATGGGCTGGGTGACTGGCTAAATCACCTAATCTCTCATGCGCATGTCAACTATCTATGACTATAGGTCTTAGCGAAAGTGTCACTTTGCATTGGTAGATAGAGACTCCTTAACAAGAGTTGTCTGATAGTAATAAAATCACAGCTGGGTGCCCTACCCTCACTCCAAATCCATTGGGAAGCGAGGCAAGAGTGAAAAAGACAATCCCTGCCCTTGCTGAGTTTGTAATCAAATAAAATAACTACTGTAGACCTGTGTGCTTCATATCTTACCATTTATCTAGTCAACAATGAGCCTTTTCTTTTTCAAACTGAACAACCCAGTTCTTTGAACTCTTCTTCCTATTTCAATTCTTGAATTTTTTTTCTTGGGATCCCCAATTATCCATCTTCCTTTTAAGGGGTGGGAGTAACTTGCTTTTAGAAGATACAGTGATTCCTCCAGATCTCTATGCACAGACAACTAGAATGCAGAGAGAAATCATCATTCTGAATGTCATTTGTGTCTCCTCTGTTGCCAACTCCTTTAACTGGGATCATTTCACTAGAAGTCAGAGTGGGTGGTTAGAGTTCCCTCCCTTTACCTTTCCTTCCCCTTGCCTCCCTCTCTGGAGGGAGATGTGAATGGGCAGTGAAATGCCAAGGGGCCAATAGTCAGAGAAAAGTAGAAGAACAGGAAACTGCGGAGTCAGCCCTTCAATAATTCAGTGCCCATCCTTTGTGATAAGAAATTCGTTATAGAGCTTTCCCCACTTGGAAGCCTCAGACACTAATCGGAGCCTTGCATCTTTGAGGCAAATGAGAGCAATATATACTCAGAATGAATAAAAGGGAAGTTGTGAAGGGAGTAACACAAGGCCAAGCATGGAGGGAATTGGACTTTGGCAAGAGTAGCCACTACTGAAGTGCCTTCAGGACACTGTGCTCAACATGGAAAAATTAAACTGTCTTCTCCTGCATCCAGCTAACTGCATGGCCACTGGGAAGACAACAAGGTGACCATTATTCCAAGGATGTGTGTAAAAGTAAATATAACAAGAGGAAGCTACAGCCACCACATGCGATCCCCTCCAAGATCTGAATGCTATCCCTGCCTCTCAGTACAGTGGGATGGGGCTCAGCACCCCTCCTGCTCAGCTGTTCCACATGAGACTGCTCCTGAAAAGCCTCTGTGCCCTCTCCAGCAGGCTAGGAGGCCAGTTAATGCCAGCTGTCCAGTGGCTACTCCAAACATCCTCACCAGTCCCGACTTCCATCTTTGGCAAATAAAATGTGGCCCCAGAGTCCTCCTTCCATTTTTACTTCATGTCAGAAATTGCACACTGAGGGATGAAAATAAAAGGACTTCTAAATTCAGGCCCTCCAGAGCAGTTGGAAATCCCAGGCGTTTACAGAGTGTTCACATCAATTAGTGCTGGTGTTAATTAATTCTGGCGTTCTCTGAGCCTTCCCTCCCCCCAACCCCGTTTTTTTTTTTCCAAACTAAATGGTGACTTTGGATCTGCAGTGACAAAACTCAAAGGTAGCGCTGCCCCACAAGGCCGGCTGCAGCCTCTGCATATTTCCCCTTTGGCTGCTTTTGTTAACAGTAAGAGCAATCTGACGGCAGCGGAGGGACGAGTGTTTTTTGACAGTGCGCACCTCAAAGGGATGCTGTTCCTTTCCTTTGGCAGCAGCAGGCTCCGCTGTTCTAAGGCGACGGCAGAAGTTGGGAATGGCAGCACCCAGAGTTCTCCCCCCGCCCCTCCCGGCGCATGCGTGTGTCCGTTTGCGGGACACGGCGGGGATCGGGGGGTGGGTGGGGGTGGTATAGGACACCTTAAAATATTATATGTATAGAAGAAGAGAGCATTGAGAAGCGGCAGGGCTAAGCTACGGCTTTAAAAAATCCCTTCTATGCATTCGTATGCTTTCCGTTATTAAAAGGAATATATTTTAAAAGGCAATTAACTTTTCATCATTTATACGGGCCTTTTTCTTTGCCGCTTGCTTTGTTAACTAGTGCAACTCCTAGGAGCTCAAGGGAATGTTTAAATATCAGAACAAGAGGTTTTCCTTTATATGTTGGAAAGCATAATGAGTTTTTTAAGTCACGTGAAGCCGCATAACCTTTCCGTCAAGCTCCATGGGATATTTTTGGGATTAAACTAAGCTGACAATATGACAAGTGGAAAGAGTAATTAGTGTGAATTTGTTAGCTTTCTATACGACAGTGGGGATGGTGTAAAGGAATCATACGGGAAACTCACTACCAGCCCTCAGGGACATCCTTGCTTTTAATTTCCTTATCTGTCCGTCCATCCGTCTATCTATCTATCTATCTATCTATCTATCTATCTATCTATCTATCTATCTATCTATCTCTCTCTCTCTCTCTCTCTCTGTCTGTCTGTCTGTCTGTCTATCTATCTATCTATCCTATTCTATTCTATCAATCTATATAGGTTTACTATATATATATTCCTTTTAATTATATGTATATATATCATACTGACAAGATGGCTTACATGGCCCTAAGGAAAATTTTTATGCTGTATCATTTAATAACCACTATTACTCTGTCATCCATCTTATTCCCCCTCTCTGAGTCTAACTCAAAGAAAATCTCCCAGTTCAAACTAAAGGTGTGGGCAGTTCTGGGACCTTGCCTCCCCTTGTCAAAGTTAGGGGGGATTTGGTCTCCCAGACAAAGGCTAAAGGACTGGTGTGGGGGTGGGGGGGATCTTGATTGGGGTGATTCTGATTTTCTGGCCAGATTACTAGCTGTAGCTGAGGCCCATAAAGCTGTTGTAGACCACACCCATGTTCTATAGACTAATCCTATTAATTGAGGATCACTTCCCTTTCCCAACATGTAAATAATAGGGAGGAGCTGAGGTAACTCTTAAGCCCTCTCCTCTTATTTTTGCTGTGGGAGGTCTAAATGATGTACTGTCAGGCCAATCAGAAGGAAGACATATCTAAGTTTAAGACAGGGGTCTTTGGTCATTGAGAGAAGCTATTGAGCTAATATATTGATTTCTGCTAGCCTAACTGATAAATTGATCATGCTCAGGTTCCTGGCTTTTATGAGGTGTCCAAAGTGATTCATTTTATTAAGAGTTATACACATCACTAGGTGAAGCTCAGTGGTGAAGTGGATGGCCAGGCCAGGAGTCAGGAAGACCTGAGTTCAAATCTGACCTCAGGCACTTACTGGCTATGTGACCCAGGCAATTCACTTAGCCCTGTTTGCCTCAATTCCCTCATCTGTAAAATGAACTAGAGAAGGAAATAGCAAACCACTCCGGGGATGTATGAACGTACAAGTATGATGTATTCATTTACATAGGGACAACCTATAACCCAAATGGGGTCATGAAGAATTGGACATGAAATGGCTGAACAACAACAAATACACATCCTAGTTAATAAACCATAACCTTTCCCTAGAAAAAAGTTCATGCCTCGGTTTACCTCAGTATCATTTTACTTGCCACAGTTTAGTGGATATAGTGTTGAACCTATGGCCAGTAAGATGAGTTCGAATCCTGCTTCAGATTCTTACTAGCTATGTGACCTTGGGCAAGTCAATTAACATTTCCCAGCCTCAGTTTCCTTGTCTGTTGAATGAGGGTAATAGCAGTAGCTCTACCACACAGGGCTGTGATAAGGACATAAAATGTAAACTCTCTGAAAACCTTAAAGTACTATATGTATACTAGCTATTATTAATTTTAGGCACATCTTGTTCCTTCTACATGTTAAAGACCAAGCAGAATGATTTTCCGAAACCAGGGTCAATTTAAGATTCATGAGGACAGGAACTTGGCCAAGGTTTCCAGTGTGCACGATCAGTTTCTACTTTTTCCCCAGAGTAAAAGCACAAGTATTTGTGATCCCACGAGTCACCGAGCAAACTATCTGATGACTTTTAGTGTGATGTGATCATCCTGACTTACATCTCATCATCCTTGGTGCTTGAAGTGAGAGGTAGCAAGGGATAGTGGAAAGAGCCTTGACTTTGGCATTAGAGACTCTGGATTCAAATTCTGCCTTTATCATTCCTACCTTTGTGACACTGGCCAAGTAGCCTCACCCATCTGACTTTTCTTTTTCTCATCTATAAAATGAGGGGGGTGGACTAGATGACCTCTGAAGTCCCTTCCAGTTCGAAATCTCTGATTTGGCATCCTTTCCTGGATGGAACATACTGCAGGTCACTCACACTAATAGTGACATTGTCCCTATATAAATGAATACATCATACATGTACTTTCATGCATTTATTTGTACAGACACAAGAGGTACAATTTTAAGTGTGAAACGAAAATAATAATCTCTGACATCTACACTTTAAAGTTGGCAAAATGCTTTACAAATATAGCATCTCCTTTGCCACACCTACGCCAGGCATCTTCAAGGAGATCAGAACACTGGGAATGGAGACCTACTGGTTTTAGGCCAATATCTGATCTTTCTCATCCTCCAGCCCCCAAGGAATTATGGCTTGAGCTAGGGGTTGGTGGTGGGGGGTCACTATGACTTATAATCCCATCTTCTATTTTTGAGCTTTTGGGAAAGAGAAAGCAAAAAGCTGTGAGAGAAGAATCACTCAGTAGCACAGCCATCATGGAAGTTGCAGAGTACCTATAGCCATGAGCTCACCAGCCCAGACTCCAGACCAAAAGTCTAGTTTCACACTTTACCAAGAGCAAAGATGTTTCTGAGTCTAGAGTTTCCTTGGACACCAGAGGCCTGTTTTTTTTTCCTTAAAATGTACTTATCTTTCTATGTTTAACTACTTAACTACTTAATGTTTAAATGCTTATATTCAAATCCTTATGTTTAAATACTTAATACTTAAATACTTAAAATATCTTATTTTTAAAAATAAATATCTTTAAAATATTTTAAACATCTTTAAATATCTTTTAAAATAAAAAATCTTATTTTATCTCTTAAAAAATAAAAATAGTCACACTTTAAAAAAAATTAATCAATTTTAATCATTTTTTTTCAGCAAAGATCTACCTTTTCTCCTTCCTATCTCCCCTCTTCCTATGAGAAAGCAAGAAAACAAAGTCTCCTGTTATGAACATGTATAATCAAGCAAAACCAATTATTGTGTTAGTTGGCTTTAAAAAAAAAGAATTTCAATCTGCATTGTGGGTTTCTCACTTTTTTTTATCACAGAGTAGGGACTTGCTTTAATTTATGTTCTCAGCTTGACCAGAGTTGCTAAGACTTTCAAAGCTGATTGTCTTTATAAAATTGTTTTAGTATAAATTATTCTCTTGGTTCTTCTGGCTTCATTCTTCATTCTGCATCATGCAATTCTTCCTAAGTTTTGCTGAAACTGTCTCCTTCTGCGTTTCTTACAGCATTCTATCACATTCATATACCATGAACTTGTTTAGTCATCACCCAATTGACAGGTACTTCCTCAGTTTTTTGATTCTTTGCCACTACAAAAAGAGCTGCTATAAATATTTTTTTGTACGTATAGGTCCTTTTCCTCTTTCTTTAAATTCTTTGGAGTTTGAGGGTCTGGTCATATAATTTCAGGATATGTGCAATTTAATAGCTTTTTGTGCATAATTCCAAATTTCTTTCCAAAATGGTGGGGCCAGTTCATAGCTCCACCAACAGCAGTCATACTTATTGCTCAAATGCAATGGAAAGGGGCAATTGGTGAGCACCAGAAGAAGGAGAGATCATTTAAAACTGTGATATTTTGCCAGAGTTCCATTTCTGGCTGGAGCCTTGAGTTAGGGAAGACTCATTGATTTATTTTTTTACAAATTCCCGAGACAAAATACTTTAACAAGGATTTCTCTAGGCAAATGTGTCAGAAGAAAGCAGTGGCTGGGGCTAGGTAATCAAATGGTGGGGCCCTGAGGCAAGCAGACCCTACAGTTAACTCTTCCACATTGTGACTTTTACTTTCTTGGTTTTGCTATATTGCAGGTTGATATAAGAAATTAAATAGGAATTTTGGGGGAGTTTTGTGGAAGCCACAGAGGACATGTGAAAATCAGCAGATGACACAGAGCCTGTGACCAAACACTTAACCCAAATTCTACAATAAGGCACTGCAAACACCCCACAAAAGAAAAAGAAAAAATTTAGACTTTTTCTCTGGTATGAAGGTAAGGCCAAAAAATTTTACATGGATTTTCCATATCATAGGGGGTGCCGTACCCCTAACCCTCATGATGTGGAAGGGAAAACTATATTTTCCTCCCATATTTCACAGACCTGGAAAAGTCATTCCTCTAGAAGGGGAGGGACTAGAAAGTCACACCCCCAAAAGGGGTCGAGTAGCCTGTGACTGACAGTCCTGTCTGTATGCCCATGTTCTTCATCTATTACTAGACATGTATTATCTCATTTAAACCTCACTACAAGTCTTCCTAATGCTACACCCACAGTTCTATCCACCATGCCACCAAACTACCTTCTATTTTGTGATTATGTAGCCCCATTAGTAATTCTGTCTTTTCAGCCATTAATTTTTTTTGAGATTTTTTCCCCTTCTGCTCTTATTCTGGCAATATTCCAAGATGGAAGGGAAGATGTAACTCTAAAATTTAATTCCTGAGAAGGTTGGTAGTTAGAGAGAAGCTGCTTCTCAATCCTGCCCTTCCTCTTTGCTGTGTGATCTATATCCCAAGAGAATCCCAATGGCTCCTTGGCCTACGCACTGCCTGCTTCTTAGAGAATGTCATGACTCTTCAGTTGTACCTCAGGCCCACTGTGACTAGTTTATAGAGCTGGCACCCTTTGGTTTGTTTTCTTCTGGGGCAGAATTTTCTCTTCTTAAAGGGATGTAAACCTCACAGGCTGACGTAACCTTAGCAGACTTGAATGATCTCCATAAAAACAGACTGGGCAAGAATGCATGAAATGAAACAGAGTTTCCACAGGTGGCAGGCCATTGTTACCAGGGCCATCCCTGGGGGGATTCTGGCCCAAATATTTTTATATGGGTGAGACTGGGTTTAAATAAACAGCAAAGACAGCCTTGAAATGAAAAAGAACATGCAGTCTGGGGAAGGACATGGAAGGAGAGAAAGGAGAGCCCTATCTCCTTTGCCTTAGTGATGGAGGGAGGGTTTCTTTCTCTATTTACTGTTGTGTCTGTGGGTCTAAATTCCCAAAAATATTTTTGGGAAAAGTATAGATTACTCTATAGATCACCAAGCATTTACCCAACTTTCCCTATGGGAGCAGAGGTGGTAGTCTACTCTAACCTTGACAAAACCATTCAAAATCAAAGAACTTACAATAGCACTACATTTGTCCAGTATTATCCAGCAATGAGGTGTTCCACATAAGTCCGAGACTCAACAAGGGCACCCTCTCTTTTCCCATGCCTTAGGCTACTTAGACCCCAGATCAGGTACTGGATTGGTGCATCTACCATCACAGGCCTTTCTTCCTCAACCTACCTGTCAATGACACCTACCTTTTCTCCTCCCTGACTGAACACTGACACCAACCATCCCCACTCCTGTGGGAGCAAACCCTAAATTCCCACTCTAGTCTGAACTTCAGGTCCACTCCCCAATTTCCAGTGGGTGATGGGACCCTCCAGGTCCTGTGCCTTACAGCATGGATGTGACTTCTTACCTTGCTTGGTTGAGCTGGGAACCCTCAACTATAATCCTTCTAGTTAGATGAAGGACCACTAGGCCTTAGCATTTATTCCACCTCTAGATTCAAAGATGTTCCAGGTATTACCAACTGCCCTGCTCATAGACCCTCCAGACCCCAGAAGGGCTACTGCTATCTGACTGGCAGATACACCCTGAAGCTGCACCCTTACAATTTCTAAATTAAGTAGAGTACATGTAATCTAAACCTTGTTTGCTAATTCACCACAGAACCATAAACTTCAGTTTCTATTCTAAGATGTAAATTATCGATGTCTAAGGAGTTATCATGTTGTCTAAGACTCTTTACCCCCAAACTCAATATTTTTTCTCCTCTCTTATTATCCAGGTTGCAATTGTCTCTTGTCACTGCTTCTTGTGCCTGTCTCAGGCATCTCTCCTTCCTTTTTAAATTTTCTACCTTTATTCTTCTGTGTATTAGAAAACCAAATAACCAAATTTATTAATAGTGTGAGTAGGGGAAATAGAACCTGAGTGATGTAGGTGTACCTTAGGGGTGTACAAGGCACAGACTTTAGCCTTTGAATATCAGTGTGTTTTGTTTCCTTTGTTTTTTCTTTGTTTCTGGTTCAGGCCTGTGTACTCTAGAGCTGAGGATGCCAGTAAGATGAACTTCCAAAATAAAGGAGGCATTACTTTCCTCCTGGCATATTCAAGAGAATGCAAACTCTTGGAGGAATGGGATTGTTTCATTTTTGTCATTGTATCCCAATTTCCTAGTCCAGTGCTAGAAATATGATTAATAAATGCTTCCTGAATGAAGCTGAATGGAATGTTCAGTTATGATAGTTCAGTAAAAGCTCACATATCTGGGTGGGATATCTGAGCCAGGGAAGCATGTCTGAATGAGTGAAAAGTCCGAATTACAGAATATTCTTAAAGCCACATATTTGTATTTCTTTTAAGTCTACATAATAATTCTAATTCAATTAGGTAAGAATTAAGTAAATGCTTATCATTTCAAGGAGGGGACAGCTAGGTGGAACAGTAGATAGAGTGCCAGGCCCAAAGTCAGGAATATTCATCTTCCTGAGTTAAAATCTGGTCTCAGACACTAACTAGCTGTGTGACCCTGGGCAAGTCACTTAAGCCTGTTTGCCTCAGTTTCCTTATCTGTAAAATGAACTGGGGAAGGAAATAGCAAACCACTCTAGGATCTCTGCCAAGAAAACTCCAAATGGGGGTCACTAAGTCATACACAACTGAAACAACTGAACAACAACAACGACTATTTCAAGGATCCTGGGAGTTAGGGATATGAACAGAGATATGACACAGACCCTGCTCTTGAAAAGCTCATCATTTAAAAGGGAATGCCATTTAATTTATATATAATTTATAGTTACACATATAGCTGTTGTAACTGTGGCCCTAGATATGCATATCAACAATCAGGTTAAAATATGGGAACTAGACATTCTTTATCCACTTGGTCTTTTTTGTGTGGATGGTCAGACCAAACGCTTCTGAGCCATCATGGATCTCTTCCAAGAGGCTCTACAATATCCCAAGGCTTGATGCAAACAGTCAATGTATTTAAAAAAGAGGGATATCTGCAGACCTTCACCATTCATAGATAATCTCACTTTAACTTGTACTCTGTACTGGATCTCCTCCATTAGAGTGGAGAAGGCCTTTGGTGAGCATGGATCTCCTTGTTTATACCTTGTTCTATATTTATTATCGGAGGTCTTGAACAGGGTTACTTCAGTATTGATATCTTGGACAGACAACTCAAATGGACAATGATTTGGGCTGAACAGGAAAAGGAGATCAGACTTCAGGAAATTGCAAAGACAAAGGCCCATTTGAAAAAAAATAATAAATTGCATAATAATAATGTTGCTGTGAGAGACAAGGAACACAACAGACTCCAAAGAATTGAAATGGAGAAGCACATGGTTTGTGTGAATGGGCAATAAGATGTAACAAGCAAGGCTAAAGCATATGAGCACTTTCTTCCCTCAGAAATGACACTCAGAGTTCTCAAAGGAGCACTTAAGCAGATACAGAAAGCATATAAAGTTCTGAAAGTAGTTCTAACATTCAAGTAAGTTCATTGCTTATCTCATAGACGTACTTGGAGGGCATAGACTACCATGGAAAGGAAATATTTTGTGACTGCTGAATATGCCCTTCCATTAGATCTGAACTCTGAATAATTCACTACAATAATAGGGGTAGCAAGGTCTCCATGTCCTGACCCCCTGAACCCTTCAACCCCCATGGCTCTTCTCACTACAAGACCAAGTAAGCAAACCACTTCTTTCTCTTAGAAGGATATTCTGCTCAGGAACCTCCTCTCTCATTTAGAAGGCTGGGTCCACCAAATTCTAGAACTTGTGTTCATCAAAAAAAAGCATCACTTATTTATAACAGTCAAAAATGACATCTTCACTCAAAGTTGTTCTTAGAACAAT
>CM053587.1:97831764-97850348 GCA_028646515.1 Pseudochirops corinnae | reverse complement strand
TCATATTTCAACTACCCCTTGTCCAAGTCTTTTGTTTTATTTGGGTAAAGCAGGCAGACCTTTTAGACCCATTAAATCACACCTGTGCCACTTACATGGAAGCCTTTCTGATCTGACTAGCGTCTTGTATGGCTGTAATAGTATCTTACAATTCTCGGCACCATATTTTGTTTTTATTAACAGTTCTGAATAAATAGGAGCTATGGATGGTGCTGTTGGTAACTCACATTTTTGGAGTGCTTTAAGGTTTACAATGAGCCTTGTACATGACACCCTTGAAAGATAGGTAGTTCAAAAATTGTCATTACCATATGTATGTTATATACAAGAAAGCTGAGGTTTGCCCTTAGCCAGACACCTGCAGGCAGGGGTGGGCTTGTAAATGTTTAGCAACTGGTGGGAGTTAGGCTAATAGTTCCAGAACATGTGTTTTCCCTGTATATGAAAACATCTGCACATGCACATACATACATACACACAAATAGACGTATTCTATTATTTACAGGTTTTGTATAAAAAGTACAGATTAAACTGACCAATAGTAATGAAATTGTCCTGTTTGTGTCCCCCTCTGAATTTATTTTTATTTGCTTCTGTTTATTTTTATTTCATTGAAGCTCTTTTCTTTTTCAACTCTATCACTACCCACTCACTCACCCTTTCCCCCAATCAGAAGCCCCCTTTTGTAACAAGTGTAGTCACGCAAAATAAATCATATTGACCATATCTGACAAAAGATGGCTCCTTTTGCAACTTTCGGCCACCATCTGTCTGACAAAAGACATGCTTCATGCGCATCAGTTTCTGAAGTCATGATTATTCACTGTATTTAAACAATCTATCAAGAAGTATTTATTAGGCACTTACTTTGGACTTGGGGCAGCTAGATAACTCAGTAGATAGAGTACTGGGCCCGGAGTCAGGAAGACCTGAGCTCAAATCCTTAGATACTTACTAGCTGTGTGACCTTGGACAAGTCACTTTACCCTATTTGCCTCAGTTTCCTCATTTGTAAAATGAGCTGGAGAAGGAAATGGCAAACCCCTCCGGTATCTTTGCCAAGAAAATCCCAAATGGGGTCATGAAGAGTCGCACACATCTGAAAAATATCTGAATAATGACAACAAACTTCAATACTTTAAAGATGAAGCATACTGTGAGTATGGGTACTCTGGCCATTAATAGGAGACAAACCCTTTAGCTATGGTAGTCAATTCCCTTTCATGTATATGCTCAATGACCCTGCCAATCTGTACCACTTACTTACCTGGTCTTGCCTTCTTGAATTTATTTGCACCGTGCCCTCTGCCAACTGTGTATTTCCTTCTGCCTGGCTCCCCAATCTCTACTTGCTAAAATACAGGCTTATCCTTCAAATGTTGCCTCCTCCAGGAAGTCTGCCTTATTCCTCCAAGCCAGAAGAAAGTTCACATTCCTCCCACCCGGTGCTGTCTTAGCACTTAGTACCTCTCCTCTTAACAAGTTAGTTTGAATTACAGTTATTTGTGTCTCTGACTTTTCTTCCCTACTAGATTATAAGATCCTGGAGGTTAGGTGTTTGTCTTTGCATCCTCAGCACCTAGCTCAGGGCCTTGAATGAAGCAGTCAGTTATTTACTGTTTATTGAATTAAATCTAATTGAATTCTAGTGCACTGCTTCTGGTGGTTTTGCCGTTCCCTGGAATCTCTCAGGTCCCTTGTCTCCTTCCTAGAAGCCAAGAGCCAGATTTCAATCTTGCAGCGGGAGATTACCATGTCCTCAGTAGCAAAGCATTGCCATATGCTTCCTAACATAACAGCACTCGTGGGTAACCCCTGAAACAGCTCTTGTATCCACATGATCCTGCAGTGTGTAGATTTATTAGGATATTGTAAATAAAACTTGGATAAACAGAAGCATGAAATGGGAGACCCCACCGGCTAAAAAAAAGAAGATGGAAAAACAGTCCTGCTTCATCAGCATTTACAGCAGACAGATCTCACACATGACTTATTCAACAAGTAATAGCAAGGGGATTCTCATGATATAACCAGAAGCAAGAGAAAACTGAATAAGGGTTTTCCTTTTCTAAAAAAAAGTATATTCAAGAGGGTGGTGGATGGGAATATGTATGGGAGTGGTGAGTGGGTCTACTTTTGTTCTTATGTCAGGAAAGCTATTGTATAAATCCTTTCAGTAGGAAATAACATTCCCTGATGATGCATCTCTACAGGCTTAGATGTCCTGATTTTAAAAGTGGGTAATAAAGAGGCTTCATGGAATGGCTAGAGGACCAGCCTTAGAACCTGGAAGACTTGGGCTTGAGTCTGCCCTCTAGCTGTGTTACTCTGGGCAAGATGTTCAGCCTCAGTTTCCTCATATGTAAAAGAGGGATAATAAGAGTACCTGCCTCCTAGGGTTGTTGTGAGGGTCAAATGAAATATAAACAGTGTTTTGTAAACCTCAAAGTGCTATATAACTGGTAGCGATTATTAGATGACTCTGGGAAAGTCACTTCAGCTTTCATTGCATCTGACATCGCTCAGAGATTGAGTTGCTTATCTATATCAGTAGAGAGAGTCTACATACCTGGAATTCCTTATATCAATAAAATCTTAGGTCAAGATGGAAAGGGGAGGGAGAAGGGCAAAGAGAATTCATGACTTGCAATTGGTAGCACACTAAATAGAGCGCTGAGTCTGAAGTCAGAAAGGCCTGAGTTCAAATCTAGCCTAAGACACTTATTAGATCTATGCCCCTAGGTAAGTCAAAGTTTAGCAAAGTAAAGCAAACACTGTTTGCCTCATTTTTCTCATGTGTAAAATGAACTGGAAAAGGAAATGGCAAATCAGTCCAGTATCTCTGCCAAGAAAACCCCACGGAGGGTCACAGACAGTCAGACATGACCGAAAAACGACTTAATAGCAACTTGCTAAACAATCTCTCCCTCCAATTCCCCACTCCCATCCCTAAATAAAGAAAAATACAACACTTAGAGCAAATAAGCATGGGCAATTAAAACAAAACCCATACATTTGTTATGTCTGAAAATGTATGATTCGTTCTCCAGTCTGATACCCTGATCCCCCTGTCAGGAAATGGGATAGCATGGGATAGTATCATTAGGACTCTAGAATCTTGATTAGTCGTAAAATTGATCACAGTTCCTATGTCTTTGAAAATTGTTTTTCTTTATAATGTTGTTACTGTGTGTATGCACACACACACACACACACACACACATACACACACATTTTTCTGGTTCTGCTCACCTCATTCTGCATCAGTTTATACAAGTCTTCCCAGATTTTTCTGAATCTGTTCCTTTCATCATTTCTTATGAAACAATAACATTCCATTATATTAAAATGTAAGAATTTGTTAATTTCTTCCCCAATTTATAGGTATTCCCTTCATTACTCAATCTTTGCTACTTTAACCTAATCTGATGGTCTGTATCCCAACTCCCACTCCCACTGACCCAGGAGGTCCCTGAGCACAACTACAGCTATACTCTACTTCAGAGTTCTAGGGCTACCCTCTGAGAGGAGTATCTTTCTACTGCTTTTAGCTTAGTGTATTCTCCAAAATATCAATCACCAGTTTCAATTAGCGTTTCTACCGCATCATTGATTAACCTAATTATCAGAGCTCCTATATCATTTAACTAATTAATATCAACTAGTTTTCACAATGCAATAATGAGGACAAAAGTATAAAATATACCAGGGGCACACTTTCTTCTATATCACCCCACTCCCTGGGGA
Source organism: Pseudochirops corinnae (assembly GCA_028646515.1). NCBI lineage: Eukaryota > Metazoa > Chordata > Mammalia > Diprotodontia > Pseudocheiridae > Pseudochirops > Pseudochirops corinnae. The sequence continues at coordinate 97,846,601 of CM053587.1, read as the reverse complement.
GAATAGGCTCAAGAATAAAGTGGTTGCTACTGAGCTTTTGCTTCACCAAGCTCACTTCTGAAGGTGATAGAGTCAGTGGATGGAGTACTCCCTTGCTTGAAGAAACTAGAATCTTGAATGTTGGGTTCAATTTATTGTTGAGCTGGAACCAGCAAGTAACTTTTCTCTGGAATAAGATACTAGCAAACTCTGGTATAAGCTCCAGTTCCTAGAGCTCTAGCAACTCACACTTCTGACCTTTCAAGTCTCACAATGTCACAATTGTCTCCAATACCCTTTCACTTAAGAAGAGGAAAAACCAAACTCACATAGGCAAAGAAACAGAGACCTACAGTTCATGGTCATATGTCAGCCCAGGTGGGAATAGGCAACTGTCAGCAGAAGACCACTGCCACCCACTTCTATCCCTTCTCTCCCCCACCCCAAGACTTACAGCAATCCTTGCCTTCATCACTGCCAGGAAAGCAAGAGATCGAGTTGCCCCCATAGGAGTCTTTTTCCTATGCTTTTTTAGTTTCAGCTCAGAAGTCAATTGAAAAAACTCTGCCTTCACCATAGAGTAAGCAGACAGGAAACAGACATAGAATACAGAGAATCTTTGACAGTGTTCCAAAGTCCATGGGGAAAGAGAGGATTGAATCAGGCTGAGCACCCTTATGCATGTGCATAAGAGCTGGCTTCTCATTGGTCAATCCTTCACTACACTACAACAAAAACAGCAGCTATAAATATTGCTGTACATATGAATCTCTCCCCACCCTCACTTTTTTCCTGGACCTCTTTGGGGACACTGAGGACTCTCTTGAAAAAAAAAACCCAATAAGTCTCTATGGCAACGCTGTGTATAAGACAATGGGTTGTAAGCTTATGCCCAGGTGAGTAGTAGACCCAGGTTCTACCTCCAGGTGTTAGGCAAGCCATCTGACTAGCCAGTGGCAGGTTAAAGTCAGATTAAACTGGAGTTTATTTTACAAGGATGTTCAAAATATTCATTTGCATGTTGTTAATTCCTATGGAGCAGCCAGAATTTGAAAGAAAGTTAACTGAGCCAGAGTGCAAATTTAACTGTTTAATGTGAATGGGATGGCTAGATTAGGGCCCTCCCAAGTTGGGCTTTCAATTTACAGGGCCTAATTTCCAGCTGATTATTTTAGTCTCAAAACAAGAGACCCATACACTTCCTACTTATGAAAAATGGAGCCCATGGTGTGAGCAACAGCCAATCTGCGTGAGAACATGCAGTTTCTTGTGGAACTAGGCAAGAGGAAGCCTTCCTCACCGGTCAGTTTAAGTGAGGCAGTTTGGTGTAGTGGGTAGAGAATTGGACCCAGAGTAAGGAAAACCATAGTTGAAATCTTGCTTCTGATACTTAATAACTGTGGGTCAATGGGCAAGTCACCCAATATTTCTGAACTCTGGTTTCATTTTCTGTAAAATAGTGAGAAAAACACACTTCACAGTCATAGGATTCAAATGCAATGATGGTTGTATAAAAGTTGAAAATTATTATTTTTGCTTAGTTTATAACAAGAATGGTGGCAGGGATATAAGTGAATAAATAAAAAAGCATTTAAGTGTTGCTATGTGCCAGGCTCTTTGTTAAGCTCTGAAGATAAAAAATAAAATAATTAAGAGAGTGCCCTACTCTCAAGGAACTTATATAGTAAATGTTATATGATATCTGAAAAAACCCTTCCAGTTGATATTCAAAATGAATTGTTTTTAGAACAAAGTCAGTTGGTCAATAAGCATTTAGGAAGTACCATCTATGTGCCAGGCACTGTGCTAAACCCGGGAATACAAAGAAGACAAAAGACAGTCCTTACCCTTGAGTAACTCCCAATCTAATGGGGGAGACAACATGCAGACAAATATGTGGAAATGAGCTGCATGAAATAATCAGCAGAGGGAAGGTGTTAGAATTAGGTCATTTTGAATAAATACTGGAAAGCCTGGTAGAGCCTTGATTCATCATAGTGGCCGCACCCCACTCTGGAAACTCCATAGATAAGCAGCTTCTCTATCATTTCCCAATTTCTGTCCTCATGGTCCTTCTCCCCTTCTCATTTGGAGATCTCTCTCTCTCTGAAAGACAGAGCAGACTGAGGAAAGAGAGCAGATTAGGGGAAAGAGTCCTAAACACACACACACACACACACACACACACCCAGGAAAACCTGTAGACTCACCTACATTTTCACTAGGAGTCTCATAGGTCTCCACATCTTAGTCCTTTGCATTTCCAGCTTGAAACAGTAAAGTAATATAAGCTTTTTACATCCTTGAGGACATCTAGAACATATCCCCTATGAATACAGTGCTAAATAGTAGTCTGGCAAGTACTGGTCACTATGGTTGACAACAGCTGGAGTACAGTTACTGGGCAGTGGTTCTCAACCTTCCTAATACCATGACCCTTTAATACTCATATGTGGGCGTATCTGCATGTGGGCGGACCCCCCCCTGGAGACGGATAGAGGAGCGGTGTCTTGGTTCCTAAGACCATTGGAAATATGTGTTTTCCAATGGTCTTAGGTGACCCCTGTGAAAGGGTCGTTTGACCCCCAAAGGGGTCACAACCCACAGGTTGAGAACCACTGTTAGAGGCAACAGCTCACTGAAAACTTGATAAAAAGTTTCAAAATCCACATCTCAGAGTAACTGACAAATGTACAGGAAGTTTATATCTATTGCTGTCAAAGAAGAAATAGCAGGCTTTCTCTTCTGGTCTTTCACTCTTCCCCTTGCCATTTCAAACCCAATATATTATCTAAGGTCTAAATATCCCCCAAAAGCTGTTCAGCTGACCCAGTACAGGATCCCCTTTGGGGTTAGTAAAGGGACACAAGAATTTAAACTCAAAGTCATCATGTTCACCAAGCACCTATTCCCTCTTCTTTCTATTTCCATAGAAAATGAGAACATTAATTCATGGAACCAATAGCAACAGCTAGAACTTACATGGCTGCCTTTGTAGGAGAGGCTCTAAGTCTGATGTATCATCTAGGAAAGAATTATGAGTGTGGGGAGGCGGGGCACAGAGCTAAGCAGCTGAAGGTATTCTTCAAGTGTTCTCCATGTAGTTCCCTGGTTCCCCCAGCTAGAAGTGATCTATTCACTTAATTAATGGACAAGCTTTTCTTAAGGGTCTACTATGTGCCTGACACTTTGCTAGACACTAAGAATGAAAGTCAGAAATGAAAGTTTGCCTTCCAAGAACTTAGAGTCTTTTGGGGAGAAAAGACATATAAAAACAATAGTGCTAAGCACTGGCTCTCTGATTTCATTGCTATAGGGAACTCCCAGATGAGGAAGCTTCCCCCAACAAAGTAACTTGGTACCTCATCTACAAATTACACATTTATTAAATGCCCAGAGGGCTAAGCAGTTAAACCACTTGTCCAGGGTCACACAACCAGTATGTGTCAGGGGTGGGATTTGAACTCAGGTCTTCCTGGTTCCAAGGCCAAATTCTAAATTCATTACACTGTTTCCATTCACTGGATGTGTGTGTGTGTTTGTATATGTACACATAAATACAGATTGTTATTGTTCAGACATATCCAATTATAATGGCCCATGAACTTTACCAATGGGGTTTTCTTGGCAAAGATGTTAGAGTGGTTTGCCATTTCCTTCTCCAGTGTGTCTCCATTTTACACATGAGGAACTGAGGCAAACAGTGTTAAGTGACTTGCCCAGAGTCACACAGCTAGAAAGTATCTGAGGTCACATTTGAACTCAGATCTCCCTGACTCCAGACCCAGTGCTCTATCCACTGCACCACTTGGCTGCCCAGATAAACATAGATATATATGTATAATATTAAATAAACATGCCATATACATATATACACTCCACTCCCTAAATATATACAAAGCAGTTGGATCAGGGAAGGACTCATCTAGGAGGTGGTACTTTAACTGAGCTTTGAAGGAGGTAAGGTGCATTTAGGAATGGAAGCTGTCCCATGGAAAGACACAGAGATAGGGGTGGTTAGGTGGCACAGTGAATAGAGCACTGGCCCTGGAGTCAGGAGGACCTGAGTTCAAATCTGGCCTCAGACACTTAACACCAAAAAACTAGCCATGTGACTTTGGGCAAGTCACTTAACCCCAATTGCCCTACCTTCCCCCCTCCAAAAAAAAGAAAAGAAAAGAAAAGAAAGAAAGACACAGAGATAGGAGAAAAGATGTCACGAGTGAGGAATGGCAGGCAGGCCAGTTTGGTTAGACTGGAGAACGTGATCCCATTCACATGCAAGTCAAGACATCACCCTCATGTGGTCCCTGGTCATCTTCACAGACAAAGGACCCACAACAAGAATGTGAGAAATAATAAAATAATCTGGAAAGGTGGTCTAAGGTCAAACTGTAAAAGCCTTAAATGCTAAATAGGAGAGTTTATGTTTAATCCTGCAGGCAGTAGAGGGCTAGTGAAGTGTTTTGAGCAAGGGTTGACATGGTCAGACCTGTGCTTTTGGAATATTCCTTCTGTATGTTGCAAAGAATGGACCAGAATGGGGAGAACCTGGCAATAGAGAGACAGTCTGAGGGGTGATGAGGGTGGGGGATGATTGTGTGAGTGTAGAGAAGAAGACAGATGTTACGCAGGCAAAATCAACACGTGCCAACTGATCAGGTGGGGGTGTGGTATGGGGAAGGAGGGGCTGTGCGAATGTAAGAATGACTCTAAGATTACAAACCTGTGTGACTGGAAGGATGGTGTGACCCTTGACAGACATAGAATAGAAAAGTTAGTAAGAGGAATGGATTTGGAAAGATAATGAGATTCCTACAGGACATCCACTGGGAAAATACAATAGGGTGATGCCAGGCTGCAGGCTGGGAGACAGTTCCTCCCTAGAGCTCTCATACAGTTTTGTTTGTATCTCTCCTATACACTCCTAAATTTCTCTTTCAGGATCATAGTCCTTGGAGAGATAGAAGTGACCTTGCAGGCCATCGATTACAACCTCTTCATTTTAGAGATGAAGACACTAAGGCTCAGAGGGACTAGATGATTTGCCCAAAGTCACAGCGATAGAGGCCCTGACCCAGGAGAGCCCAGCAAAGCCTTGCTTAAGCCCTCTTGTATGTTCTTAAAGACATTAATTAATTACAGAGAGTATAAAAATTAATTGAAGACACTAATTAATTAATTAATACTAATTCCTTGACAATGCTAATCTTTTGTTAGCAAGGTTAACAGGTTAGGTCTTTGTTCTGATATTAGTGATGTCTCCTTGAAAAACCAGGCAAGTCCCCTCGCCACATTAAAGATCAAGGCTATTTTCACATCTCACTTATATCCTCAGACTTGGCCTCTAAAGAGAAAGCTAGGAAGAAGGAAATAGACAAATATTTTTTAAAAAGTAAATAAATATAGAGGAGAGTCCATTAGATATGTAAAACTCCACCTGACTAAAGGAAAGCCTGCAATCGTTCTGAAGCCCCTCCATGTACACAAGGGAGCCACATGACCACCAGGAGAGGAGAAAACCTCATCATTTCAGAAATGGAAACAAATAGAAAGAACAGAGATGGACAAGCTGGAAGCTGCCAAAGTCTAAGCCAAAAACAGAGGAATGGAAGCTGTTGAGTGGAAGAGCAGTTCCTGGATGACACCAAGTCTTGAAACAAATCTTCTAGGCTTAGAGGAGGTATTCTTGGACCAAACAGAAGCTGGAGCTTAAAAACAGCAAGGATCAAACTAAGATATTGCCCTTCCTTTGTAATGTGAGTGATATGGACTGTGCAGGTCTGGGGGAAAGATGTTGAATCTCTAATGTCTTTGAGTGTTTTCTCTTTGTGAGGAGCCCTAATGTCAGGTTACTACTATAACTAGTTCGGATTTATGAGGATAATAAATCCTGTGAAGTCATTGGCATTGTCTAAATTTTCATTGCAAATGTCTACTGGACTAGAACCAATGATCATTGGTTCTATTACAACTTTGAATAGTGTGAATTCAAATAACGTGACCACTTCAAGGGATTCATTGTTCAGACTAATTTGGACCTACATGCACAAACCAAAAGGACTACATAGGTCCTTTGGGGAGGTGATACTCAACAGAGGAAAGGTTTGTTTGACCAACAGGTTAAAACATTAAACTCTTTGGAGGGCCCTCAGATTAGTGTTCAGTGTATGGAAAGTTGTCTAGGTCTCTAGAAAGTGGAACTTCACCAAAGAGGAAGGAGAGTCATCTTGACTATATGTATGGGCTTGGTGAGAGGCTGAAGGCTTTCTATAGGGTTAAATGAAACTTATTCTATATTATGTATTAGCCTGAGCACTTGCATGGTGTCTGCAGGAGCTTTGCCTTTTGTTGTAGAAACCTAAGTATAAGGCAAATTCTGATATTAGCACAAAAACCTTGGGTGAAGGGACAAGACAACTGTCTATGGGGAAAAGTAAAAAGTAAAACACTAGTAAAAATGTTTTTAGTATGTGAAGTGTTACTCGACAGCCATCACAATAGCTTTACTCAAAGCAACACATGAACATGGCCTTTCCAGCCAGTTCTCTCTACCTATTGTCCCATTTAACTTAGAGTACAGGAGTACTTCACCTTTCTCGTGTCCTGGACCCCTTTGGTAGTCTACTGAAGCCTGTGGACCCTTCCCAGAATAATGTTTTTAAAGGCATAAAATATGTTGGGTTGTAAAGGAAATATATTAAAATGCATATTTTTTTAAAAATTTAAAAATGTTTTTTAAGTTTATGGATGCTAGGTTAAGAATCCATGCTGTAGGGAATCTCCACATGTTTTGAACCACTGGACAGGTGTGTGATAGTATAGTCATCGTCTCTCCTGTCTGTTTCTTTGCAAACACTGAAGGTCTTTCATTGGAGCACTGGGTCTCTCCTTTCACGTGCCCCAGTCCTTTGCATCTGTGTTTGTAGCTTGGCTGATTTGAAATGGCAGGCACAGGTATTTGAGCTGAAAGCTCTGGGTTGCTACTCTGAATGCATTAAAAAGAAAAATGAAAATTCCCAGTCTCCACATAAAGAGTTTTACACACACAACACACATGATACAAGGGAGACAGAGAACCAGACATAGGGATAACCACAGTCAGACAACTAACCACAACAGAGGCCTAAAGAGATGGACCCAGAAAGAGCTATTTTTACAGACTGTGTGATGGATCATCTTCTCTGTGGACAAACAGACAGCTAGAAGTGATTATTTTACAAAGAGTTGATAGGAAGAACCCCAGACGCCCGAGTGTGGACTCTCCCAGCCCCCCTTTCCTGCATCCAAAGACAATCCAGCCCCACCACCTCCCCTTTCTCCAGATGGCTGCACTAATTGTCCCTAGCCTGACCCTTTCCTTTTCTCACAGACTGCTTCAATTTCTATGTGTCTGGGTGAGGATTAGGACAGACCTGTCAGACTTCTCTCCTGCAGTTTGCCCTGGTTATAAGTGCCTCATATAAATTCCATTTTACTGCAGGGGAGAGCCCCAGGAGGATTTCTTCCAACACAAATGTCTAAGAGCTTCCACAAAGGTCCCTGAAAGAGTATTCCAGGGAACTGCTAGGCTTCTGAAAAACAAATGGAAGAAGATATGGCAGTCATCATCAACCCACCTTGCAGAGTCGGAGTCACAACCACTTGAGGAAGACCAAGGCCACGTACTAGCCAGAACCAGGGAAATTCCATGCTTAGCTGAAGATGTCCATTAACATTAGGAAATTGAAAACTGTCTCTAAGCTCTTTAGGAAGAGTATCAGTTGGCATATACGTGAACCAATGAATCAGTCAGTAAGTGTATCAGGCATTGTGCCAAGCAGTGGGAATATGAGGACAAAAATAAAACATCTCCTGCTCTCAAGGAAACCACGTTCTTTTGGGACAGACAACATATGTACATCTAAGCATATGCCCAGGGCTTTAAAATTTTCAAAGGTCTGAGTGTATTCTCCAGTAGTGCTCTTCTTAACCAAGAAACGGAAAAATGCATCAGGCAAGTAAGCGAGCCCCTAGAGGGACAGAGGGTGGTACCACCTTGGCATCAGGCTCTAGACTGAACTGACATTCGGTGGAACAGTGGCCATGGTTTACCTTCTCCATTTGGCTTGAGACCTTACCTGCGACTGGGGTCATGACCCTTTCAAAAGTTTTGTCAGTGTTAGAGAAACAGAGTAGTAAGTTCAGAAAGGTATTGAGCTGAGAGTCAAGATACCTGGATTTTAGTCCGAGCTCTGCCATTAAAGACTGATGTGTCCTTGGACAGGGAAGCTAGGTAGCACAGTAAACAGACCACCAGACTTAGAGTCAGAAACATTCATCTTCCTGAATTCAAATCTGGCCTCGGACACTTAGTAGCTGTGTGACCCTGGGCAAGCCACGTAACCCTGTTTGCCTCGGTTTCCTCATCTGTAAAATGATCTGGAGAAGGAAATGGCAAACCATTGCAGTACCTTTGCCAAGAAAACCCCAAATGGGCCCATGAAGAGTTGGACATGATGGATACCACTAAACAATAACAGCACCAGTCCTTGGGAAGTCACTCGATACACATGCATACATGCACACACACATACACCCCAGGACCTCAGCTTCCTCTTCATCAAAATGAGGGAAAGTCGGACTGGATAATCTGCAAGGTGGCTTCCAGCTCCAAGATGCTTTAGTTGGTGACCTATGTGAAGGATTCAAAAGGAAGTTAGGACCCCCAAGGATAATGTGCTCCTGGAACATGACCAATCAAGCAGTACCCAAGTGATATCTTTGTGTCAACCAAATTTAATAGACACTTAAATGGTCTCTCTATCATCTTCATTATAATTGGCAGGGCTACAACAAGTATTTATTAAGGGCTTACTATATGCCAAGCGAGGCAGTTGGATGGCTCAGCGAATTGCTGGGCTTGGAGTTAGGAAGACCTGAGTTCAAATCTGGCCTCAGACACTTAACCCTGTTTGCCTCAGCTCCTCATGTGTGAAATGAACTGGAGAAGGAAATGGCAAACCACCCCCGCATCTTTATCAAGAAAACCCCATAACAGGTAGAAAAGAGTTGGACGTGACTGACAAGTGCAGGGTAACAAACGTGCCGGGTGCTGTGTGAAGCACTGGAGATAGTGATAATAACAGCTACCATTCACATTGCGTTTGAAGGTTTGCAGAGCACTTTTCATATGTTAACTTACTTTATCTTCACACTTATTCTGTGAAGTAGAAGTTATTATTATCCCCATTTTACAGATGAGAAAACTGAGACAGAGTGCTTCAGTGACTTGTCCAGGGTCACACAGCCAGGAAGTGTCTGAAGCAGGAGGTAAACTTAGTCCTTCCTGATTCCCAGGTCAGCTCTCTGTTCTCTCTAACAGCTAATGACCCTCAAAGGTACAAAGAAGGAGAACTAAGCAAGGTTATTATAAATAAGAAAGTCAGGGGAAGAAGCCCTAGAAACTATCTTATATTAAGTCTAACATTTCTTGTGTTTAATGCACTTTCATTTTCTTTTTTTAAAGGTATAGCTGAGAACTATGCCCAAAGGCACAGCTACACAACTGTGCATGTCCTTTGATCCAACAATATCACTGCTAGGTCTATAACCCAAAGACATCAAAAGAAAAAAAAAGGGAGGAGGCGGGAGAAGGGTCCATTTATACAAAAATATTTATTGCAGCTCTTTTTGTGGTGGCTAAGAATTGGAAAGTGAAGGGATGCCCATCAATTGGGGAATGGCTGAACAAGCTGTGATATATGATTGTAATGGAATGGTATTGTGCTATAAGAAATGACAAGCAAGATGATTACAGAAAAATCTGGGAAAACTTACATGAACTGATGCAAAGTGAAGTGAGCAGAACCGGGAGAGCATCATACACAGTAACAGAAACATTGCACAATGGAGAATTGTAAATGGCTTAGCTATTCTCAGTAATATAATTGTCCAAGACAATCCCAAAGGATTATTGATGAAGTATATTATCTGCCTCCAGAGAAAGAACTGATATTGATTGAATGCAGATCAAAGCATATTATTCGTTTCTTTCTTCCAGTGGGTGCTTTCTTCCTTCCTTCCTTCCTTCCTTCCTTCCTTCCTTCCTTCCTTCCTTCTTTCCTTCTTTCCTTCCTTCCTTCCTTCTTTCCTTCCTTCCTTCCTTCTTTCCTTCCTTCCTTCTTTCCTTCCTTCCTTCTTTCCTTCCTTCCTTCTTTCCTTCTTTCCTTCCTTCCTTCCTTCCTTTCTTCCTTCCTTCTTTCCTTAAAAGTTTAAGAAGCCCTGGATGGCATGGGTATGCATCTGTTGGAAGGTAGGTGACACAGCAGATAAAACTTGGAATCAGTAAATAGGGAGCCAGCTGGTAATTTGGATAACAGTATGACAAAGTTATTCCTAAGTAAGACCTATTCAGCAGAGAAGAGAAGGTGATTCAAAGTATCACTCAATTTTTCCCATGCAATACATTGAAACTCCCTCACTGAACTGTTAGTAACTGTAGGCAAGAAAGCTAACTTGAGAAATGTCTTCATTGGGAACATGGAGCAGATATTTCCCCTCTGGTCTTGTCTGTCAAACTGGATACTCAGATTCCAATATTTCAGTACTCTGAAACCATGGAGGCAGGTGTCCACGTGCAGTCATCCCTAAGAGGAGACAAAGCCGACAGGAGGCAATTGCCAGGAGCGGCGTTGAACAGCTTAACAGATAAATTAGCCTGACACAGGGCAATTTTGAGAAGCAGGCTTAAGAACCCTGAGGAACAAATGCAGTATCTGGACAGTGTCACTATCAGCAAGGCATATCATAAACCTCAGAATATGACATTTACCCATGAAAAACAGCAATGTCAAGACCATTTTGAAAACTGGTATAGATGCAGGAGTACAAAGTCAGATCAGAGACAAAAGTGATGGGGAGCAGAGGAAAGCCTGGAAAGCATGTTGGACAATTGAGATGGCTACAAGTCACAGTTGTAGACCCCAAAAGAGCTCACTTTGTCTATGAAGGAAAAAAAATCCCTACAAGTTCTGGGGAGGGGGGTGGGGAAGAGATTAAGGAATCATCAAGGAAGTATAGTGATGCTTTGGGTAATAGATGCCAGAGATGAAGCTAAAATTACTGTGGCTTGGAAGGTGAATCTAACCCTCCCAACCTCCACTCCCAACCCAAAATGTCTCTTTCTTCATGACTCAGAGAGAGACAGGAATGAATTCTCTGCAAGTGAAATTTAAGGAGGCTTCTGGTCTGTATCTGGAAAGTTTGGCATTGTCAGCCTTGCAATCTGATGGGCACCACAGAAAGATCTAGAAAATATGAGGTAGGAAAGGGGAAAAGACTCTCTCCTCCCTTTCTGGCCCTGCTACCAACCAGAAGGAGAAATAAATTCGATTCTTTGAATTATTAGTCTCTCTGAGCAAGGGTCTCCAATAGGTGACTCACAATTAACTGGTCATTGTTTAACCTCAGCCTAGGAGATAGAGAACCATGCCATTCTTGTTATGGCCTGGGGACAATTGAAATGACAGCTTGAAGTGCTGGCAAGTTTCAGGGATATGAGGAGAGTGTCCCTTAAAGTACCCCAATTGACCAATATAAAATAGCAGAAATCCTGCTCAGATGCCTCAACGTGAAGTAAATGTGACCCTTGCCTGTCAAAGGCTATACTGGTGGAATACAAGCTTTGGTAGCTACTCCTAAGCAAGAAAGTCCTCAAGAATGTGCCCAGCACAAATATGTATGGAGTATGGACCAGGTGTGTGGGTCCACCTAAGCTCATGCAGCTTGTGCTCTATATACTCATATTGGGCCCAACAATCAACTACATCTATCTACAACCTGAGGCCCAATATGTAATGGTAATGGGATTTGAAGATCTTCCCTGCCCCTTAATAGGGCTAGGGAATTTGTAGATCTTCTCTGGCACTTAATGGCCTTCAAGTGGAACCCAAGAGGAGGGGCTTGATTGGGGGGAGGCTTATTTTTCAGGAAGGCCCACATGTTTTGTTACTTTGTAATTAGGCAATGGGTCATGAAGGTTGTGATGTCCTCTGACCCTTAAGTAGGATATATATACTCTGAAGTGAGGATTTGCTTTGAGGCTCACTTATGGAAAGACTTGTGTGATTTGATCAGATGAGACTCTGGGTGGCTGTTGAGTCCCCCAGCTTTGAAAACTCAGATATTGGTGCTTCTCTTTCTGGTAACTATGTATGTATGTAATGGTCAGACAGCTAGAAGTCCTGTCTGTTGGTCTGTTGAATTGTATTATTTTCTCTGTATTTTTTGTCTGCTTGCAATTTCTGTTTGTATTTTCTGAAGTTCAGGGTAACAACCTGTCCCCCTGAACTAAGTGAATTTTATATATATGTATGTATGTATATATGTGTGTGTATGTATATGTGTGTATATATACATTTATATGTATGTATGTATGCTTAATTAAAGATTATTGACCCCTTTAAAGTTGCTTTAATTTAGAAAAGCAGATAAAGAACCCATGCTAGCAACCATCCTGGGTATGCTAGGGTGCTTGCTATTACACAATACAAATTAGTGTTTTAAAAATTGAATATGATATTTTCAATTAGCAAAAATATTTTCTATTTCTCTCACCATTGAGAAAAGAAAAAGAAAATCATTGTGGCAAATGTGCTTTAGTAAGCCAAACTAGTTCCCACATTGACCACGCTTGAAAAAATGCCTCATTCTATACACCGAGCCCATCATCTCTTTGTAAGAAGAAGAGTGGGAGCATGCTTTATCATAGGTCTTTTGGAATCATTGCATTAATCAGAGCTCTTAAACCTTTGAAAGTTTTTGTTCTTTATAGTATTGTTGATACTGTAAAATGTGTTAATAAGTGCACCAGGCACTGTGCCTGGCACTGTGTTATCTTAGTTCTGATCAATTAACTTTGTATCAATTCATGTAAGTCTTCCCAGGTTTCTGAAACCATCACCTTTATTTTGTCTTACAGCACAAGCTGCCCTAAGACATTACATTGCTAAGCTGTAATTTGTTCAGCCATTCCCCAACTGAGGGGCACTTCTTTAGCTTCCAGCTCTTTGTCCCCATAATATAACTCAATGGAAAGGCTCATTGCCAGAAAGTTGTTCAGCGAGTGCTTATTTTGGTCCCAGTGATTTAGAAAACCATCAGGAGGCAATGATCTACTTCAGTGGAATACCAGTGTTAAAGAAATCATAGGGTCTTGAAGTATTAAAGTAAGTAAAATAAAAATATATTAAGGCAGATGGAAAAGCTGAGAAAAAGATCAACATCACTTTGGATAAGGGCGAAGAAGAAAACCAATATGGTGATCTTTTAGGAGTGGAGCATTACTAGGCTGCTTAAGAAGGGGTCCATCAGACTGTGGCGGAAAAACTGAGCAGGTGAAAGCTTCCATACAAATCCAGCATTGGGAGCCAGCTCAGGAGTGACCTCCATTTCCATTCTAGGTAAAATAGGGAGACCCAGTCCTACCCAAGAAAAAATATAAACACAATGCATATGAAATGAAAACAAGGTAGTTTGGGAAAGTGGCATAATAGGAACTGGGGTGGTATTAGGAAATCCATTATATAAGAAGGTGGTGCTTAAGCTGAGTCTAGAAGGAAACCAGAGGGTCTTAAAGGGAGAGGTGAGGAGAGAGTACGGTCTAAGTCATGGGAAAAGACAACACAAATGAATGGAGATGGAAGATAGAGCATTACTTTTGTTGAACAATGACTGAGCTAGATCATAGAGTATAGGGAAGAGAAGAATGGGAAATACTGGAATGGTAGAAAGGGTGACTACATTTAGTGTCATACAGAAGACTTTATATTTTGTCTTAAAAGCAATAGGAAGCCACTGAAGTTTATTAAGTAGATGGATGACATGATCTCTTTGGTAGTTGTATGAAAGATGGCCTAGGAGAGAAATGAGGTGAAGAGAACAAATTAGGAGGATATTAGGAGGATATTGTCCAGATGACGGGTAATGATGGCCTAAACTAGTGGGGTGACTATTTGAGTAGAGAGGTAGAGAGTGTGGTGTTGAGATGGAAACAGCAAGATCTGACTAGGAATTGGATATGCGGGGTGAAATAGTAAGGAGTCAAGGATGACACTGAGGTTTCCAACTGGGTGATAAAAGGATTGCAATGACCTTAACTATAATAGGAAGGTTCCAAAGAGAGATGAACTTAACAGTAAAGATAATAAGCTCTGTTTCAGAGTTGAGTTTGTTGAGTTTGAGATGGCTACAGAACATCCAGTTCAAACAGTCTGATAGGTAGTTTGTGATGTGGGGCTGGTGCCTAGGAGACATAAGGTTAAAAAGATAGATCTCATAATTATCCATATAGAACTGGTAATTGAATACATAAAAGGTTACAAGGTCTGCAAGTGATAGAGTATATAGAGAAAAACAGACCTGGGACAAAGCCTTGAGGTACATCCACAATCAATGGGCTTGACATGCTTGATGAATCAGCAAAGGAAATTGATAAGCAGTGGTCATACAGGCAGGAAGAAAATCAGGACAGAGTAAAGCCACAAAAACCCATAGAAGAGAGAACATCCATTGAGGTCAGTAATGTCAAATGCTGCAGAGAGGTCAAGAAGGATGAGGATTGAGAAGAGTTCATTGGAATTGAAAATTAATGTATTAGTAACTTTGCAGAGAGAAGTTCCAGTCGAAGGATGAGATTGCAAGCCAGATTACAAAAAGTTAAGAAGAGAGTGAGAAGAGACAAAGTGGAAGCCATGAGTATAGATGTGGGTTGTTCAAGTTTGGATGAGAAATGGAAGAGAGATATAGGACAGTATTTAACAGCTGCAATAGAGTCTAATGAGGGTTTTTTATTTTTATTTTATTTTATTTTATTTTTT
>CM053587.1:97816697-97831264 GCA_028646515.1 Pseudochirops corinnae | reverse complement strand
CATGCAACTGGGAATTAAGATATACAAGCACTGGGGTAGGGAGATCCATCTTGCCCTATTAGAAAGTCAGAGGGGTAATGGGGGAGGACATAGGAGAGAGCAGATTGGGGGAGGGGTTATACAGTGGGATGGTTGTTTTGGGGTGGTGGGTGGGGTAAAGATGAAGAGAAAATTTTAGCTCAAAATCTCATGGAAATGAATGATGTAAATGAGAAAATAAATAAATGAATTTTTAAAAAAAGGATAGGTATTAAAGAGACCTTAGATTGATTCAACTAAGTGAAGGTCCCTTGCCTGAGTTGCCCTACACTATTTGTCACACATCAGAGAGGGCCTGGAGCTCCTCTTGGCCATTTTATACTCAAGTGAATGGGAAGTGAACAGCCTATGCCTTCATAGGGAAAAACTATGCCTCTGTAAGGAAAAACTAGTATTACTCACATGTGGGCAGGGGTGAGGATATTGCTTCTACAATATCATGGAGGTCTAGGATTATCTAAAGACTGGAGCACAATCTGAATCCTTCCCCAGCTCTACTCATAAAAAATGAGCCAAAATAGTTTAAGCCTTTTAGTTGATGAATATCAAGATATATTTCCTGTCCTTAGGAGCCTACCTGTTTGGCTAACCTTTACAATATTGTAATTAGCAACTGACAGCCACTAGCTGTTTGGCATTGGGGGAAGGGATGATAATCCCTCACCCTTCTTCCATTCAGCTTCAGCAATAGGTTTCAGGAAAGTGAGTCCCAAGAATCTTGTGACATCTGGATTAAGGAAGCAGATTTTTTTGTTACTAACAAAAAAGGACCTCTTTGATTCAAAAGTGGCATGTTGCTTAGGAAAGGAGAGTATCAATCCCCTTCTTTCCCACCCCCCTAACCCACCCACTACCCACACCACCCCACAGTGGGGATTAAGGAGGCAGCTTTCTGTTGTGAATAATACAGAACTTATTTGATTCAAAGCTGATTTGGTAGAAAAGTGAAACCACTGAAAGTGACAATCAAGTCTAGCAATGTTGGGACTGAGAAAGTACAATGAAGAAAGTATGTTTGTATGTAACACGTTTCATCACAATGTGCAGCTGTGTCATTTTTTTAAAAATGTGAATATTTATTAACAAGGAATAGGGTTAGAAACTGGCCCTGTGATTTATTCAATGTAGGGAATTCATAAAAGACATTATTTTATTCATCAAACTAAAGAAGCATACCTAAGTTCACTTGACCTCCCTCCCCTTTTTCCCTGGCGGGCAGAAAAACAGGTTTCTTGGGTCTGCTCTATCACTGTTTCGTAGAATCATTGATTCCAAGTTGGAAGGGACCTTAGAGGCAATCTAGTTGTAATGGGAGACAGGTCCCCTCTCACCTTGAGCCAGCATGAAGCTAAACATGTCTGGTGACTGTAACAGGGAACTGCAGTCATTATGAGCATGTGCACATTGGAGCTAATGCAATTTCCACATGGATTTTGGAGCACACAGAGACATTCTGCACCTGATAGCTATCATGAGAGGAGCTGTCAATATAACCTTCACTAAGTATTAATATGATTTCCTTTTTGTTATATTATTTTTTAAAATGTTGTGATAAATGGATATAATGGAAAGAAAAGATATGAGAAGATAATCCTAAAAGGAACAGAAGGAGGGAAAGAAGGAAAAAAAGGAAGGAAAGAAGGGGGGAAAGAGAAGGAAGGAGTGGGAGAGGGAAAGATGGAAGAAGAGGTCTTCACATTCGTGCCCTGAGATAAAAGGAACTTTACCCCCTAGGAAGTTTGAGCATGTTCCATTATCCCCCACTCACTCAGCATAGAAGATCCTTCCACCACAGAGGATATTGAATCTGACATGGTAATTGCCATTGGTTCTGAATATCTCAAAGCAGATAGATTCCCCCCTCCAACTCCCTAGTCTCCTACAAAGAGACTGAATGTACTATTAGCATGGCAAGTACTTTTTGAAGTGAGACCTTTACTTCCTAAAGACATGTAACATGTCCTAAGCTTTGAGAGGGACCTTGATGTGGCAGTGACATTGAACATGACAAGGCATGCAAAGAGAGCACTTCTGACATCTGAATAAAACTGACTCTGGTTTGGGCTGGGATGGGCTAACTGATAGACACAAAAAAATGCTCCATGTGAAAATGTAGATAACATGCATTTGCATTCTACCACTCACTACCAGACTCCCAAGCAATTAGCCTTTGGAAGGAAAAGCCTTTCAGTTTGGATGAGGTACCTTCCATCCCATGCTCCACCCAAAGTAAGTCAAGTTTGAGTTATCTGACAGCATCAAAGAAAAATCAGACCTTATTCAAGAAGGAGAAAAGAGAGATAGCTCATCCCTTGAATGCCAAAAGTATTAGAGGCCAGGGGAGTTTAAAAATCTTTAATCATAGAAAATAAATCAATGTGATATAGACGCTGGTCAGTAAAAGAAAAGGGTGAAGATGCCCCTTGCTGAAGAGGGGAATTGGCTAGACAAGCCGTCAAGCTCCCCTTCTATCCAGGGTAACCTCATAATGCTAATAGGACTGCTATGCTTCCCTCTGCAGCTCTTAGGTTAATCTAACCTTTTTCTATGGCCCCTGTGACTTGGCTGATTTCTCACTGCCTGCTTAGCCTCTGACCTGCTAAGCATCCTCTGAGTTTTTATTATTAGATGACCTTGACAAATAAATTAACCTCTCTGGGCCTCAGTTTCTTCAATAAAAAAATGAGAGGGTTAACCCAGATCATAGTAGTTAGCATTTACATAGGAAGTTAAGGCTTAATAATAATAGTTATAATAATAACTAGCTGTTGTAAAATACTCTATTATAACATATCTGTGCTTACTACATGCCGGGTACTGTGCTAAGCACTTTACAAATATTACCTCATTTGATCCCCACAACAATATTATTATACCCATATTGCAGTTGAGGAAACTGAGGCAGAGATTAAGTGACTTGTCCAAAGTCACCAAGTGTCTGAGATTAAATTCGAATGCAGGTCTTCCTGACCTCAGGCCCAGTGCTCTATCTCCTTCACTCTTCCTCCTCCTATCTCCCAAGCACCATCTCCTTCAAGATTCATAATAGATTATTATCCCCATTTTACAGATGAAGAAACGGAGGTTCAGACAGATTAAATGTTTGTTCATAGTCATTCAGTAAGTGCCAGATGTTGGGTCCAAACCCAGATTTTCCTGACTCTAAATCCAGCACTCTTATCTACTGTACCACATTACCTAGAAATCATTTGTAAGATTTTTTCTAACTCTAAATTTCAGACCCTAAATTCTCTTGATTATAGACTAAATGCCTAGTTTGGTAAGACCACTGCCTTGTGTTATCCTTGGGTACTTGTGTGCATCCGTACTCTTTAACTGTCTGCTTGATTGGATCTGTTTTCTTAAACTTTTTAAAGCACCATGTAAATGCTATCTGTTGATGGGTTTTTTTTTTTGTTTGTTTGTTTGTTTGTTTCTGCCAAATCCAATGGGCCCTCAACTCTTTGGTGCTTTCCTGGTCTTATAGTACTTGGTACTCATTCATTTATTGAATTATTCCAATCATATCTATGTCGATCTATATTGTGTGCCTTTTAAACTTTGATGAAAATTATTAATGACCCCCCAAGCAATCAGGAAATGTTTAATAGGGATGAGTAGGTAATTGCCAATGATTTCTTGCGTATGAGAAGTGTCATTAAAAGACATCAAAGACATATCTAGTAAAAAATAAAATTCTTTTTAAAAAGAAGAAAGTCAGTTAATTAGCATGAATGGACAGACCAAGTGATGCAGCCCAAGAGATGAAAAGAAACAGGGGAAGGAAGGCCTTCATCTGTTGGGTGAATTCTCAGTGAATGATTTATGGAAGAACAAGAACAAGACTCACACAGAGCTTGGGGTCTAATAAAAACAAGCGATGGGCCATATTCAACCCACAGGCCATAATTTGCTGACCCTTGATTTAGATGAAAGAATATGTCTAAAAAGGAAATATCAACTGTGAAGAAATCCTGGATTCATTCAAATATCGAAATATCAAATATCAAAATAAGTGCCCATCTCATTATCCCCACTAATTAATTATCCTCACTAGGGACAGCTAGATGACACAGTGGATGGAGTGCTAGAGTCAGAAAAACCCATCTTCCTGAGTTCAAATCTGGCCTCAGACACTTACTAGCTGTGTGACCCTATACAAGTCACTTAACCCTGTTTGCCTTAGTTTCCTCATCTGCAAAATGAGCTGGAGAAGAAAATGGCAAATCACTCCAGTATCTCTGCCAAGAAAACCCCAAGTGGAGTCATGAAGAGTCAGACACAACTGAAATGACTAAATAACAACAATTATTCCCACTAGGTAGTAAGTTCCTGGAGGACAAAGACACTGTCCTTTCATGTTTTTATCTCCACCAGCATCTAGCGCATGCAGGATACGTAGTAGGCAATTCGTATTAATTGTATGAATGAATGGTTCCAATATAACTTATTGGTCTTACCTCT
Organism: Pseudochirops corinnae; assembly: GCA_028646515.1. Lineage (NCBI taxonomy): Eukaryota > Metazoa > Chordata > Mammalia > Diprotodontia > Pseudocheiridae > Pseudochirops > Pseudochirops corinnae. Next base: position 97,826,761 of record CM053587.1, on the reverse strand, counting down.
CAGACCTATATTCATCCTAACTCAGGACTTTTCACTCACTTGGCTTCAGATCTCAGCTCGCCCTTTACTGCTGATGCAGGAAAAACGTGTTATGCTTGGGAAATGCAAGCCTATGCGGAGCACAGAAAGCAAAGTTACTCCAGCCCAGGCTCTCCTTGGATACTAGGGTGCAAATTCTTGTGAGATGGGGCATGGGAGGACAAAGCCTCAGAAAAAGGGGAGGAAAATGGATGCCGAGTCAGGAAGTTAAGCCACAGCTGAGTCTGACGCCTACTGCTACTAACAGGAAGGTTTACCCCCTTTTGTGTGGGAAGAAATGATTGTGAAAGTCTTCCCACCTTTGGTTTCTGTCATAGAATCATGGATTTATAGCTAGATGGAACCTCAGAGGTCGTCTAGTCCACACACACCCCATTTTACAGATAGGTAAACCAAGGCTTGGAAAGTTTAAGTGACTTACCCAAGGTCACATATCTAATAAGTAACACAGATAGGATTTAAATCCAGGACTTCTTAAAACAAATTCAGTGCTTTGTTCTGAGAAACTACGTCGACAACACTCTACAACACCTTTAACACCCTGGAACTCCCGGGCTTAATTAATTACTGGCAAGTTGCTAACGCCTTTCTTTTATCTCTCTTTAGATTGCTGTGGTTTGCAACACAAGAAGAACAGTAAAAAGGTTTTGTCTTTCTGCTAGCTTATAGTGCCAGACTGATGGATCAATACAAAAGGACTCACCACCCACATTCCTTGGAAATTTAAGAAGTTGTAGTTTGGGAAATGAATAGTGAGAGCATTTCACAAGATCACATAGAGCTAGGAAACATTCTAGAGGCAGCTTAGAAAGGCTGAGACTTAGGAAAGTTTAGTAATTTGACCAAAGTCACAAAGGTAGTAAATGTCAGATGCAGAATTTGAACATAGGTCCTCTGACTCAAAGAGCCAGTGATCTTTTCAAGGAACCACATTGTTGCTTAATTCCAATTTCTTGTTAGGGCCATTTGCAGTCTAATTTAAGTAAATGTCCTTTTGTATTTTATGGTGTCACATGATTAGTTATGAATAGTCAGGGGTGAGCAGGGAATCAGAGAAAGAATGTACAGTGGTTGAGTAGATGGTGAAGACAAACAGATTCTAGGAATCCAAATATGGCAGAGTTTAGGTTTAGAGGGTTCTCCTAGGTCTTTCTCTCTCCTACATGAACCCATCACTCTACTTCTCAGACCTGCTGGGATTTTCCAGATCCTGATTCGATGCATTCTTTCATGACTAACTGCCATTTTCAATCTCAGCCCTGACACGCTATTATGCCTTGGATGGGGCACGGTTGTTGCCAAATAGTATCATAGAGATTTGGGAGGATTGTCTTCATGGGGGCATATGTTGAAGATATAATAGGACCCTCTCAAGCCTTCTCAAAACAATGTGACAACTATCCACTTCTGGTGAGTCCTTTGGGCGTGAATAACACTGCCAGGAGGAACTCAGAAAGCATTTCCCACAGTTATGAAATCTTGGACAAGACTCTATAAACCATAGGATCACAGGTTGTATTTTCCTCACTGTTGTTCGTTGTAGGTAAGGGATGAAGAAGAGAAAAATTAATTGGGGATGTGACTGACTGGCCAAGAAGGTGGTGTCTGAGAATGGGATTTGGATTTGTGTATCATAACTTAAAATATAAGGATGTCAGATTCTTGGCCAGACACAGAGTACACCTAACAAAGGCTAGTAAGAATGCATTTGTCTGGTGTCTTGCAAATCTAGTCAAAAGGGCTTTAAGCTTAAAAAAAAAAATGAGAAAAGGAGAAGCCTTTCCCCAAATTATATGCCATAAAGACTAGCTCAAAGGAAATTAGAAAAAATAGCAGTTGAACTATCCAGAAGTTCATAGAAGACAAAATCTAAGAAAGGAGAGAGTAGGGAAACTCCTGACTTCAATGTCTATACTCAAATGCCCAAAGTTTATGCAACAAACAAGAACTAGCAATGAATTAATTCAATGAAGCAAGTTTCATACACACATGCAACTACATACCACAGGGGCTTGTTATGATGAAATTCATGGCTCTGGGTGGGTAAACTCTATCCAATTCAAACAGGATAGGTAAAAGAGAGCAGGGGTAGCACTATATATTTAGAAGATTTACTCATGTAAGGAAATCCAGGAACCAGAGAGGGGAAACATGACAGGAAAATTTGGGTGAAGGTCAACGAAGGGAGAAATTGAAGTGATTTTTGTCATTAAGAGTGTGAATAAGGTGTTTGGGGAACATATCACAAAACCTCCCTTGGAAATCTGATAATTTTATCCTTCAAAAGGGGGAAGAACCAACAAGGGGAATTTCTGGGTTTTTTTCTCTGATTATTACTAACAGAGAAGAATTATTTGCTGAAATCCCTCTTGAATTTGAGATAGATGAGAAAAAAAATGCATAATCTGACATGCATTCTAGACTTTGGGAAAGAAGACTTAAAGGATTCAGAGGAAAGATGGATAGGATTCCATGGAGTAAAATGCTACAAGTGGTATGGAAGATGCTCCAGAATGAAATTCAGAAGACAGAGAAATAACAATTGCAATGAGCAGGTAAATGTTGTTGTTGCTGTTGTTTCTGAAGAGACAAATGTAGATGCATAGAGAACTCACTCACCAAGTTAAATTATTAAAAGAAATGCATAGAAGATGGAAGCAAGGCTAAATAATCGAGGATGGATATAAAAATATGGTATAGTCTTACACAAATAATACCAGGAATGCTAAAGTTTATAATGAATGAGGCTAGGAAGTGAAGTTCTAAAAACAACAGAAAAGATTTCATTTTTTTTTTTAAGCTGTCAGGAGGGAAAAGGGATCGAGAAGCTTTGCTTGGAATGGATGGGAAAATGATTATTGACAATAGGGAGGAGGCAGAGCTGCTTAATTACTTTATTCCCATTTTCTCTGCCAGGGAAAAAGATATATACACTGGAAAATGATGACAAAAATGACATACATACCTGATACTCAAACTAAGTGATGCATAGTAAGATAGCACCAACTTGGGCTCGTTTAATTCAAGTCGTCTGAACTGAATGAACATTCTTAGGTGTGGAAAATATGGCATATGTGATAACTGAACTACTGTCAGTGATCGTAGAATGATGCAGAGAGCAGCTAGCTGCACAGAATACCAGACTTTGAGTCAGGAAGACTCGAATTCAAATCTTACTTCAGATAGTAGCTGTATGTCTCTGAGCAAATTACTTAACCCCTTAGCCTCAGTTTCCTCATCTTTAAAATGGGGATAATAGCATCTACCTCACAAGGTTATTGTGAAACTCAAATGAGAAAATGAGATAATATATTTGAAGTGCAATACTTTACAAACCTTAATATTCTCTCTCTATATATATATTATGTATGTATATATGTCTGTATGTACATATAATAGTTATATACACAATAGCTTATATTACAATAGCTAATATATAGTTTACAAATACATATTATAAAGCACATGTGTGTATGTATTTATATACACACATATACATACATACACATGCTGTTGCTGTTGTCAGAAAGACAAAGGAAAATGGGAAAGGTGCTGCAAGATTGGAAGAAGACAGTTTCCAATTTTCAAAAACTGAAAAAGAACAGAGTCTAAAAACGACGAGTTGGCGAGCCTGATTTCAGTTCCAGGGAAAATTCTAAAAAGAATCATTAAAGAGATGGCTGGTGAACACCCAGAAAGAGAGGTGGTGATCACAATGAGCCAGAGTAGCTTCCTCACGTATAGGCCATCCCAAACTAACCTCATTGCCCTTTTTTGGGGTCAGGAATGCTGAACTGGTAGATGAGAGAGATATAATGCAGTGAAATTTTTCCATGTTTTCTACTATTTTTGTGAAGAAGAGAGATTAGGCAATAATGAAATTAATGGATTCAAAATTGGTTCAATGGCTAGATTGAAAGAGTAGGACCATAGAACCCTAAATCTAGAGCTGAAAAGGACCTCAGAGGCCACAAAGTCCAGCCCCCTGATTTTACAGATGAGGAAACTGAGGCTCAGAGAGGTTAAGTGTTGTGCCAAAGGTCAGACAAGTTGTAAGTGGCAAAACTAGTATTGGGACTCAGATCATCTACTTCTAAATTCATTTTGCATACCCCAGGGATACAATTTACAACCCTCACAGAGGATACACAAATGTGTTGCCTCACCTTTCTCCCTGGGCCCCATTGTCAGATCCAGACTCCTTTTTTTTGCTCTACTATCCCTTTTCTGTTTCTGTTTCTGGCTTCGAATTTATGTATGGTCTTATGATTCAGGGAAGATTCATTCCTTGAACATCACAAAGTTAATATCTGTGTGCTTTAGAGAAGCACATGTGAAATTCTATTTCACAGACAAGGAAACAAAGGTTCATGGAAGTCAAGTTACCTGCTCAAGTCACATAGTCATCACATGTCAGAGGTAGTATTTGGACACAATCTTCTGCCTTCAACACTTTTTCCACTATATCACACATTGTTTTTTGTCTCTAGCTACTTCTTTAGTTTGATTAAGGAAAAAAATCAATGATCTGAGCAAAGGAACAAAGCATGATACAAGATTGTGTGACCTGGAAAGGTTAATCTCTCAGTTCCTCAGTTTCCTCATATGCAAAAAAAAAAAAAAAAGAATAGTGGTTGGACCAAAATTATAAAATCGATTCCACTGGGAAATCCTATGCTCCTATTATCTTAAAGAAGGGCCCTTTAATTAAAAGAACACTGCCTCTCAAGCTAGAGGACCAGAGTTCAAATTTTGCTTCTGACACTTGTAAATGTGTGGTCTTAAGCAAGTAACTTAAGTTCCATGGGATTCAATTTTCTCACCTGTAAAATTAGAGTTAGAATCCTGTGATCCCATGACCTTTCCATCCCTCAGATTACAATAGAGGAAGCCCAGGACTCTGAACCCAAGAATTGTGTGAGTAGTAGTGCCCCACAGATCACCAACCCTGATCCCAATTCAGACATGAAACCATTATCAAAGGGACTAATCACCATGGAGAAGAGTTCTGCCTTTCTTGACACCTCCTGCTGCTGACCAACTACTTCCAATGGACAGATAGGACCAAGAACCCCGGGAATGGCAGCACATACACCCCTCCCCACCTTGACAGGTTCTGCCTCTAACCCAGGGTCTACAGTCTTCATCTTAGGAAGCAATCCCGGTGGACTGTTTCCACAAGTACTGCACCAAAGCATCCACTGAAGACCCAGGACAGAAAATTCTTGACCCAAAGTCCTTGGTTCAGCATCAGGAACTGATAAGATTTTACCAGTGGATATGATATTGAAGAAGAGGGACCTTTGCTGTTGTACCCTAAGGATCATGGGTCCTTCCCCCCAGATTTGTAGCTGAAACTTTGTCTCAGTCATCTCTCCGACTAGAATGGGAGCTCCCTGAGAGCAGGGATTGTCTGACTTTTCTGTTTGTATCCCTAGGGCTTAACACATATGTACCCAATAAAGGATTTTTTTTTATCCACCCATCCATCTCTATGCCCTGACCTGTTCCCAGAAATTTTCTCCTCATTGTTCAAACTCCTTTCTTTAAGTTTGATGTGTCTCAGAATAATAATAATAGTTAGCTTTTATGTAGCAGTTCAAGGTTTGCAAAGCATTTTACATGTTGTGTCTTTTGATCCTCACAGTAATCCTGTGAAGCATGGAAGAAGACTCCTGGCTTTGCTCACAGTTTATTTGAATGTGATACTTAAAAAGCTTGGGTTGATCTCAGTCAGATAGTTGGCTTTTCTTTTTTTTTTTTCTCAAGGATAGATGGAAACCAGGAGAATGGGGAATAGAGTTTGTGCTAATTAATTCTCCTGACAGGTGCAAGCATGTCCTTCACTGTTCAGAGCTCCTGTGCTGATATTAGCATCCGTGTTACACAATGAAGTCCTGTACCCCAGTTCTAGGCTCTAGTATTGCCTCACAAAGCAGGGTTAAGGACCAGTCTAGAAATGTCCACCTCCAGACTGTTCTCTTGATCTCTGACCTCACTGGCATTCTCCAGCAGTATGCTAATGAACTTTTCCCATTTACCCCCACTAAGTATTCTGGGATTGTTTCAGAGAAGACAAAAGGATGTGTTTTTAAAAAATCTTTAAAATCCAATGTAATGAATAATATAATGACATGACTTACATCTTTGCTTACAGAGGCAATCATAGGAACCTCATCCCTTGAAGAAGAAAAAAAGGAAGAAGAAAAAAAGGGGGGAGGACTGCCTCTCCTGAAGCACTTTCCAATTATTGGACAGGATCTAATTACCCTTCTTGGCTCCAGGACTGGACCAGGCTGAAACCCAATGATTGTCTCACCATTGTGGTGATAGGAATCTTTAAGAGCTTTGCTAGTCTGGTTCTCAACCATATGATAGTACAGGATGGACCTGCTCTAGTGAGGAAGAGGAAGACGAGACAGAGGAGGAGGAGGAGGAGGAGGGAAGGAGAAATAGAAGGGAAAGGGGGAGGGCTGACCTATTTCTTAGTTAATGATGGGGAGCTGCTGGTCTTGCCAGTGACTAGACCTTTCCAATGCATTCACCCTGGTAATCGAGTTCAATCTGTCAGCCACCACAGAGAACCTCAGATTCAAACCATTTGGAACTTGCTGTCAGCTTTGGCTGAATCTGGGATTCACATCAAGCCCTGTGCACCAAGCCTCTAGCTTTTGGCCAAGGGATTCATCTTTCCAGGGATTAATCTGGATTCTGTAATTAATCAGCACTTTCTTCTTTGGAGTGAAGTCATTTTCTTTGAGAGAGAAAATAGTCTTGCTTTTATAACATTTCAATACTTTGACCTCCTGGTAGCCTAATGAATTTAATTAAGCAGAGAGATGCCAGGTTCTATACCCACACCAGGCTTCACCCTACCCCACCCCCACCCCCCAGTCACCTTTGGTTATTCTGTCTTCTTTATCATCTTTAGGCAATTCATTCAGTCTGTTAAAGTCAACCAGCCTAAGCAGCTGGGTGGAACAGTGAGTAGAATACTGGGCCTAAAGTCAAAAAGACCTGAGTTTGAATTGTGCCTCAGGCACATACTGTGTGATCCTAGACCAGGAGTGGGGAACCTGCAACCTCAAGGCCACATGTGACCCTCTAAGACCTCAAATGCACCCCTTTTGAATCCAAACTTCACAGAACAAATCCTAGTGTGGCCCTTTGACTGAGGTCCGAACTTCACAGAACAAAACTTGGCCCTGGGACTTAGGCTTGGAGTTCCAACCACCAGTTTTTCATCCAGTTTCAATGTCCCCCACAAAGGAACATCATGACTTCTTTCTGCTAGTATTGGGAGATTTACATGGAAAATTCTTCTAAATTGTTTCAGTGACTTATGTATAGTATCAATCTCCCTCAGTATGATGCTCCAGAACCTATATGTAGGTTTAAGGTACTCTTTGGGTGAGTATCTGAAGGAACTCCAGATTCACATGGACAAGGTGACCCAGAAGAATCATTTTATTTCTTTTGTTCCTTATTCCTCCATTCTAGAGTTAAAAATTCAAGGAAATCTGTAAAACAAAGCTTATGTATGACTTCTCTCTAGTTCTCCTCATGTGTGGGTAACTAGATGCCTTCCTAGAGTGTATTTTAAGTACATTATGGGACTCGGGTATCAAATAACCTTTATATCCTTCACCCCACAAGATACATAAGAAACAAAGGATTCATGAGAACCCATGAACAAATTACAAAAACATAAACCACTCAAATCATTCAAATAGACCATCAGTTTCATCAAATTCCTCTAAGAGCCTTTGTAGAATGGCTGTAAAAGTTGGGCAGATTCATGCCCATCTGGGCAATCCAGCAATATCAGGGAGCACCAGAAAGGTCCAGATCGCCTGTCTGCTGTCAAATGGACAGAACCAGATGTCTCCTTATGTCTTGACAATGCCTTGCCATAGCTTTGGTTCTTCAGCTGCAGGACAGTCTTCTTCTCTTTCTCTGAATTCCATACAGTTGAAGATATCTCCCATTTGGAGGCTGGTGCTTGATTAAGGAACTCAGGAGCTCTCAACTTCTGGAACACTTAAATTCAGGATTACTCATAAGGAAATCCCCAAGGCCATAAACTCTTATTCTCAGGATTAACAGTCTCTGACCTGTGCTCAAGCAAGACAGTAAAAGGCAGCCAGGGGCTTATGGTCACTTATTCTTATAGACTCTTCCCATACGGAGTCTATCCTCCTGAGCCTCAGGATCACTGGGGACCAATCGAAGGAGTTCTACGTGTCCTTTCAGAAAGGTATTGAGGTACACGTCCAACAAAGGTGCTGCCTTCCATCAAAGGTAAATGCCTTGTAATCATATACAGTTGATTCATACTTAAAAAAAAAATAAAACCAAGCCAAATCAGAGGTGATATGCAGTATTTCACCACAAAATCATCATAGATTTTGTCAGTTTTTTTGCAAAAAAAAAAAAAAGGTATAACCATTATGTGAAACTTAGTTTTTTTAAACATTGTGCCAGTATTACTTAAACATAATTTATTACTAAACTGTCTTTTGTGCAAGATTAGGATTTGTGGAATACTCATGAATATACATTAAAATTTAAAACTGATAATGTGCACGTGCTGAGAATTCTAGGCTCATGGCTCACAATATGCAAGATATAAATGTGTATCCATATGCCACTGGTGAATATGCTGTTGCTCTGTTTACCTTTGAAGTGGCACAACAAACAGAATTATATCAAATGATTATAACACAATGAAAGGTTATAAACCAATTATTGGACTAAAAAAAAAACCCAGCAGAGTGCAATGGCGATGATTATGCAGTGAAATATGCTAACTCAAAGGTATTTAATTAAACAGAATAACAAAGCCAAAAAAAAAAAAGAAACTAGGAAAATTCTCAATCTTTCCTAGATTTCCTGGCCAACAGTGGGAAGAAGAATTCACCTTTGGAAGTTAAGGAAAAAAGAAAAGCCAGGAGAATTATAGAGAATAAAAATGAATAAAGAGAAGGGCCCAAGAAGCAGATCCAATATTTTTCATGTCTTTTCTATGAACATTCACAGCACTTGATTCACGCCTTTCTTCTTACACCTTAATCCCCACCATATACCCTTAAATCCAGGGACACTGGCCTTCTGGCTGTTCTGCAACAAAAGATTCTGTCTCTTGGCTCTGGGCATTCTCTCTGGCTGTCTCCCATGCCTAGAATGCTCCCCCTCCTCACCTCAGCCTCCCATTTTCCCTTCCTTCCTTCCTTCCTTCCTTCCTTCCTTCTTTCCTTCCTTCTTTCCTTTCTTCCTTCCTTCCTTCATTCTTCCTTCCTTCCTTCCTTCATTCTTCCTTCCTTCCTTCTTTCCTTCCTTCTTCCTTCCTTTCTTCCTTCTTTTCTTTCTTCCTTCCTTCCTGCATTCTTCCTTCCTTCCTTCCCTCCTTCCCTCCCTCCCTCCATCCTTCTCTCCTTCCTTCCCTCCCTCCCTCCTTCCTTCCTTTATTCTTCCTTCCTTCCCCAATCCCCCTTAATTCTAGTGTCTTCTTGTCTCTTACCTATTTCTTACTTATCCTGTGTATACCTTGATTTGTATATATTTGTTTGCTTTTTGCCTCCCCATTAGATTATGACTCCACTGAGGGCAGGGACTGTCTTTTGCCTCCTTTTGTATCCCCAACACTCAGCATGGTGCCTGGCACATTATTGTTCTGTCATTCAGTCACTTCTGACTCTTTGTGACCCTATGGGCCATATCATGCCAATATTGTCCAAGGGTTTTTCTCAGTGAAGATACTAAAGTGATTTGCTATTTCCTTTTCCAATAGATTAAGTCATACTGAGATTAAGTGACTTGCCCAGGGTCTGTTATGGGAATCTGAAGATCTTCCCTGCCCCTTGGCCCTTTGCTAAAGTGGCTACGTGACTCTGAGAACCTTCCCAGATTTGAAAGTATACTCTGTTCCCTAATAGGCTCAATGTGGTCACGTGGAGCCTGTGGCGCCAGGCTTGTTTTTCAGGAATGCCCATGCCTTGTAGCTTTGTGATTGGACAGTGGGTCCA
>CM053587.1:97806259-97816597 GCA_028646515.1 Pseudochirops corinnae | reverse complement strand
GAAAAACCCAGATGTTGGTGCTTCCCTCTCTGGTAACTGAATAGGTAACTGATGTAATGGTCAGCCGCTGGAAGCTGTCTGCTGATCTGTTTTTCTGTTTGTAACTTCAGTTTGTATTCTCTGAAGTTCAGGGTGCTGACTTTTCCCTCTGAACTAGGTAAATAATATGATTGATTAAAGTAAGATTGTTAACCCATTTTGAGTTGCTTTCCTTTAGAAAAGCAGATCTAAGAACCAGTGCTAGTAGCCGCCCTGGGTATGCTAGGGTGCTTACTGATACAAGGTCACACTGCTAGTAAGTGTCTGAGTCCAGATTTGAACTCAGCAAGATGAGTCTTCCTGACTCCATGAATAGTTTATCTACCCTCCTCTACCATAAGGTCCTGAAAGGTCTTTGTAGCATAGTGCATTCAGTCATTGCACATAATATAAAGTGTCTCCAAAAATCTTAGCTTTAGTAGCTTAAACATCACTCAGACTCTCGAGAGCTCCTATACATACCATGTATAAGCTTCGTTATGCATGTATTATCTTTCTCAATGGCATGTAAGTTCCTCAAGGGCAGGGATAGGTCACAGAGTGATGAATTTTTTTGTCTGTAGCAACTCTTGAAGACCATATACCAAGTTTTTGAGGAGCTGCAATCTGCATCTTTGTAGGGAGAATCCACACCATTGAAAGAACAGATTCTTGAAATATTGAAGAAACCTAGTTTCTTCCATAAGAGATGAAAGCAGCTGTGTTTTGTGATGTATGGTGTTCTGCTGGCCTAGACTTCCATCCTTCCTCATCTTTGCTCCCTGGCTTCCCTGGTTTCCTTCAACTCTCAACTAAAATTCCATCTTCTGTGAGAAACCTTTCCCAATCCCCTTTTAATGCTAGTTCCTCCCCTCTGCTCATTATCTCCAATTTATCCTGTATATATCTTGCTTGTACAATTATTTCTATGTTGTTTGCCTCTTTAGACTGTGAGCTCCCTGAGGCCTGGGACTATCTTTCATCTTTCTTTGTATCCTCAGTGCTTAGCACAGTGACTGGCACTTAACATGTGCCTGATAAATGCTTTTTGATTGACACAAGTGATCCACCTGTCATCATTTGCCCTACCCTCTTACCAGCCTTTTCTATCGCACATATCCTCAAAAACATCCTTTATTCCCGACTTTCTGGATTATATTTTGACCTTTTCACACTCACTATGTGCCTCTCCATTAAATTCTATGTGATACTATTCGTTTTTCATTTCTCTAGATGCTATACTCCATTTATTGCATCTATATAACAGCATTGGGAGAATATTGGCATTTAAAAGATGGGCTTTTTTCTGAGAAAATTCTGAGATCATTAAAGAAACTTGTCTGTTTTTTGAAGGGGATCCTATATGCAAAATATAAACAAAATCATACAACAATCTCTTTGATGGTTATTGGGAACAAATTCCTGAATTGGCCATGTCCAAAAACAATATATGCTGTATTCTAACTCTAAATCAGGAAGCAGGGAGCATATTTCATCATGTATCCTTAGGAATCATGGTTGGTCATTATACTGATCAGAGTTCTTAAGATTTTCTTAGTTGTGTGTTTTGCCCTTATTGTTGCTGTGCTATAGCTTACTCTGGTTCTGTCCACTTCACTCTGTATCAGTTCATATAAGTCTTCTCAGGTTTCTCTGAAATCATTCCCTTCATAATTTTTTACAGCACAATATGATCCATCACAATATATGCTTATTTTTGATAGATTGGTTGATTGGTACTCCAGCACAAGTCCTATTATTAAAAAGAACTTGTACTCACAGTGTTGGCCTTATCTATCTCTTGCTTCCACAGATCTTTTCATCCCCATGTTGAGCCTTGTATCTGTTCTATCTTCTTGATAAATGTCTGTTTCTTGTTAGAGAGCTTACCAAGAGCTCAGGACAACCCAAACTCTACACAATCCAAAAAGACCTCCATCTCCTCTTTTTCATGTCATCCCTTTCACAACAACCATTCCATTCACAGAGCATGCATCAGATTTCAGAACTGTAAAGGACCTTAAAGATCATCTAGTTCATTCTCTGTGTTCCAGGTAAGCAAACTGAGGCACAGAGAGGTCATTGCCATGCTCAAGGACACACAGCTCATTAGGGGCAGAGATAGAACCTGAACCCAGGTCTCCTAATTCAGAACTAATTCAATGCTCTTGTGACTTCTCTACTCTGTCTCCTTGGCAGCCCTGCCCTGTTCCAAGGGTTCAATGGACACTCATTCTTTGAACTGTTTCCATTCTTTCCCCCCAGTTCTCTGCATTATTTGTAATATCCTCTTAGAAGCTTAAAAATAACATTTATTTCCCCAATGATTTAGTACATTTCCATTTGGCAAACCTTATTTTTTCTTCCATGTGTTTCTAATGGAACAGAAACCAAAATGGCTTTTTAGTTTAGTTCTTTCTTTGTTCACTGGTTTCATCAATGTTGTCCTTGCTATTTGGGGAACTGTCTGTTCCTTAGAAGAGAACCTACCCTGCTACATGATCAGGAGTGGATGATGGCTACTGTCTTGATATAAGACCTACATAAAAAAGAAGCTCAATCTAAGGGGTGAGGTGTTTGTGATATGATGTTTTATACTCCTCATACCAACCAAGTGGATTTCTTTTTAAAAACAGGTAGACTCTAGCGACCATGTTTAGCTATGAACATTTAAAAGTAGGTCAAGTCGTAAACTTAAACCGTGTAAAAGCATCCACTACTAAAATGAAATGGAATTTCTTTCAAAGATACAAATGAGGAAAGACTATGAAGTTCATTTTAAATGTACTTTAATCCTCCCAATGGTGAGTGCCTTCCCCCACAAAAATGACCTCATTTTTATTTTGTATATTCTTATATATGTATATGCTCTCTACCCCCATAGAAGGTAAGCTCCCTGAGCCAGGGGATATTATCTATTTTGTCTTTCTATCTATAGTATCTGACACAGGGTTTTGCTTGCTCATAGTAGACACTTAATAAATGCTTGTTGGTCAACTGCTTAATTCTTTCAACGCTTTCTCAGTGAAACAGATTCATTGAGAAACTATTGAAACAATCACAAGTTACTATTGCAAATGTCACTTTACAGTAAATAGCTAATCCTGTGACTTCTGTGACTTGAAAATGGGTATCAGTCAACAATGTGCCAGCCACTGAGATAGGTGCTGGAGATTTAAAGACAAGGCAGTTCCTGCCATTAGGAGCTTACAGTTTAGTTCAGGAAGGACAACTTGTTCATACAGAAGGAATATACATATATATATATACACATACACACACACACACACACATACACACACATATATATAATACAAAATGATTAGAGGAAGGGGTGAGCTGCCCACTAAATGGCCACAATAGAGTTTTTTTAATCATGCTATAATCATAAGAAATATAGATTCAGTAATTCGAATGCATACCTAGGTTCAAATCCCACTTTTGATGCATACTACCTGTATGACCTTGACTAAATCATTTAACTTCCCTGAGTCTCGTTTCATTGTCTGTAAAATGAGGGGACTGTACTAGATGGCCCCTGGCGTCCCTGCCAGCTCTGATGTATATGATTTGTGCATCTTACTCCTTTACATTATGTCTGCAGTAGTCATAGTTCAAGTTACAAGTTATAAGAATGTTTACCTCCAAGGTTTGTTTCAATATCTTTTTTTATTGAAAAGGAGATCATCTGGGACTAGTTTAAGCTATTGGAGATGTATTGGTCTCAATAAATCAATTAATCAAGTGCTCTTTATGGGGAAAATCCAGACATGCTGCGTTTGGCACAGGAGCCTGAAACGCTGAAAAGATCTGGCGTGTAAAGCTGGAAGATCCATCTCTCATTCCTCAGTTAACCTGTTATGCTACAAAGACCAAGTATTACTGGAAATTTTATAGGCAATATAGATGATGCTAAAGTAGGCTTACAGCAGGTGAATGTCTCCAACTAGCTCCCAAATGATTATGGCTGAACCTTCCCATCCCAAAGCTAGGACTTGCTTTTCAGAAATAAAAATCATTGACATTTCTTTGTGCTTTGAGGCTTACACAGCTCTGTGCATACGTTATCTCACTTGATTTTCAGAAAAACTCCTGGGGCTCAATAGTTACTGAAGAAACCCTCTCTCCTCACTGAATAATCAACACAAGCCTTTCTGAGAAGAAACCACAGACAAAATTCCTTTTCGGGCCTTTATTTCATGAAAAAGCATGCTTCAAAGTTCTCCATAGCTTCCAGCTTTTATTTTTCTGTGAAGAGCCCCAGAAAGCCACAAACAGTTTTTTGTTGTTGTTTGGGGGTGGAGGGAGGAGGGGTTTGGGGATTTTTTGCTTTTGTTTCAGGGAAATGCATTTCCTGAACAAAGAGGTGGTATTTTTTCCCCTTGTAGTTCTTGACAAACTTCGTCCTGTACCTGATAGCCATAAGGTAGGAAAACAGCCCAGTTATTGAAAGAGGCATTTTGTTCTTGGTCTCACCATTCAATATCATAGGGTGTGATGAAAACTGGAACAAATATGGGAATCACTAAGATGCCAGAACATTACATTAAAAAAATGGAATTATTTGAGTCAATCTGGAATGTCTGGTTCCTTCGGCTTAGGCCTCATGGGTAGCATTGTGCTTCAAAAACAACTTGAATCAGCTACCAGGATTCCAGGAGGGTAACATAATCTTGTACCTTTGTGAAGAGATGCTTATCTTTGTCCACTGTTAGCAAAGAAGGGCTGGATTCCTCCACCTTGTCATGTTTCAAAATGAAAATTGTTCAAATAGGTTCCAAACCTGAAAGGAATTTGAAAACAAGAGTGTGTGCGTGTGTGTGTGTGTGTGTGTGTGTGTGTGTGTGTGTGTGGTGGGGGGATAGGGGAGAGTGGGTGGTATTTTCTTAGCTCCCGCCAGTTCATGCTGGGAGTAGTTTAAAATAAATGCCCCCATGGTGAGTGAGACTGTGCTCCCAGAGCTGTAGAAATGCAGGGGATTTCAGAGAAATTACTTTAATCCTCCCTACTTCTCCCTAAAAAAAAGGGGAAATGTGCTCTGGCCCTTAGATACCAGCCTTAGGAATGAGAAAACAGGTTCAAGACACGTTCCCTGGCTGCAACTCTACTTCCCTTTCTGGTAAATGGGGACAACATTCCAGACTTATTTGGAAGTACCTGGGCAATAACACTTAAAATGAGAGGCTATGAATATGGATGTAAATTGTTCATTTTGATATAGGAGTCATAGACTGCTCATGCAGCTTTTGTGGGGAAGCTCAGGTAGGGAGAGCTAACCTCAAAGTAGTGACGTACTCTACAAAAACAACTTTGAAGGAATAGTTCTGCTCTTGATCTCAGGACAGCTGCACAACCTACCCAGTTCTTTGCAGGCAGATTGGTGCTGTGTCAGCAATGCCTTTATCTCTTAGGAGACAGTTTAGAAAATTGTGTAAATATCTTGTCATATAATTTAGTGATGTGTAAACTATGGCACTGAGAGATTACTGCATTAATCCGTAATGAGGCTGGTTAGTTTTACTGTCTCACATACTCCATATTTCCTTGTGATGGACTTTGGTATCCTAGTCTATACCTTCTTTAACCTGTATTGAGACATTGCAAATTGATTCCAATCACTGGTAGAACTTCCAATAGGAAGTGACCTCATCAATGATGGTAGAACTAAGCATGGATCCTAGTAGAAGAGCACATTACTAAGAGTATGAGGCTACTTTTAACCAAAACTAATAGGGGAGCATTCAACTGGGGCTTTTACCTCATTGACTCTCTTCCTTTCCGTTGGGCTGTCTGAACTGGCTCTCTGTCTTGGGATTTATCTGGAAGGATGGAGTAGTAGAGTCTGAAAGGTCCTCTACCCCCTCAGTTTTTCTGTTGGAATAGCTGGACTCAAGGCTATTCTTCTACTGAGTGAAGGAGGAAAAAGAAATCTCTCTGTCCTCTCCATTCTGTCCCATTCCATTTGGAATGGGGAAGCCCACATATATTCATATTCAGGAAGCCCCAGTAGGCTAAGGGAAAGTATTGATCTATTAATCATTGGACATTTTATATGCTTAGAATTACTATTATGAGTTCTACGTATATTACATAAGAGTAATTTTGATAGTTCTTCTTAAATTCTTTATTAGAAGGGATGGATATCTGGGTAGGAGAGTAGGAAGGAATATATTTGGAAATGAACATGACAAAAAATGATGTCAACAAAAATACAAAATCAAAAAGTCTTTTAGTAATAGCCCAGTACATGACTGAATGTCTGTCATCTGACAGCTAAATTCAGGTAAACCAATCCCTTGGTTGGCTCTAGAGTAATCTTTCATTCATAGCAGTTCTCTAGGTGACAGGAGGGTTGCTACTTGCCTCTAGGAGAGATAACTCACGTCAGTGAAATCACAAATCCTTAAAGATTGGAAATATATAAAAATATATATTTAAACCATTTTTATTTCATTTAATATTTCCCAATTACATGTAAATTTTTACACATTATTTTAAAATGTTGAGTTCCAAATTCTCTACCTCTATCCAGTCCTCCTTCTTGAGAAGGCAAGCAATTTGATATAGATTATACATGTGAAGTCATGCAAAATGTATTTCCATGCTAGCCATGTTACAAAAGAAAACACAAACAAAATAAAACAAAAATAAAAACAGCTTTAAAAAAATGGATATTTCAATCTGCCTTCAGAGTTCATCAGTTCTCTCTCTCTGGAGGTAGATAACATTTTCCATCATGGGTCCTTTGGAATCATTTTGGATCACTGTCAATAATAATTTAGGGTATTTTTTCATGTGGTTATTGATTGCTTTGATTTCTTTATCTAAAGCTGCCTCTTTGTATCTTTTGACCATTTATAAGCTGAGGAATGGCTCTTATTTTTATAAATTTGGCTTAGTTCTCTATAAATTTGAGAAATGAGGACTTTATCAGAGAAACTTTCTAAGTTTTTTCCCCCAGTTTCCTGTTTTCCTTCGGAATTTTGACTGCATTAGTTTTGTTTAGGCAAAAGCTTTTTAATTTTGTGTAATCAAAATTATGTATTTTACTTCCCATAATCCTGTCTTTCTCTTGTTTGGTCATAAACTTTTTCCTTATCCATAAATCTAATGGGTACATTTTTCCATGCTCCCTCTAATTTGCTTATGATATTGCCCTTCATATCTAAATCATTTAACTATTTTAACCTTATCTTGGTGTATGATGTGAGATGGTGGTCTATGCCTAGTTTCTGCCAAACTGCTTTCCAATTTTCCCAGTAATTTTTGCCAAATGGTGAGTTTTTACCTCCAAACTTGGGTCTTTGGGTTTCTCAGACACTAGGTTACTATGGTTATTTGCTACTATCCATTGTGTACCTAATCTATTCCACTGATCTACCACTCTGTTTCTTGGTCAATACCAGATTTTTTTTTTTGTAACATATAGCTTGAAATCTGGAACTGTTAGGCTGCCTTACTTAACTTTTTTTTTCTCCCTTGATATTCTTGACCTTTTGTTCTTCCAATAAATTTTTTAATTATTTTTTCTAGCTCTGTAAAATAATTATTTGGTAATTTGATTAATAAGCAAAATAATTTAAGTAGAATTGTAATTTTTATTATATTGGCTCGACCTACTCATGAGCAATTAATATTTCTCGAGTTGTTTTGATCTGTCTTTATGCTAAAGTGTTTTGTAATTGTTTTCTTATAATCTCTGAGTTTGTCTTGGTAGCTAGACTCCCAAGTTATTTTGTACTGTCTGCAGTTATTTAAATGAAATTTCTCTTTCTGTCTTTTGCTGCTGGGTTTTATTAGTAATATATAGAAATGCTGATGATTTATACAGGTTTATTTCATATCTTGCAATTTTGCTGAAGTTATTATTTCAATTAGTTTTTAGTTGATTCTCAATACTTCTCTAAGTATACCATCATCTCATCTGCAAAGAGTGATAGATTTATGTCCTCATTTCCTATTTTTACTCCTTTAATTTCTTTTTCTTGTCTTATTGCTATAGCTAGCATTTCTAGTACAATATTGGATAATAATGGAAATAATGCACATCTTTGATCTTCTATATAACCTGATCTTATAGGGAAGGTTTCACATTTATCCTAGTTACAGATAATGCTTGCTCTTGGTTTTAGATAGATACTACTTATCATTTTCAGAAAAGCTCCATTAATTCCTACACTTTCTATTTTTAATAAGAATGAGTGTTTCCAAGGCCTGTTGATTTCACCTTTATGACATCTCTCAAACATACCCCCTTCTCTCCATTGACACTGCCATCACTTTGACACAGGCCATCATAATCTCATGACTAGATTATTGAAATAACCTCTTGGTGGGTCTGACTATTTCAAATCTTTCCCCATTCCAACCCATCCTCCATGCAGCCACCAAAGTGAATTTCCTAAAGTACAAGTCCAACTATGTCACCCCCACCCTCACTGCCCACACTCAGTAAATTCCAGTGGCTCCCTAACACTTCAAAAATAAACCCAAAATCTTTTGTTTGGTGTTCAAAGTCCTTCTTAACCTAGCCTCCTCCTACCTTTCCACTCTTCTTACACCTTATTTCCAGCCACATATTCTTTGATCCAGTACACTATTCTCCTTGCTGTTCCATGAACAAGACACTCCATCCCTTGGCTATGGATGTTTTCTCTGGATATCTCCCATTCCTGGAATGTTCTCTCTTCTCATCCCAGCCTCTAGCCTTCCCCAGCATTCTTAAAGCCCCAATTCCATCTTCTACAAGGAAACTTTCTCAACCCCTCTTAAGTCTAGTATTTTCTTTCTTCTAATTATTTCTTATTTGCTTTTGTGTATAGCTTGGTTGTACATGTTTGTTGGCTTATTGTCTCCACCAATAGATTGCAAACTTCTCGAGGGAAGGGACAGTTTTTTGCCTCTTTTTGTATCTCCAATGCTTAACAAAGTGCCTGGAATATAGTAGGTTCTTTTTTGTTTTTTGAGCTTTTATTCTTTTTTTTAATGTATAGTGTTTTAAGGTTTACAGCACTGTCCTTTTTTTGTAAATTTTAAAATTTATTTTAAACTTAAATACACAATTCAAAAAGAAAAAAAACCCAATATTGCCATGTACACAGCAGAATATAAGAAAAGATTCAATATAAAACAATACATTTCCACTTTAAGAAAACCTATATAATAAAAAGTTCACATTGTTTTCAATGCTGCTCAGCTTTTCTTTGCTTCTTTGTAGGCTTTGTTCTCAGCTGTTCACTTTGTGCTCCCTCCGCCCCTGCAGACTTAAAGACAGCTACAATTAAGCACACATGTGTGTGTAATGGATATGGATATGGATTTATCTATATGTATATACATAGATATTTATGAACATATATGCATGTACACATATGCATTCATAGACATACATGTACTATGCTTATTTCCACTTGTCATCCATTTCTCTGATGATAGGTAGCATAGAGAGTAGAAGGTAGATTGTCCAAGTCTTTCCATGTTTTTCTAAATCCACCAGCTCATCCTTTTCTACACCACAGCAGTACTCCAACATAATCACATCCTATCTGAGAGATTATCTATGAAAATTTTTTCCCAATTTTCTGCACTTATTTTATTCTAGGCTGCATAAGTTTATTTATACAAGAATATTTTAATTAAAATAATCAAAATTATCTATTTTATACTTCAACAATATTCTTAAAGAGGCATCTAGGTGGTGCAGTGAATACAGCACTGGCCCTGGAGTCAGGAGGATCTGAGTTCAAATCCAACCTCAGACACTTAACACTTACTATATGTGTGACCTTGGGCAAGTCACTTAACCCCAATTGCTCTGCCTGCCCCCCTCCATAAAAATCAAAACAACAACAAAAAAAACCCAATGTTCTTATAGTATAGTTTAAGGTCTGATGCTGAATCTGCTTCCTTAACATCTTTTTCCCCTGATTTCTTTGAAGTTCCTGCCCTTTTGTTCTTCCAAATGAACTTTGTTATTATTTTTTCTAACTCGGTAAGATTTTTTTTTTTTTTAGTAATTTAATTGGGATGGCATTGAATAAATAAATTAGGTAAGTAAAATTGCTGGTTTTTTAAAAATTCTGTTGACTTTACCTATCTATGAACAATAAATATGACTTCAATTATTTAGATCTGACTTTATTTGTATAAAAAGTATTTTATGCTTTATTCATATAATTCTCGTGTCTATTTTGGCAGGTATACTCTCAGGTATTTTATACTGTCTAGTTCTTTAAAATGGTCTAAAAGAATATTAAATAATATTGCTGACAATTTTTTTCTTTTTATTAAATCTATTTTAGCTTTTTTTTTTAGATCATG
>CM053587.1:97781279-97805759 GCA_028646515.1 Pseudochirops corinnae | reverse complement strand
ATTCTACACATACTTCTATTTATCAGTTCTTTCTCTGGATGAGATAGTGTTTTCCTTCACATGTCCTTTGTGATTAACTTGGGTATTTAAAATAGTCAAAATGACTTATTTGCTCAAAGCTGTTCTTAAAACAAAATAGCTGTTGCTATATACAACATTCTCCTGGTTCTGCTCGTTTTTCTTTTCATTATTTCATGCCAGGTTCCCCTTACCTGAGGGTGTTCTCCTCAAAGGAAGGGAAATTTTGATGACCCAAAGCCACCTAGTTAATTTGAGGTTTACTGGCTAGATTTTTTTCCTCAAAGACCAAGCCTTAAACCTAATTCACACTGGATATCAGGGATTGGACCATAATAGGTCCCTGCCCAAGCACCACTTAATGGTTTTTTCTGGACTCTTTTATCTCAGAGTGAATGTAAATAGTAACTGTTTCTCTTTTGGCCAGCAACCCTGAGAGTCTTCCCCTCTCAGTTTGATTTTTTTTTTTGGACTAAAGGGTCCATCCCTTCATTCACTTCTTAAAGAGGCCTATTCAGTGAATGGGTGTTGCCTCATTCAAAGTGAGAACTTGGAAAGACCTTAACTTAAAAGCGTCCCACTGCATTCTGGGCCATCTCCAGGCATCTTGATCGATATTTGGCCACTGGACCCAGATGGTTCTGGAGGAGAAGGTGAGACTGGTGACCTTGCACAGCTCTTCCCTCACTCAAATCAAAGTCAATTGCAAGTCATGTCATCATCTCCTTGATGTCATGGTTCTCTTCAAGAATGAAAGACAAATTATACACAATCACAAGATCAATGAGCTTATCATTTCTTTAGTGAAACTGTGCTATTCCATCATAATCATACATCATAACTTGTTCAGTCATTCCCCATTTGATGGGCATGCTCACTTTGCCACCACAAAGAGAGCTGCTCTAAATATTTTAGAACATATAGGTTCTTTTCCTTTTCCCCTGATCATTTTTGGAAATAGACTTAGTGGTGGTATTGCTGGTTCAAAGGGTGTAAGCAGTTATTGGTAGAGTCACTGGGTCACATTGGCTGGGTCATATAGGTCACTGGGTTCTAATGGTCTCTGCTATAGTCTCCAGTGCTGAGGGAAGTCCTAATGATATTGCTGGGTTAAAGGGCATAGGCAGTTATTAAACCCAGCCCAGCAGCAGAATGACCCATCGGTTGAGATACTGTACATCCAGCACTAATTCAACAGTGAAGGTAGTTGGGACTCCCAAAAGTAAGAAAATAACTTCCACATCAAGGAGTCTCAAGGCTGAGGTATCCTTCTGGCCTACATGTCTCCTCACGTGCTTGGCTACCCATGTACTTTCTGCTTGAGTCCCCTTTTCCATGGAACCTTGTCCATGCAAAGGGAGAGTTCATTTTGTTTTGGGATATATTTTAGTCATTTCTGTCCTTGCTATGCCTTCTCAGTAAATACCACTTTGTAATTTTTAATAATTACTTTTTAAAAATTGATTTTTCTTTTATTCATTGGAAGTTTATTTTCTCCCCCCCCCCCCACAGAAAAACTGAACACCTGTTGCAAGTATCTATTGACAAACAAAATAAACAACCACAGTGGCCATGTTAAAAAAAAAGTCTTAATCTGTACCTTAATTCTTTCAGTTCTCTGTCAGGAGGTGGGTAGTATATTTCATCATGGGTCCTATATATAAAATATCCTCATCACCCACCCCCACTGGAAATACAAGCAATTCAATATAGGCTGTACATGTGTAGATACGTAGAACATCTCCACAATGGACATATTGTGAAAGACTGACTATATTTCTCTCCTTCCTATCCCGCCCTCCCCTTGTTCTATTCTCTACTTTGTCCCTGTCCCTTTATAGAAGTGTGTGCTTCTAACAACCCTCCCCCCACAACCTGCCCTTCCCTCCATCATCCCCCCTCATATTCCCATCTCCCCTACTCTCCTGTAGGGCAAGATACTCAATTTAGAGTGTATGTCATTCCTTCCATACATGCTTCACTTTCTTCACACTTTTACCCAGGTTTCTAAGAAACTGTGTCCTTTATAATTTCTTACAGCATAATAGCATTCCATCACATTTATATACTATAACTGGTTCAGTGATTATTCAGCTGATTAAATATTCCTTTTTAAAGGCTTATTCATGTCAACCAAATGACTGATATTGTGGCATCCCATATAGATGGAGACTCATGAGTGACAGTGTTGGGAAAACCCATCTCTCAGGGTTACTTTGTGATAGAACCTTAAGGGGAGAAGTAGTTGAATTGGCAGAATAAATCCAGAGGGTTACTACTCTTTGAACTCTCTCTGAAAAGTCTTCTATTTTCCAGGCTAAACATCTTTTAATGCTTATATTCTTTATAGAGAATGGTCTCCAGTCCTTCTGGTCACCTGGACATGCTTCAGATTATAAATATCCTTCCTAAAATTCTGCACCTTCAACTGAACACAATGGGCAAAATCACTTGGGGGAAATGGGCATGATGAAGGAACTAGCTCTCAGTACTGTTAGTCTAAAAGGATATTTTTTTTATTTTTAAGAATGTCTTAAAAGGAATAGTCTGGTTGAAGTGATCCTTATATTTTAATAATGTCTCCGTTTAGGGAGTGGATCTGAAAAGGAATAAGGCTGGCCATTGCTTGAATTCTTCTAAGAAACTGGAAACCATGTCAGAGCATCTCTTTAATATGGCCTTGGGAGCCAAATGTGGGAATGGTGAAGGAAATTACAAAGCCTCCTCTGTAGAATGAAGACAGAGCTCCATGTATGAAAAGAATCACACCATGGGGAACATGGAGGGTCCACAGGAGCTTTAATTATTACTCACCAGTTGTAAGATATCCCAGTTTTAATCCATCTTGGCAGTCAGGAGGACATTACCAAATGCCTGCTTTGTACTCTGGCTTGCTCTGAGCTCCTGGCTAGAAAAGCAAGCTAAGTGAATATTCACTCTGAAAGGAGGAATGGTTTCCTGTGTTGAGTACTTGTCATGGAGGTCCTTCGGGTGAGCAAACTGGAAACTCACATTTTATTCTTCTCTTGACTTTACTCCCAAAAGTCCAAAGTGTCTCAGCCCTGGATTGGAAGCAGTTGTCCTGAAGCCTTGACCAAACATATATCAGAAGCCATCAGGTTCAACTTCTACTTCTGTAATGACAATAGGGGATAGGATTTGCCTGAAACCTTGAACCTTGACCTCTTGGAGAAAAAGGAGTCAACTATTTGATTTTCAAAGCAGCATCAACTCACTCTGATAAAAACTGCTCATTCCATTGACCAAGAATAGTGCACTTTGTGGGACTTTAAAACAATTCAATTCTTCCTTCCCATTGGAAGGACTGGGCTCATGTGAAAGGACTTTCTAGGAGCTTAGGACTGTACTAGACTTAGGACTGTACTTAGACTGTACTGTACTTAGTACAATACTAGCATCTACACAGCACTCTAAGATTTGCAAAGCACTTTAAAGTTATTATCTCATTTGATCCTTACAAAAACTCTGGAAGGTAGATACATCTTATTATTATCCCTACTTTACAGATGAGACAACTGAGGCCAATAGAGGTTAAGTGTCCTGCCCAAGGTCCCAGAGCTAGTAAGTAGTTGAGGAAAGATGTGAACTCAGGTCTTCTTGACTCCAAGCCCAAGTGTTCTATCTACAGCACTACTGTAAACTTACAAGTTAGCCAAAACTGAAAATAAAAGAAAACTGAAGTAAAGAGAATAGATGATCTCCATAGGGACAGTGCACACAGAAAGGCAAAAGGCCAATTTGATTTTGAGCTCCTTGAGGGTAGGGACTGTCTTTTGCCTCTTTTTGTATTCTCAGCACTTATGAGAGTGCCTGGCACCTAGTCATCACTTAATAAATAGTTACTGATTGCCTGACCAAGAAAGGAGCTTACAGTTGGGGTGGGAGAAGGATGAGGACTCAGTATAGGAGAATTGTCAGTGAAAAAATAGAAGACCCAGCATT
The DNA here is from genome assembly GCA_028646515.1 of Pseudochirops corinnae. Taxonomy (NCBI): domain Eukaryota; kingdom Metazoa; phylum Chordata; class Mammalia; order Diprotodontia; family Pseudocheiridae; genus Pseudochirops; species Pseudochirops corinnae. The sequence goes on along the minus strand of CM053587.1, from coordinate 97,801,778 downwards.
CAATGCAATCTAACACATATTTATTAAGTTCCTACCGTGGGTACATTGTGCTAGATGATAAGGGAATAACAAAGATCATATCAGAAAGGTCCCTGATATCATGGAGTTTATCTAGTTGGGGGATATAATAAAAGATCACCACTGTCGTCGTTGTCGTAGTTGTCGTCATCACCATCATCATCATTACCATCATCATCATCAGTAGTTTAAGAGAGGTATAAAACAAAATACTACGTAAGTTCTGAGAGAGAAGGCTGTCACTCCCCAAACTCACACTCAGGAAAAGTTTAATGAAGCAAGTGACACCTGAGTTTGGCTTTAAAGGATGGGCTGGGATTCAACAGAGAAAGACAGGTGGAGGAAAGGAAAGGGCATTCCAAGCACATAAGACCGTAGTAAAACAATAAAAGTAGTTTTTGGATTAATAAATTTATTGTTGTTGTGGTTATTTCATTCTAAACTTATTATTTCACCAGTGTTAAGAATTCCTGGAATGAAAACTCCCTCCCTTGTTGCTGCTCAGTAATTTGTCTATAATTTATAGTCAAAGAGTTGTCCTTAGCACTGGGAGGGTTATTTGACTTGCCCATGGTTACACAGCTAATGTGTGTCAGAGTCAGGACTTATAGTATTAATTATTATGATAAATTCTTATTAAATGATAATTGCTAAATAATGCAGTTATTTTAAATATATTAATACAATATTAAAAATAGCTCATAATTCTATGCTGCCATCAAAGTGCTTTACCCAGAATATTCCTGTGTGACAAGTAATTCAAGTATTATTACTTTCATTTCACAAATGAGGAAACTGAGACCCAGAGTGATGAGGTGATTTGCAAAAGATCCCATAGCTAGTCAGCAAGGGAGCTGAGACTTTAACGCAAGACTCTCGAATCCCGGTTTGGCATTCTTTTCTCTACACCACATTGGTCCTCAAAAACTGGGTCTGTCAAATCATAACAAGTGGAGGTGAAGCCAACAGAACATGTTTGGTTACTATATTCTAAATTCATTCTTTACTTACGTCAATATTGTTATTGATCTAGAAGCACAGAGGTTAAAATTCTAATCTAGATAAGAGATCCATGCAATGAATCTCTTTTTTTCAACTTGCAAAAAACACAAGTTATTCAAATAAGCTTCAAATACTTTGAAAAATCAAGTTTCCTCTTCTTCCCTTTCTCTTTTTCTCTGAATACCATCCTTCAGACCAATACTGATGGATTTGTGCCATTTCCTGGCATTGTTGTAGCATCTAGGGGCTATTTAATAGGACAGACTTGCCATTTTCTGTTTGTATTGAGTTTCAGTCTGACGGTATTTTGATACATTGTTAAAACACATCAGATTGACTTTCAACTCTTATCTTCCCTATCTATTAAATTTTAAGTGTATAATAATGTAAGAGGTAGCTAGGTGGTACAGGGGATAGAGTGCCAGGCCTGAAGTCCTTGGGCTCAAATCCGACCTTAGACACTTACTAGCTGTGTGACCACGGGCAAGTCACTTAACCCTGTTTGCCTCAGTTTCTTGTCTATAAAATGAGCTGGAAAAGGAAATAGTAAAACACCACAGTATCTTTGCCAAGAAAACTCCAAATGGGGTAGCAAAGAGTCAGACATGACTGGAACAACTGAGCAACAACATGACTAAACTTAGTCATCCTTTCCTGACCCTTGGAGAAAAGACATTCTAGGAAGAGTTGACTTTAGTGGAATAGATGCACAATGCTGAGTGGGACTGGGCATGGGGAGGGGAAGCCCATGATTTCTTCTTTGGATGTAGGTGCCTAAGAATTCATACATATGGAATGGACAAATTTCTCAAGAATTTTTCACTTATATACTTTATGAACAACAAGGTTACTATCTATGTGCTTCAGGAGGCATTATTTCCCAGATGATCGATATGTGAAGCAGCTATCCAGACACCTGGAGAAATCCACCCGTTGTTTTGGAGAACTCAACTCTTTTTCCATCTGATAAAAGTGTGACTCACTAATCCTACAGCACTGGAGAGAATTATAAGTGATCATTAATAACCTTTCCTTACTAGGTAAACACTGTCTTCAGGACAGGCTGAAGCAGTCAAATGGAAATTTATCATAGGCTGCTTTTCTTTTCATCACTCAACCCATTCCTCTTCCTCCACCCCCACCTAGAAAGACAGGTGTGCCTAATGTTATGCCATCTTGAAAAAGCTGTGGGGTGAATCAGTTTTATGCAATCCAACCCTATTTTAGATGCATTGGTGGAGCTCATTACCTAAAGGTGCTCTGAGGTATAAAGGGAAGACCCTTTGGTAAAGAGGATACAGTTTGCTCCCCGATCAGTTTTGAAAATCCCAATTTTACTTCTCAGAGGCTCTTAGTAGTCACAGATAAAGCTTCTCAATTAGGGGATCAAATTACAACATGTGAGAGAGGAATTATAGCTCTTGATAGGGGCTCCCTTAATGACACAATTAGAAGAAATGAAAGGACATCTGGATAGGGGATTTGTGGCCTTGGCTACATGAATTCATATTCATATTCATATAAGATCACAGATGAGGAACCTTAGGGGCTATGGAGCCCAACTCCTTCACTTTACAGGTGAGAAAACTGACAAGGACTTTACATACAGACATACATATATACGTATGCATATGCTAATCAATCCTCACAAAATCCCAGTGAGATTCTAACAGGTATTAGTATCCACAGTATCTAGATGAGAAAATTGACTCAGAGAGGCTTGACTAGTTAGTAGGCAGGATGCAAAACCAGGTCTAGATTGACACCAAGTCCAGCATTCTTTTTCCCTTATGCCATGTTAGCTATCTTAGGAAAACCTAGCTGATATCCTATCACTATAGTGAAATCTGTGATTATCCCAAGTAAGTATGAAGTTTTAAGAAACGTTTTATTTTGTGAACTAACCAGATTTCATGAGCTTAACAGATATAGTTTAAACCAGTGATGTCAAACTCAAATAGAAATTGAGGTCACTAAACCATACTTTTGGATCTCTATGGGCCACATATTGATTTAAAAAAAAAAAACCACATATTAATATTATCTATGTTTTATTGTATTTTTATTTATTTTTAAAAAATATTTCTCCATTATATTTCCATCTGGTTCAGGCTACATTCAGGAATATAGTGGGCTGCACACATTTGACACCTCTGCTTTAACCTTCTAAGGAAACATCTTACATCAAGGGCTCAGTGGATTTCCATAACTCAATTTTGGGGCCCAGCATTTAACTCTTGTATGCTGTCAGATTTTTAAATATATATTATTGCATTATACTTTATAATTAGACTGTTGTACAATAGAGGAGTACCATGAATTTTAGTTTTTATTAATTCATCTCAATTTATTTATTGATGCTCATGAAACTTCCTCATAAAACATATTTGGAGGGGTGGCTAGGTGGTGCCGTGAATAGAGCACCGGCCCTGGAGTCAGGAGTACCTGAGTCCAAATCCGGCCTCAGACACTTAACACAAAACTAGCCGTGTGACCTTGGGCAAGTCACTTAACCCCAATTGCCCTACCTTCTCCCCTCCAAAAAAAAAAAAAAGCAAAAAAACCACCAACCATATTTGCAGTCAACAATTAAGACTGTTCACTGAGGCCATCTGTACAATAGAAAACTAGCTTTAACTTGAAAGAATCCCACGAATGATTAAAAATGGAACTAGATTGGGGAAGGTGATGGTTAAAATGATTAAACAATCCACTGAACTCCCTGGGTTTCTGGCTGCTTCCTGGTGTGCTCTCTGATTGGCTCTCAGCAGGGCTAGAGCTTCTAGGAGCTGGGCTTGAGGATTAAGTTTCGGGAGGAAAATACTTTCTCAATTTTCTTTCAGGGTTCATACAATAGCAAGACAGTGTTGGCTCAGAGACTACTGGCCAGTTGTACTGACAAGATCAGCAGGAAGAAAAATAACCTTTTCTCTACTTGCACTTTCTTTTACCTCTTTATGGCTTCTGACATTATTGACTACTCTTTTGTCATTTGTTTCCATAACACTGTTCTTTCATGGTTCTTCTTTTCCCTATAGATATTTTTTCCTAAGTCTTCATCTCATCATCAATTTCTGGACCACTAGTGAATGACAGTCCCGCAGTGTTCCATTCTGGGTCCTATTCTCTCTCTACTCTCCCTTAGCGATCTCATCAGATCCTATGGGTTCAGATATCATCACTGCTCTAATCACTTCTAAAACTAGCTACTCAGTTTAAAATCCCAAAATGTCAACTGCCTGATGGGACTCTCCATTTGGAGGTTCCAAACAGGAGTCATTATCTTCTCCTCAAGGTCAGTCCCTCCTTTCAAGTCCAGTATTGATGTTGAGGACACCTTCATCTTTCTAGTTACCTAGATTTCCAACCTTGGGGTAAACCTTACTTCCCATCACTACTTCCCACTTCATATCCTGCCCATATCCATTCAGTTATTAAATGGTATTAATTTCATCTCCACAGTATCTGTTGCTTCCATGCCCTCCTCTCCACTCCCATGGTCATCCCCTTAGTTTGGGACTTCATCACTAGGACTATTATAATGGTTTCCTAATGCCTGCTTGCTTCCATTTTCTTCTCTCCTTAAGGTTCTGTAAAACTTCTCCCCGAATGTCCATTCTGATCACGTTCAAAAACCTCAGTTTTGCTGGTTCCCTATTATCCCTAGGATAAAATGCAAACTCTTTAGTGTAAAATCTCCCACAATCTGGCTTCAGTTTTCCTTGCCAGCCTTATTTAGTATTATCTGCAACTTACATATTGTACATTCTAACCAGATAAGCTACTTCCCAACCTGACCATTCCATGCCTTCTGCCTCTCCAGGCATTTTCCAGATTATTCTCCTTATCTGAAATCTGTTCCCTCGTCTCTGCTTCTCACAATCTTGCTTTTTCTTCAAGGTTGAAGAATTTCCCCTGCTCTCTGTTACTAGTTCTCTCTTTTCCTCAAGTGGTATTTAATCATTTGGGTCCAACATATAGTCTCCAATAGAATGTAAACTCCTTTAGGGCAGGGACTGGTTTCTTCTTTTGCATCCCTTGTGCCCAAATAGTATCTTGTACACTGTAGATTTTTAATAAACGTCAAGTTGAAAGGAAGCTTCTCTAATCCTCTAAGCCCAGAGGACGTTAGACTACCCTTTCCTTCACCACCGTATTTACTGTGATACCTGGTTCTTGCTTTGCTTTAGCAATGCTCTGACCTGCCCTTTGCTGGTTATTTCCAATGATGTTATCTATTATCACACTCCCTCTCTTGCCTAGAGCTTTGCCTTCCAGTATAACCATTGTACTATCTTTTGACTTGATGTATGTATGGACCAGATGTTGCACTGCACACCCTCCCTGACTTTAGTACCCATGTGTACTCATCTAAGGAATATACTACTCTGTGTATCCCTGCCCCAATACACTCTCCTTCCCCTGAATCCACCCCAATAGTATCCTTGACCCCTTTGAATAGCCTTCCTGGTCTCCTATCCATTCAGAGACATCCCTGTTTTGTTGTTCATTTTCCAACTTATCTGCTGCAGAACAGATCCTCAGCCTTCTGTAGACCCACTAGATAACTTCTCAGAACTCTTGTCATAGAGATGGATTCCTACCTCTAAAGACATTCTGCAGCTCAGAGCTCCTGGCTGATTCCCATGGGGTTATATTGATCAATTCAATTCACTTACTAGGTGCTTGTTGAATGAATGGATGACTTTGTGCCATACACTGTTAGATGCTGGGGATACAAAGACAAAAATGAAATATTTCTGTCATCACAGAGATTACATTCTATTTGAGGTGGTGGTGGTAGTGGTACAGTATGTACAGATGTCAAGTATAATACAGGAAAAAGTGAAGACGGAGAGAGCACTGTAGTGTGTCTGTGTGTGTTGGGGGGGGTGGTGGTGCATTCAAGGAAGACTTCATGTAGGAGATCGAATCTGAATTAATCCTTGGACAAAGACAAGATTCTGAGGGGTGGAGCTAGGAAGGGTTGTATTTCAGGCAAGGGCAATAGCTTGTTCAAATGCCCAGAGGTGGAAAATGGGAATGGAGTATCAATCAGTCAAAGAGGTTTTTGAGTTAACTTAAACTGGCTTCAATTCCAATTTTTACTTGGGTGCAGAGTATAGAGTGAAACCTTTATGAATTTAAGGTACTGAACCCAAAATTAGTTATCAGTGAAGATGAGGGAGAAAAGGGAGAGACGCTGCATTGGAAATGATGTTATAATAAGAAAGTTATTTATTTATAACATATATTATATTATAGAAATATATATCACTATATATAAATATATATAAACACACACACATATAGTGGCTGAGGCTTAGGAGGAAGAAAGCAGAGTGGGGGTGAGAGGGAGAAAAAGATGGATGAGAGAGAGGACAGGAAGAGGAAGTAGAAAGGGAGAGGGATAAAGACATGCATTTGCACTGAAAAACAGAGATAAACTGAAGAAGAGAAACACAGTTGCTAGTGCCACAAATGTAAAAAAGGCAGTCTTACTCAACTGTCCCTTTGGCCTCTGAGGACTCATTGCCATTGGCTGGACCCTTGCTTATCACATGACTCCTTCGCAGGGTTTTGTTCTTACCTCCCTTCTCTGGCATAGTTGGGGGAGGGGTGTTCCTCTTTATCCAAGGCTTCACTTAAAACCACCAGGCTCATATCCCACTCACTGATGCTTTTCCTTATTCAACAGGCCCCAAAGTGGCCCAGCCTTTCTATCTCATCTTATCCTATATGAAGTTGCAAGAATAACTTTCCTAAATATAATTTTGATTATGTCTCTCCTAGAATGGTTTCCAACTGGCCTCTTGCAAGAGGACTGGGTTTCTTAGCATGTACTTCAAGGTCCACTCCATGGGCCCTCCCCACCCCCTATGTCTCCCCCCCCCCCCAACACACATTGCCTATCCCATCTATTTCTCTTCCCAGCTGGATATTGCTCTAGCCAATCACACCTACTCAAACTATGTCTACATGATGCTGTGGCATCTGGTCAATCCAGTCAAATATTCAGTTAATCATCTAGATGTTTTGTCTACATGAGGCCAAACATCTGGATTGGCTGAATATTTTACTACACTGACTAAATTTAAAAAAAAAAAAGACTGAATCGACCAGATGTTTTGGCATTGTGTAGACACAGCTTTACTATCTTCCGCATATGACTTCATAGTTGGTCTTGATGCACAGCATTCTCCCCACCTGGAGAAGCCTCTTTCTGCCTTTATTTCATATCATGTCCTTCCCTTCCTTTTACTTTCTGTTCAGAATTCCCCAATCCTAGACAAACATTATGAGGTTCTGATCATCTCTTCTGCTTTGGCACTCACTAGACTTTATTCATGTAATTATTTACAGTTTTACTATTGTTACACTTTTAAATGAGGTTCTTTTTATATTTCTATGCTTTTCTCTCACATGCACTGTTACTGGAAGTGCCTAGAGGGCAGAGATCAGATGCTAGTATGATACAATCAATAAATTAACACCCGTGGTGCTTGTTCATATTTATTTCACCTGACCTTTGGGAGGCAGAGAGCACACATCCTTCACAGTCTAACTTGGGCAGCTAAATGAGGTATGACAGATCCCACCTGTGACTCCCTGAGCTGTTAGTGTTGGGTAGAGTGGAGAGAACAAGTATTGGGAATAAGATTGAACTGAACTATACAAATGGTTAACTTCCTGGTCCTCCACACATTCTGACCTCCTGATCTTTTGGCCTTGAATACGTGCTTCTTTGATTCTCACAGTTCAGTTCTAGCATCTCAGGGATCTGTGGACCCACCCTGGATTCTCAGTTCTCATTTGATGTTGATTTTGCCTGCTTGGCACCAGGCAAGGATTACTTTGACCTTGCTTAGAGAATCTGCCAATCCCCACTGGCCCTTGGGGCGGGGGGGCGAGAGGTAGGATAGATATTATTATTCCCATTTAGCAGAGTAGAAAATGAAAGCACGGACATTAAATTGAGCTGCAGAGATAAGGAAGGAGAGAAAGTATATGGGTTCTAGTCCCGTCTTTCACAATCATTTGCTATGTGACTCTATGCTATGCTTAACTTCTCCGGGCCTCAGTGAGAACACAGTAACCATTCTAGGACTTAGTCTTCAAAAGTTGCTGTGGCTGAAATATGTGCCACCCTGTAGCCAAACTACCGATGAACCTTTTTAATACAGGTAGGCAGGTCTTCAGATGACAGGTATATATGGCATTACCAGGACCATATTCAAAGTCTTTCCAGCTTGGTAGGACTTATCAGAGCTTGACCTCTGTTGTTGCTGATCCTTCATTTTTGAAGAGGGCCGATAACATCATGGGGTAATGTCTTGACTTACATGTGAATTGGCTTTAAGTGAGGCAGAGTTACATGTAAAAAGTTGTTGGCTTCACTCTCTCTTCCACAATCACTCAAGTCCAGTGGCAAGACAAAAGTCAAGACGACTGGCGATGGCCCAGGGATGCAGTGGACGATCTTGCTGTCTTTCATATTTGACTCTAAGCACTCCACCATGGCTGCTTCAGCCACCTTCATGGCCTTGGAATAAATTGTTCTCACCTGCCCATTTCACAAGGGCAAGTCTTTATGCGCTTGGAGTAGACATATCCCTAACCCATTGATGGGTTTGTGGTCTGTTGGTTACCTCTTACATCCATCCCCTTTCCTCCACTAAACAAAGCTAGCCTCATAGTTTAGGAATACATCGCCGTTTAACCTAGACTACTGCTATAGCCTTCTGTTTGGCCTACCTACCTTGCCTTTCTCTGCTCCAATCCATTCTACACACCACTGCCATTCGGATTTTCCCAAAATTCAGGTATTACCACTTCATTCACTTTTTCAATAAACTCTGTGGTTCTCCATTACTTCAAGCAGTGGTTGTGATTTTTTAAAATTAACTCTTTTGGCAGTCTGGTGAAGCCTATGGAGCCTTCTAGAATAATATTTTTAAGTGGATAAAATAAAATACATAGGATAACAAAGGAAACCAAATATACTGACATATAGTCATCAAGACATAAAATAAAGTTTACAGGTCTCATATGTCTTCAAAGATGAAATACAAACTTTTCTGTTTGGCACTGAAAGTCTTTTACATAGTCTACCACTCTAACTTTATTACATATTAGTCTCCCTAAGTATGTTATGGTCTAGCCGACCTGAACTTCTTACTGCTCCTCATACAAGACATTCCACCTCCAGTCTCCACACTTTTGTACTGTCCTTCCCACATGCCTGGAATGCACTCCCCTCCCACCTTTCCTTCTTTCAGGGCACTCAGATCAAGAGCTTCCATCTATGTGAAACCTTTCCTTATACGCCTAGCTACTTGTTTCTTACCCCACAAATGATCTCTTAATTATTTTGTAATTATATATATGAGTATATACATGTATATATGTATGTGTGCGTGTATATGTATATACACATACATATATATCCATATATGTATATGTATGTCTATATGAGGGCTGTCTCCACTGGCTAGACTGTCAATTACTTGAAGGCAAGGAGTTTTGTCTTTGTATCTCTGGCACTGAGGACAGTTCCTTGTACAAGGCAGGTACTCAATAAATGCTTGTTGTCAATTGATAGTACCATATCACACCATAAATAAATATGTAAAATGAAAGATCCCAATGCTCCTTATCTAACTACTTTCCCAACAACTGGGTGGAACACTAGTAGATGTAGACATAAAAAACTATCATTTGTTAGACTGCTTATATGTTTATCTTCATTCAGTCCAATCATTTAGTATTACAATAACCATTTATGCACCACATAAAGTTTTTCAAACAAAATTATTTTATGATTGACATTCTGAGTACTTACAACAAACAACCTTATTAACTGTGAAAAAAGTCTGGTGATTTTTGGTAAAGATTCTCAATTCTAAGATTATCCTAAACATCAGCCAAAGGCCAGAAGGTTACATGGAATATCTGAAGTGACTATTGTCCATCAAACAGTAAAAATGAGCCAATCCATTTGTGCAAAGACTTAGAGGACCATAGTTTGGCTGTCGTCAAGAAGGTGGTTTTCAAAAAGATGTTTCTGTGGATCAGGTAAAATGAGTTAATACCATGATCTAATCTAAAACGCAAAAAAAAAAGTTAAAGGAATAATATCAAGCAGATGTGGAAGAGAGAGACCAGACTGCTGTCTGCATTTAATTACCTAGAGAGAAGATTGTCTTCCAGTCTTCTATCCAGGTAAGAATCTCTCTCTCCTCTCTTCTTTCTTTGCTCAGATATATTCTGCACTTGGTTATTTAAAGGCAGTAACCAAAGGAAATGGAATTTACATTTGTAAGCCCCTTTTCCCTGTGAGGTCTAGTTGCATCTTGCAGCATGGATCTATGATGAATTACAGCAAAAAGAAAAAGCAGAAACAAACAGATGAGCCAAAGAGCTAAGGAAAATGAAATCAACAGAGGATTGGATATGCTGAACTGGCTACAAAAATGCACAGAGTTTGCTGCTGGGTGCTAGTCCAAGTCATTCCTAAAATACGAGAAGACTTAAGAATAATTACTTATAACAAATATGTAGCAAGGTGATTTATCTCATTAGGTATGTGATGCTGGCAGGAGGTTAAGTTCTCTAAAATCTTTTCACAAGTTGATGGCATACATCTTTAGCGCCAACAAAACACATTCTATAAGCATTTAAAATAGTTACAAAAATGGAGCTATAAATGGATCTTACCATAAACTGTAGGATTCTTTAATTAAGTGAAAAATTGTGATTACCAGTACATTTATTTAAAAAAATGAAATGTCAAATGCAAACTAAACAGATAAATGACATTAGAATACGACCATTCCAAATACTCTCTGGAACGTTTTCCACAGTATGATAAAATACTGAGGACTAAAATCATTATCTAAAGAATCTTTGTGAAACTTTCTTACACTTCATACACAGAAACTGTCATGGACTTAACTTTGTCTCAACACTTTTTTTGATGATACCAACAAGCACTTATTTGAAAGTATGCCTCAAAAATTTAAGTTGTTCCAGGCCTTTGTTTTATTAAAGCAGCTAAAAAAGGAATCAAGGAGATGGAGTACGTGCTCAAGAGAGGAAAAGCATCCCCTGCTTTCTAGTAAGCAGAAATGGCACCAGCAGATAAAGTCAGGCAGGCATGGGAACAGATTCAAAGAACAGAAACCACAGACTTGCTTTTTTATGAATGACAGTGTTTGAGAATGTGACCCCTCTTAACTTCTCCACACCCCTGATGTAAGAGTTGCTTTGACCCAGACAAGAACAGCAACAAGTTTCTACAGGACCTCACTTCACACCTCCATTTTCTTTCTCATTATCTCAGAGATTACAAAGCACATTTCAGCAGCATTTTGCATTCATCTAACCTTTGCCACACAGACCACATTAATATAGTGAGACAGGTTTATGTACCTCACACATCAGGCCCTATCAGGAAACTTGGTAGTGGCAGTTGGATAAGGACATCATACCTTACTGAACTTGTTCTAAAAACAATAGCAGCCAAACCACTCATCTTCTCACACTCTGGAATGACCTTGGCCCATGGGAGTGCCATTTTTAGAGGCAGCAGAGTGTCACTGTAGGTGCAGTCTACAGGACACACACTAATGGGCTGTGTGGCATGCCATACATTTTAATAGTGTCCTTAGAAATTCTAGCTAGAGGTGCATGGACTCCAAACACCTATTGAGAAGGGGAGAAAGCAAGATGCAGTGCTTAACTTTAATTGCCCAATTGCTTTTAGCAAGCAGAATGATGGTTTAGCTGCCAAAAAAAAAATCTTAGTAGTCTCCTCCTGTTTTCTCTAGAACACCAAGAATATCATAGACATGCAAGTAATATAATCAGAAGAAGCTTTTTAGTCTGGTAGTACAGAATATAAACCTCTGGACCAAAAAGAAAAAAAAAAGAAAAATAAACCTTAAGTAAATATAAAATTAGTTTTACTTACAAAATTCAAGGAAGAATTTCCTGATATAATGATTCTCATTTTTCTCCTTGAAATTGCTTTTTAAAATAATCCACAATGTTCTAATTTTTTTTTTTTTAGGCCATTACTCCCATTCAAATTAGAAGATCATAAGGTGTTCTAAAGAAAACTCATCGTGGCCTAAACATGCTGCTCCTATCTTACTTCCAAGGATTTTTACACAAGTACAGTTTGAACAGTGAAAGGAATTTAACCCCAACTTCAAATGAGTTTTCAACAGTTTTGACAGAACTGGAACCAACTGATCACCCAGTCAGTGCTGACCTTCTCAAACTGCACATCTGTTTTCTAGGGTTTAAGACACAGTACTACTGAATGTCATTGGTGCAGTAATGCTCCCACATGTATGTGCTGAACTAAACCCAAATATCATTACATTCAATCATCTCATTAGCTTTAAACAGTTCGCAAAAATCAGCATGTGCAGCAACAGACACTGAGGAAGGCTTTGTTTGGATTTTATTTCTGTGGGTAACTCTTAAGTAACTTTCAATTTTTGGGGTCAAAAAGACAAAACTCAGTTGGTACAACGTGCGAATGGTTACATGCAGACAGGAATAAAAACTACTTTGATTCAGAATCAGTAATACAAAATGCTAAGTTAGAAAAAACATCATGGAAAACTTGGACTACTCAGTATCGTCCAAATCATTTACTTACTTCATTGCGCAATTCATAAAAAAGATAATTGTCTTTCAAAACCAGACAACAGGTTCATAAAATACTTTTCACACCCTTTAGTGATGCTTTCGGGAACAATGGCTTTTTATAAGGCCATTCAGACTGCTATCACTTTTCCAAGTTTTGGTGAGCAGTACTCATTTTATCTTCTTTCTTTTTTCTCCCGCATGATCTTTTTGCTTTCTTCTCTTCTTCTCTTATTCACTGGATTCCGGGGATCATAGATTTCAAAAGTGTCTTCATCCTGCATGCTTGCATCTTTCACCTTTCTGCTTTTATCTTCAAACTGAAGCACATGGGACATCCTACAGAGAGAGAGAGAGAGAGAGAGAGAGAGAGAGAGAGAGAGAGAGAGAGAGAGAGAGAGAGAGAGAGAGAGAGAGAGAGAGAGAGAGAGAGAGAGAGAGAGAGAGAGAGAGATGGTTCAATGACTTTGGCGTGACAGAATTGAAGTCTGAAATTCTACACTACACCATCCTTGGCATTACACACTGCAACTACACTGGCACAGAACACAAAGATGGGCTTATTGTTTACTGGTGCTTTATACCACATGGCAACCGACTTCTTTGAAAACACTTAAATTTAAAAAATATGTCTGGAGCTTGTTCCCCTGGTTTTTATTTCTAGCAGTGACCCCCTTTGCCTTATTTTTCATTTTGAGGCACCTTCCCTGCTGGAAAAACAAAACAAAACAAAGCCCTCCTATCCTGGAAATAAAACCATCCACTCTCCTGTTTTGAAAACTTCCTTTAAAGGCTGCGTTCAAGCAGGCACATGTAGACTGTCTACATCAGGGCCTTCTCTTTCAATAGTTAATTGGGTCAGAGGTAGGGAATGTACTATAAAAATTCAAAATTGATGCCCAAATTTAAGAACTGGGCAACACTCGCTTTATGATGACTTCCTTTTAAGGGGAAATGGATTTTTCTCATGTAAAAGGAGATATTCTGGCAATGCTGTCTGGGATGATTTCCTCTTCTTAGCATCAATTAAAGCAATTTAAACAATCCTGATATTTTTCTACTTTATCAAATTCTAACTGGCTTAAGGCATCAACACGTGCTTGAGTTAGAAGTACTTATAAGCTGGCTATACTTAGCAGTGGGAAAGTCTGCAAGGGCTCAGTTCGCTCCCATTAGGAAGTGTCAGTGCTCTGGAAACAACAGGGAAGAAGTCAAAGGACCAAAAAAAGATATATTTGGGGGAAGATTAAGTCTTCCCTATTTTGTGTAAGCTAGAAGTTCAGTGACCACTCATAGGCTGATCCCACTGCTGACTGGCACAGGAGCTTTGGCCATTCTGTTTCTGACTTGGTTAAGGTCATTCCTCTGGAGATAGCCTGGTGGCTCATCACACTGATATCAGATAGGACAGACACCTACCTGATCAGCCCGGAGCAGCTTAGAACTCCTGTGCTTCAGAGATTTGTTAGCTTTAGCCTCTTTGGGAGCAGGAATTACAGGTGTGAGCTGCCATGCCCAGCCCAAGGGACCAAATTTGATGGCAGTAAAACAAGCACTACCAACTGTAGAACTTTTAAGATGTTTTCATTAGTTACTTAAATGATGGTTTTTACCTATACTTTTACATGACTCAAGAAGCTGGGATAGAGGCGGTCTAACCTTATATTTTCTTTCTTTTTTTTTCTAACCTTCTATTTTCAAAACTTCCTGAAAGATTACTACTCATCACTCACTTTATGACTTTTCAGACAGAGTCTGTATTATATATTATATTGTATTATATATTAACCCCACCCTTTACCTCCCAAAGAAAAGACATCATTGAGGCTGTGTTGCTGATAGTACTGCTGACATCATAGAAGACAACTTTATCTGGAAATAGCCATAATGCTTATTATGTCTTGACATCCTAGCCACCACCCCCACCAGTAAATATTGACCTACTACCAATGATGGATAGATAAGCCCAAGAGCCCCAGGAATAGTCCTCTACCTCCCCTCAACCACCAACCCTACTGCCACAGCCGCTATCCAAGGGAGCAACCCTTGTGGAGATTTGGTAATTCAATTCAATAAACATTTAGCGCCTACTATGAGTCCTGGCAACAATATCTACAGGTAATGCAGCCTCACCTCCCTAGAAGTCACATTGCTGAAGACTGGAAAGAAGTTCTTATCATCAAAGTTCATGATATTGTCAAAAAGCTCAGTGTCAGAAATAGATATGGTTTTATTGATGGAAATGACATCAAAGAAGATGCATTAGCATCTGCTGTGTCAGTGTGCCCTAAGAACCATAGGACTTTTTATTCAGCATGTAGCTTAGACCACCTATGTACTGTTTCCCATATCAGAATGAGTTCCTTGACAGTAGTCTTTCTTCTTGCTTTTTAATTTGTCTTTCCAGTGCTTTGTACATGATAAGCAATGAAGACATGTTTTTCACTCATTCATTCACGGGTGAGATTTGCTTGTTTTTCAGATTCATTTATTTGTGAAGATGCTTGCTTCCTACAGATCACTGCTCTGCACTTCCCATCCCTTGTATTTGCTTCTCAGTATATTGGACCAAGGATCTTCACTGATGTGTATGTTTCCTCTAATGATGCAGATCCCAATCCATCCATGCCTGCTGAACAAGCAGGCAACTTTTGTCTATGTTTTCCCACGAAACAATTTCTCAGAAATTCTTGGTAAGTGTCCCATCCTTTTGATTTGAAGTTTTCAGGTCACAGGGATGGCCAGTACTTTATCAGTGGCCCTCCAGCCCTGACCTCAGATATAAATCTTGACTGGTTAGGTCTACTTTGGTACTGATAAATCTTCCAAATCCCTGAGGACACTACACCAAGGAAATCTATGCCAAAGTCAAGGTTGAGGAGAGGACCTTAGTTAAGGGTCATAATAAGCTTTGCATTCATATGGACAGGTAATGTCTGAGTCCGACTTGAAGAATATGAGATAAAAGAAATGAAGACAAAGCTCTGCCTAGCCTTCTGGAGTCCCCTTAAGTTCAAGGCAAACTGCTTTCTCTCAGGGTGTGGCTACATATAAAGCCTTGAGACACTCCTTAAAAGGCAATACATCATGGAGGTTTTCTGTCACCACATCTTCTTTTGAGACAGATCCTGATTGTTAGTTTCCATCTCCCCTGGGTTCCTGTCCTGGTACTGCGTGAGCTTCCTAGATTGTGACAAAAGTTCAATAATGCCTCAGTCGGTCTTACCAGTCAATCAGTCTCAGTTTCCACCTGCGAATTTTCCTGCATCCTGCAGTCCAGACTCCTCCTCTATATCCTCCCCATGACCCCCACACCCCTCCCACACCCGAGCCACATGAAGGTCCTTGGCCCTTGACCTGTTCTTGTCTTGGCCTTGGCTGACTCACATTTCCTTGGTATCACCTTCCACTATACCTAATTAAACTATTCAAATTGCTCTCATGAACTCAGCCACAATCCCTAATATCCTGGCCCTCCACTTTGGCCACACTTCCACATGACAAATCAACATTACTTCCCTGACTCAGCTTGCCCCATGCTTTGGTAGGCAAATTTTGGAGTAAGTTCCTGTGTTCAGCCTAGGTGAGCCCAACTCTTCCTTGGCAGAATCATGCCTACAAAAGCAGAGAGGGTGTGTGGGGGTGGGGCAAGAAGAGAGGGTGTTCTCTAACGGATGCTTAACACATTTTATAAAAATACCTGCCATAGCTCCTCTGTAGTAATCTCACATTTATGACAAAGGTGTTAATGAGAGATTGTGGCAACTTTAGAGAATGTTTTAGCCATCATGCCACTTTGAAGGAGACAGCCGCTATAACCTGCCTCTTTAGAATGTATCACTGGTTGCCCAGAATAAAGAAAGCCTTGCATGGTTTACCTTCTTCATATAATTTAATGGTGCTTTTGGGATTAAAGGGAGACAAGCAATATACTATTAATTTTTTAATTTCCCCAGCACTTAAAATCTCTCTCCCACTCCCCTCAAAAGCACAAAAAGCTTCACTATATATTAATTTACACCAGGGACTGACATGTTAAAAAATGTTGAGTGTACCAATTAAACATAAAACTAGACACTCTCCAAAATATGGTATAGTATCTCATATCTGTTGGATTTGGCTGGCTCCTGAACAAAACAAGAAATCTAGAAACACCAACAGCAGCACAAGGTCCACAAAGGGAAAAAGATTTTCTTATACTACTTGTACAAAATACAAACCCTTAAATTAAAGTAGCTTTCTTTTTCAACTGTTTGTTTCATACACGGCTGCATTAAACACATCCAACATTTTGATTAATAACAAACCTAAGCCCAGAGGAAAGTAGGGGCTATCGGCTTACAGGACTACTTCAGTTTTAATATCATAATGCTTAGTATGGATGGTTACTCTGCAATAATATTTAATCTTTTCCTTAATAAAAATAAAAGCATAATCAAAATGGCTTCATGTGTTTATCTTTCAACATGTTTGGGTCACTTCATTTTAAAAAGCCAAAACAAAATCGCTCTTGTGATTTTCAGCATAATAAACTCCTGCTCTGTGAGCCTTTATAAATCACAGACACAGTGAACTGAAAGCACACCCACATTTTACAATCTCCTAGGAGGATATACATGCAGACTGGCTACAGAGACTTGTTCTCATACATAAAGATCTGGTAGTTTACAGTCTTGTATGTACCAATAACCCAATACTATCCATATGGAGCTTGAAATGGCTGATCTAAAATTTAGTCTAATGATAGCAATCAACCCTTTTCAGACCCAGAGATACAAATCAATATTTCTATCTGAAAATATTAAGGACTACTTCTAACAGTGAACAGTTCATTTAACATGTGACCTATTTTGTTTTTTACTAAAGATAAAAAAACTTGCATACATCTTTCAAACAGCACAATAAAAATGGGTATCATAGTCTCAAATGCTCAGAGAGACAGAATGGTAGAGAGAAGGGAGAACCGGATGCAAGCTCAGGAAGAAATTGATTCATGTAATGCCTCTGCACATCCTGACTGACTGATTTTGGGTAAGTCATTTTACCTTCTGAGTGGTCCAGGCAGCTCTCTAAATCTATAAATTAAAAAGAAGGGGCTGGCACTCGAGAGGGAATTTCTTCACCCTGGAGTTCTATCTAGCAATAACATCATAGGTCCAGATCCTATCCCCTATAATCTTCATATTCTCAACCTTCCACTCAGAAGTGAGTATACCATAATATCAAAAAGTACACCAGACTCCTAAAGAGTCTCTTTGTTAGGGTGAGTGTTGGGGACTGCAAACTCCCAGACTGCCTAAAGTCTCAGAAATGGACTCAGAAGCAAGGCATCACTTCTCCAAGTACCACAGGGTTTTGAATAACCTCATCAAAGAGTCTTATCTAATTCTTGAGGTCTCCCACAAGGACTGAGTGAAACACATTGCAATAGGAACATCAGTACTAATGGGAAAGAGTGGAGAGGAATACATGTATTACCTTTAAAATATTTCAAGGCTCTTATTTCTCTTATTTTACTTCCTTAGCTGAGTCTACCTTTATAAGTCACCACAGCAGAAAAAAAAATCATCTCTGTGTGGTCAATTCTCATGATAAGCCTATCTAAAAATGGCAAGGCTGGTGCTTAGACTGAATCTGTCCTCTGAGCCTGCCTAGCCTGGGAGAACCTGTCAGAAATGGCATTCTGTTTGTCAGCACAGCCTCTGACCAGCCAGGATTCCAAGTCAACATAATCACTATGAGGCAATGGAGTGGAGGCATCTTTTAATATTGTAACACTTGAAAAAGAAAGGGGAAAACACCTGACAGAGGAGGATAAATTGTAAAACTATAGGTTCTTTCTTAGACTTTCTTAATATCAAAACAAATCTCATTAAGTTATTAAAAACAGTTCGAATGGTAGTACCATTCACTGATATCCTTACCATTTAGCAGAGTTTGATTCACTCAAAAGACTAACTCTGATTTCACTTCTCTTGGCCCACATTGGTCTTGTCTTTCTCGGAATCACTATTGCCCTTGCAGCCAGAATCAGCATAATATGTTTAATTCTTTTCTGTTTTAGGTCTGCTAGTTTTTGCCTTTTCCTGATGTAAGCTTTTTGAAGGCGTTTCATCTACTCCTTGAACATGCCTAGCCACTTTTAGATAGGTTCATCACCAGTATTAGCCACACAAAGATGATTTTTTTTCTGCCACAGTGACTTATAATCTCTGCAAAGGTAATGAAATAAGAGAAGAGGTTTGAAATATTTTGAAAGTAATATTTTGAGAACCACTCTGCACAAACCACTATGTGCCAGACGCTGAGGGGAGGGAGAGGAAGAGCAAGGTATAAAAATGAAAAGGATCAGTATCAGATGAAAACGAATTTGTGATCTGGTAAGAGAGATAAAGATAAAGACAGAAATAAACATGACCCAAAGTATGACAGGTACTTAGAGAGGAACAAACACCCTTGAGTTAAGAGGAAGCGTCATTTTGGATTGCTTAAAGTATGGAAAATCAGTAAAGGCTTTCATAGAAAACATGGTATTTGAGC
Source organism: Pseudochirops corinnae (assembly GCA_028646515.1). Taxonomy (NCBI): domain Eukaryota; kingdom Metazoa; phylum Chordata; class Mammalia; order Diprotodontia; family Pseudocheiridae; genus Pseudochirops; species Pseudochirops corinnae. The sequence goes on along the minus strand of CM053587.1, from coordinate 97,782,560 downwards.
TGAGCTTTGAAGAATGGGGAGGACTTTAAGAGGTAGCAATGCTGAAGAAGGAAACGTAAAGCTCAGGGGGATGGTGTGAGCAACTCAGAAATAGGAAAACATGGGTTCTAGGAATACTGCTGAATTGTGTAAGATAAAGCTAGAAAGGGAAACTGAAGTCAGGCAGTGGAGAGTCTTGAATTTGAGGCACGACAAAGCATTTGGACCTGAGCTGTTAGGCAAAGGAGAACCACTGCTAGTTGTTAAGCAGAGGGACAGATGTAATCAGAACTGTACCTTAGAAAGTCAATTTGGCTACTTGACTTCTTACTGATTAAATGTATTCCCTGTAGTCAGATGTGTAGGGTACAGAAACCAAAGAAGAAAGTGAAGCACAAAAGTTAGAACAGATCAAATGAAAATATGTCAAGATACATATTTTACTTTAGAATTTGGGATACTTTTAAATTCAAGTGTTTTACAATCTCATTGGCTTTGAAAAATACACTACTACACCCTCCAGTCCCCCAGCCCTAATCGGTATACAGAGGTTTTTATTGGATCTTTTGCGGGCAGTAACAAAATGAAGATCAAATTTATGTATGGAAAACAATGACAATAACTGTGTAAAAGTTCTAATTATAACTGGAAGAGGGTTTCTAACCTCTTATAATTTATAAAGTGTAAATAAAAGCACAGACACTACAACTTCCCACATTCAAATCAAATGAGTTAATAAAAAAAAAATAAAAATCAGAATATGACAGGGGGCAGAGCCAAGATGGCAGAGTATAAGCAGGAACTTGCTTGAGTTCTTTCCCAAACTCCTGTAAATACCTGTAAAAAAAGACTCTAAACAAATTCTAGAGATGAAGAACCCATAAAATGACAGAGGGAAACAAATCTCCAGCCCAAAAATGCTTGGAAGGTCGACGGGAATGGTCTATTGTACAGGGATGGGAGGGGAGCACAGTCCTGCATGCACCATGCCAGCATAGATGGGGCAGAGCAGGACTCAGGGGACTGAATCACTGGTTGCTGTGGTGGTTTCCAGAGTTCTCAGCCCACAAACACCAAAGACACCATAGAAGGTCAGTGGGAAAACTCTGTCAGACCTGGATGAAAGAGAAGCATAGTCCAACCCCAGGTGGCAGAAGTCATGGCAGTGGTGGAGGTGGTAGTAGCAGCTGCTTTCAGAGCTCCCTGCCCACAGATGGTGGGGTGACTGAGCAGCTGATAAGAGGGAGATTGCAAGGATCTCTTTGTTGGAGCTGAGTCAGGATTCTCTTGCTTTGCTCTGCT
>CM053587.1:97739993-97780779 GCA_028646515.1 Pseudochirops corinnae | reverse complement strand
GTATCTGTGTGCGTTTTTGAAGTTCTAGGTTGGTCCAGAGTCCTATTCCATGGGTATTTGGGGGTGGCTATGTGAGAGCTGCGATATATTGCTGCTGCTACGCCGCCATCTTCGGTAGTGAATGTTTCTAACAAATATAGTGAAATAACAAATCACAGAGGTGAATGGAAAGTGTGAATTATGTAAAATGTGACTAAGTAAAAAATTCTATCCTCCTTAGCCTATCCTAAAATGAGCCATGTGCTTACTCGCTATGGTTATGAAGCTATGAGCATTAGGAGTATTCCGACATGAGGACTGGAGGTAAGTGAAAATTTTAGGCAACACTTAGGATATCTGAACACCTACAATGAGTGTGGACATACTATTTTTGATTCTTTCTACTCTGTAACTCATCCTGACCTGGAAATAATGATAGGAAAGGTACTAGAAGCTGTGTTTTATAGGTCTGGAGTCATAAGAACAACTCAGTTAACCAATTTAATCAATGAAGAATAACTGATTGCCTGTTAAAATATTCTGTGTTAAGTGTTCTGTGGACTAAAAAGAAGTATATGACAAGTCTCCACTCTCGTGGAGCGTGTAGTTTAGTTAAAGAGAAAACTCTCCACTGAATATGTGCTAAATAACACTAATAAATTTAACACAAGAAAAAATACCAACAAGATTGTTAATCAGTAAAGACAGTAATACAAGAGATGTCAGTAGGCAGCACATGATTAATTTCCAAGTAAGTGACATAGACAATGAACATTCAAAGAAGGGAAAGAGAGACCACTGCTGACTGAAGTAGTCTTGGAAAGCTTGATGGAAGAGAGACTTGAGCTGGATAGGACTGGGTAGGACTTTTGGCTAGATAAAGAGTATGGAGATTCCCTCCTCATTTGTAGAATGAGGAGTTTGGACTGGCTGGTCTCTGAGGCCTAATTCTTGAGAATAACAGTTTTACCTTAAAGTTATAATATTATTTATAACCTATCTGAGCTCAAAAGGTAAGATGAGGGTAGAAACTACAGAAGGTATTTGCAGCTTAATGCAAGGTAAAACTTTCTGACAATTACAATTATCCCAAAGTGGAATGGGCTGCCTGAAGAAGCAATGCAAAACATTTCATATGACTGGAGGTCTTTAAGAAAAGGCTGAATTGCTACTGGTTATGTAGGTTGTAAAGGATTTCTTGTTCAGGTATGAGTAGATGGATGGTCTCTGAGCTCCCCAATTCAAACTTATCTGTGAGAAACTATTCTAGGCAAGGAAACAGTGTGGTCAAAGGCACAGAAGCAGGAAAGCTTTTTTGTGTGTGTGTGTGGGGGGGTGGTTGGGCTGGGAATGATTAGGGAATGTGATGAGTGGAATATGGCAGCTAAAGAATCTTCAGGGGGTTAATGGAAGAATAGAAAGGTAGGTTGAAATCTGGTTGTAAAAGGCCATAAGGCAGTGGTTCTCAACCTTCCTAATGCCACGACCCTTTAATACAATTCTTCATGTTGTGGTGACCCCCAACCATAAAATTATTTTTGTTGCTACTTCATAATTATAATTTTGCTACTGTTATGAACTGTAATGTAAATATCTGATGTGCAGGATGTATTTTCATTGTTATAAATTGAACATAACCCACAGGCTGAGAACCGCTGCCATAAGGTCATACATTTGGATTTTATCTTGCAGGCAACAGGGATCCAATGAAGATTTTTTTTTTATTTGTTTTTGTTTTTTTTTTTTTTAATCAGGAAAGTAACATCATCAAAGCAGTGTTTTAGTAATATTATTCTGAAGAACATGGAAAAGGAAGGTTCTGAAGGCAAGAAGACCAGTTAGGAAACTACCAAAGTACTTCAAATGTGAAATAAGTACTAGGCACTGAGTGGTAGCAGTGGGCTGGAAAGAAAGAGATAGGTAGTATCACAGAAGTTATGTCCATGTTTTGTTAAGAAATGGCAGGTATTAAAGTTGAATTCAAAGACTACTGTCAGATGGTCTGGAGAAAAGCTCAAGATTTACAATGCCACTAAAGGGAAAGATGAGAAAATAAAATTCTCATATGGAACTTTTAATATTACAGCAAGGAAGCTGCTATAGGTCACTATGTGCAAGGGACATGATTTTACCTTCAGTGTAAACAAAACAATAGCGCTTTGGAATAAGATTTCTATTTAATGACAGTCTAACAGGGCAAATAATCTCAAGAATTCATGATCAATGAAGTCTTTATCTTTATCACTGCAGACTGCAGACCACAACCAATTTACACCTTTCCACCTTACATGATTCTTGTCTGTGCCCTTCCATAAATCTTCCACAGAGGATATAGCAACGCACCAGATGTAACTTAATATTTCCTCTGGCTCTTTTATTACTTTTGTGGCTACCAATGCAAAACCTGAGCTATTTATCTGTTAGATTCACTCCTGTTAAGTAACTGGTTGACCTTTTCTAGTTATACATGCCCTTGTTGGAAGCTATGTGTTAGAAGAACTCATTAGAGGAAGGAACCAGAGGTAAGATATCAGTTAGGAGGCTCCTGAAGTATTCCAGGTGTGACATGTAAAACTGACCTACAACACCACTATTCTAATATGACACTTCTTGTGCATAAGCCATCACTGGTAATATGACACAAACTGATTTTTAACCATCATGTGTCTTTGGGTCCTTTGGGTCACCTGAAATTTTCAGTTTCCTTGTATGCTGTCTTTCTATAGCTCCCTATGGACCAAAGAAGGCTTAACTTTATCAGCTCTGGAAGGCTGTCCTGCATCCTCAATCCCGATGGGTGACTACATTCCCTAGCCCACTATATCATGCTGGCCTCAGCGATGTTACACTTTCTTGCTGTTCCACTGTCTTCAGTTGTGTCCAACTCTTCATAAGCCCATTCGGGGTTTTCTTGGCAAAGACAGTGGAGTGGTTTGCTATTTCCCTCTCTCATTTTGTTTTTGCAGATGAGGAAATTGAGGTAAATGGGGTTGTGACTTGCTCAGGGTCACACAGCTAGGTAAGTGTTTGAGGCCAGATTTGAATTCATGAAGATGAATCTTCCTGATTTCAAGACCAGTGTTATCCATTGTGCCACTTAGTTACCCTAACGCTTTACTTTAACCACACATCTTTGTGCCTGCCATCACATGTATTCTATACTTCCTTCCAAACTTTCCAGTTCTATAACCACAATCAAATTGATACTGCCATTCCTAATAGAAAGGGTATGCCAATCTCCCCTTCTATGACTCCAGTCAACATTCTTGTTTACTTTTCAAATCAAAACACCTTTGGCCACATTTCTCCTTTATGTGCTGCCTCTCCCTATTAGACTATAGTGCTTGCCCTAAGTCCTTAATAAATGCTCATTCATTCATTCATTTATGCATGCATACATTCATTGCTAGATTTATGTTATATGATTTGCAGGCACATGGCATTACCAGGAAAATATTACCATAAAAATGATGGACTTGGAAGCAGCTTAAGATTGTTATGTACTACAAAATTTCCCAAATGAAATCCATTCTGTTCTCCCCCTCCTATTCAATTTTGGGTCTAGTTCACTGCCCATCTGCAATTCCTGTTTTGGATATATGGACAGATGGATTAACTCATTGCACTATCTCTCCAACTTCATGTCATAATCTAGGCAATATGTATTCTTCATCCACTTGTTTTTTTCTGGGTTATTAAGAGGCTGATCTCTTCTGAATGGTGATGGATTTCACTGAGTAAACCTTCTAGTGTTTATTACAGGGCTTGATATAATAAACACACTGTCATCTGAAAATACAAGATTATGGAGAATCTGACCATCTATTTAGCAACCTTCTATGTAGACTCTGTGCAAGAAACTCCAAGAGAGGTAGTGAGCTTCTTTGGCTAACATATACCTACTTATTTTATATGCTTCTTAGTACTGATTATTAGGGGACAGCTACGAATGATGTTATCTTTTTGACTGTACCTATGAAGGAATCTTTTGTGATTTTAACATAGTAAAATACCTTGTTGGAGGAGAATTCTTAGGAAATACACTTTGTTCTACCAAGTCAAATTTTAAAAAGCAAATGCCAAGCAATAATATATTTGAAACTCTTATTCTTCAAACCTCTTAGTTAACTGTATAAAGAATTCATCTGTTGTATAGAATTATCTGTGAAAGCCTTCCTGGTTCCTTTCTCATATTTTTCTCAAGGGTGTTAAGACCCCAAAGAATGTGGAAGAAACAGAAGTGAAATGGAATGGGTCTGCCAGTGTTACTATAGTCATTTAATTTCCTAATTGGTTGCAGTGGAACTATCATATTTGGCTTTTTCTGCCTTGGTGGTTAATGTGCTGTAGAAAGTCATGGCACCAAAAGAAATGACATGGGGAAAATGGGGCTAAATCTGAGCAGATGCCCAGAGGAAAATTTGTGTTGAAGGTGACATGATTTCTAAAGAACCTAGGGTCAAATTTTTAAGATATGTGAAAGAGGGAAATATTCTAAAGGTGTGGGGAAAAAAGAATGCTAGCTGGGAAGAGATTAGTAACTGCCAACCCATATGCTGACTTTCATAGGATCCTATCTGGAAGAGAATGCAGGTCATATTCTCTGAATCCTTTCTTTTAAAGAGGAAGAAACCGAGGCCAATAGATACCAAGCGTTTTGTTCAAGGTTGCAAATAACTGAGCCAGGTTCAAATCTAAGTTCTCTGGCAACAAATCCAGTTCCATTTCCTCTGCATTACACACTCCTCAGCATGTAGCCTGTTTCCTCTCTTCTAGTTTACCTTTCCATATCAGTCCTCCTTAAGTAGAGTTCTGGAATGCCACTGCCCTTGGTGACACAGAGGACAGAGCAACAGGTCTGGAGTCAGGAAGACCTGGGTCTTCCTAGCCTTGGGACCCTGGGCAAATCACTTAAAACAATAAATAATAACAACAAAACCTGTTTCCTCAGTTTTATCAACTTTAAAATCAAGATAATAACAGCATCTCCCTCTGAGTTGTTATGAGGACCAAATGAGCTATTTTTCAAGTGCTCGGCACAGTGTCTGGAAGATGGTCAGCATCAATATAAATGCTTATTCCCTTTCCCTGCCTTCAGATGGCTCTGTACTGTTAGTGGGGTCAAGTCCAAACTTTGTTCTGGGGGTCGTGGTCCTAACCTTTCCGACTTCTTCTCGTGCTACTCCCCTGTAAGAAGTCTCTACTACATTTACAGAAGCCTTGTGCCTCAATATTTATTGCAACTAGGCTCCTTACTATTTTAAAAATTTTGCTCATTCTGGTTCACATAGCTCCTTCCTTCCCATTAGTCTGTTATTCATCATTCATACCCTACATCTTCCATGAAAGGTTGGACCCTTACCATCCCAGGATGCAGTGTAACTTTTGCCTCCTCCAGATTATGACCTTTCAGAAGTCTGATTCTATACATTATTAGAATTTAGATATCCTTGATTCCTTTCTACCCCATGATGCTAATTTTATATTAATTATAATATTTATAGTAATTATTACTAATATTAAATCAACAAGCACTGGGGATGAAAAGGGAGAAATGAAACAATCTCTACCTTCAAGGAACTTATGTTTTATTGGGGGAAGGAGGGACAACATGTACTTATTGAGGTGTATATAAAAATACAAAAAAAAACCTCCAAGTTTTTTCCCCCCAAGGCAGGGCAATGCATCTTCTACCCTACCACAGCTGCCTCATCTCTGGGCACACAAGAGATTTCAGTAAGACTGATATACATTTCAGAGGCAGCAGTGTTGGTCATCTTGGCCAAAAGTCAACCAATATACAGGGCTTTAAGGTTTTATAACATGTTTTCCATGTTATTTTACTTGATGCTCACAACTCTGTGAAATATGTGCTAGTATAGCCCATTTTATAGATGAGGAAAAATGAGGTTGAAGGATGTTAAGTGATTTGCCCAGAGTCAGACATCTGCTAAGTGTCTGAGGTGGGATTCAAATCCAGGTCTTCCTGATGGGAAGTTCAAAACTTTACCTGCCCTACTACATTGCCTCCTTGTACTGTTACCTAATCGTTTCACTTTTTTGAAATCTGTCTCCCCAAATGGGCCATGAGCTCCTCATATAAGCCTTTATAAAAATGGTTTATGTATTTTTCAAGGATATCCTTAATGAAAACATGAATAAAAAAACTATCTTATGTTTGTATTTTGTACTGTGGTAATATTAACTATTGACATAAAAAAATCCAACCCCCAAAGATGGACATGTTAACTGATGCTAGCATTTGTGTGAATGTGAAACAATGGCAAGTCATATGCCAGGCTGAGAGCACTGAATGACAAGAAAGTGCCATTCTGATACATGTCTGGGTTATAACCTTTCCAAACCCGGGACCGTTCTGAAATAGCAAACGTGCTATTTGATGGAAAATAAGGATACTGAAGAAGGCCCAGGGTAACTGAGAATACTAGATCAAGACTGACTGAGCAAGAAAATTTCAAAGAGAGCTTATTTGAGTTCCCTTCACTGCTCCTAAAGTACAGTGGGAACAGGATTAAGCTTCCTAGTCCTATTCTGGACTAGGCCAGGGCCTCTAGGCTTGCTTTGGGAAAGATTCGGGTCCTCACAGTCACTCGAAAAACTCTGCTAAGTGCTATGGGCAAAGGTGTTCTTTCTCCTAAGAGAATCTCAGAGTTGTAATTTAACCCAACCCCTTCACTTTATAGATGAGGAAAGTGAAGCCTAGAAAAGTCAGATGACTTGCCTGAGGTCAGGGAAAGTTGGGACTGGATCCCAGGTCTTTTGACTCCATTTGATGCTGACCTAGTTAACTCGTATCGGCTGCTCTGCTTTCTCCACTCTCACTACTGGAGTGTGTGTTCTGTAGCCCATCCTATTACTCCCGCTGGGCAGTGGAATGTTTTACGGAGGTGGAAACTAGAATTAAAATTAAATGTTTGTTTTTTTGTCATAGCACGTGTCACACAAGGCAATTCTGTACCACACACAAGTTATACTAAGTGCTACATGTAAAAGATAAGTGTTTAATGCTCTGCCAGTATTTGCAATGGGACAAGGCTATGGCCTCTAATGATATCTTATATTGTGGTCTAAGCCCATCCAGGATTCAATATTCTTTTTCTGCACTATTAAGCCTTAGTGCTCAGGGTGATGTGGCACATTCACTTCAACTCCTCATACTTGTTGCTTCTACAAAATTATGTATAATAAGCACAAGATTACTATGTTAACTCTAATGAAAGGCTTTAAGATTTCTCAGTGCCAAATCCAAAATACTGGCACCAGTGTTCTAGCCCAGTTAGGCCCTCCAAACCTCTGGCAAAGATAAGTTGGTTGAATGGCAGATATTGCTGACTGGTGAAAAAAAAAATCAAGATATAGTAGTAAAATTTGAAAAACCAGGCCATGAGTATAAAAGTTGTCACAAAATAGAGAAAACTCACAGTTACAATGCAAGGGCATATATACTATATTAATTGTTCTAATTCACAGATTAGGCACTGAGAAGAGGGGCATGCTGGAAATGGCATAGGAATTATTAAAAACAGAAGGAAAACTATATGCTATTTCCATTTTCCAAGAGTTTGCAATGGCAAAACATTTGTTCCAAAAGGGTATTGTCTTTCCCTAATGAGATTCCTTGGTTAATACCTATAATCCTAACCTCACTTGAGACAACTCTTTAAAAGGATATTTACTTTGGGCAATTTCTCAAATTCAAGTGGTTTTTTTTTTTTTTTACAATTTTCATGAATTATTTCTACTATCTGCACTGCAGGGGGGAAAACTTCAACTTGATTTTGAGAAAGAATATAAATGCACAGAACTAACTATATACTTTATTGTTTCACAATGGGAATTTTTATTTTTTATTTCCTTTTATTAATTTTTACTACATGGGGCTCAGGACCATTCCTTCCACAATTTTTGGTTAAATGAAAGCCTGTCTTCTGTTAATATTAACCTCACCTGACCAAAACCTGTCTTTTGGGGTGTGAAAATTTAGCTAAGGCCTTAACCATTTCCTAGATAGGAAGCCAAAGGAAGAATCCCAACTGTTTCTGATTCTTTGGTGATGTGTAAATCTTCCCTCTCAATCAGCCTGTTTGTGAACATGCTAAGTGTAGTTTAATCTGTAACCTGACTTAGTTTACTTATAAAGTCTGTTTAATTAGGTTTGTTTATGTACGAGAGTATGGCTGTTTAATGAAGTTTGTTCAACTTTGGAAGCATGGGATTATGGATCTGTCTTTTCTGTAACTTTTGTGGCCTAAAAGGAATGAACAAGATTGCAATATGTAAAAGAATTATTTCTGTCTTGATGTAATTTTGCTTATAAAAAGGTCTTGTTAGAATCCTAATGATTGTTCAGGTTTATTGTTTTCTCCAAGGCCTGAACATATCTATACTTGAGCATAATAATAAAATCTAGGTTTTTATTTCTATAATTTCTTCATTGTGGTAAATATATTTCAGCAGCACTTACCTATCACATGAACTCAGAGAGGAAATATTACTCCCATAACAATTTTAACATAGACTTAGGATATAAATTTTCAGGTCAAATGTAATTTAAAAATATGGAAAGAAACCTGTGATGAAACAATATGGTAAATGGTTAAGAGTGTCTAAGATTGAAACCTTCTCCATCATCTTTCAACTTTTTTCTTCCTAAATTTTTTTCTGTAAATAGGCAATTTGATACTATCAGCAACTATGCTTATTGTGAAGAAGTGGATCACTCCAATTGACAGGCATTAGAAAATTCTGTGGAGATTTTTAAAATAAACATTACCACTCAGCTTATGGTGTGAATAAAATGAATAATACTGAAAACATTATCTAGTGACTAAATGTAAGATTTTTCAAAATTTTAGAGTTGTCTGAATAGTCTTCCCCATTTAGTTTCTTCCTATGTCTGATGTTGGATAGTTGGTTACTAAAAGGGTCTGAAATCTTTGAATGGTTTCTCTGGGGAGCTGCATGTAAATTGCTTAGGGTTTACAATTAATCACCTGGACTTCATGTCTCATCATTCACACAATGAAAGCCTATTCTATTCACCGTTAGGGTTAGTGGGACATGTGGAAGAGAAGAGAAGAGAAGAGAAGAGAAGAGAAGAGAAGAGAAGAGAAGAGAAGAGAAGAGAAGAGAAGAGAAGAGAAGAGAAGAGAAGAGAAGAGAAGAGAAGAGAAGAGAAGAGACGAGACGAGACGAGAAGAGAAGAGAAGAGAAATCAACTGAATGAAGGCAAAGGTGAGTGCTTTTCACAAATCTTCATAATGATGATAACAGTGTGGCTTAAAAAAGTGAATACTTTCCTTCAAAGTCTCTTTTGGCTGCTAAATTCTGTTTTATTTCTTTGTGTTCCTTTATAAGAAACTTAGTATGTTATGAATTGCTGAATGACATTGGATATTCCCTAATATCCACTCTCGGAAATGCCCATTTTGTTGTGTAAGGAGCAGGTGGCTTTCTTTTTTAATAAAGCTCTCCAATTTGCTGTCAGACACAACCTCAGAGCCTTTTCAGGGCTAACCAAGCTTTATCTAACCAAACACAAACTGGCATATGGACTTCATCCACACAGTCATATGAGTCCCTTGGCTGTAGCCTTCTGACATGTGTCTAATCAGTTTTGTAAATTCCAAACATAGGGAAGGATTCTCCAGCCATTCCAGTATGTGATGCTGTGGGACACAAGGAGCAGAGTGGCAATGAGGCCTAACACAGCAGCTTGACAGTTCATTGCCAGTTATTGCCACCAAATATTGGCACTGTCTCTCCCAAGAAAGAATCTTAGAAATCTTTTATTTAAAATTTTCTATCATGTGCTTCTGCTTAGATATCCTAATAACACTTCCTCAAATGCCTTGTTACACAGTGAAATCTGGTAATAATTATCAAGCACCATACACACTGTTTACAATAGAATCATATTTCTTTTTTCTTCTTCTTCTCCTCTAGACTCTCTCTCTTTTTTTCTTGCATAAAAAGCAGAATGCTGCTGAATAGTACCCAAATGTCTGTTGTACTCCATGCCAATAAAGCAGCTCGGCCAAAAATGTGAAGGGAAAAGTTTGCCAAGTAAAAGAAAACATAACAAATTGGTAATGGTTTCTATCTTGACAGAAAATGAAAATGATCCCTCAATGTGTGGCCACTCATGTGGACACATAAAAATGTCTTAGAAGCAATCATTTTACCTCAGATAACAGACCCTGACAGTACAGTACAACACACTGGCTGATTTTTCACTTCTCAGAAAAGCAGCAACCATGACCTACCAAATGGTCTAGGAACCATGTAATTTATGCATAACACACATGCACATGCCATGCCCTCATAATATTTGCTACAAATCATCCTAAGCACATGACTTTTTTTTTGTTGTATTGAGACAGACTTTACAACATAGCGTCTAAGTTGATGTCTTAAAGCTGAATTAGCTTAACTTGATCAGACTTCTCAAATCAACTGAGGACACTGAAAGAGGGAGAAAATGATTCCGTGTAAAGACTGATAAACATCATTTCTCTTTATGCATGTAATTTGTATTGCAAATGAAAAAGAGCATGTAAACTGTATTGACAACATTAACACTCTAATTACTTCATGAAAAATCCAATCATCTCTTTAGGAACAAGTTAAATTATGGTCACCATGTACTACATATGTTCCTATAAAGGACTGTTCTTGCCACAGCTACTGACTATGTGTTAAGTAACCATAATTACTCTGAAAGAAGCATTTGTTAATGCTTCTGCATGTGCATAGTACCTTATGAAGTAGGATACTTAGGAGATCATAATAGAAGTTAGAAATAGAAGTGTACCTACTCAAGACTTACTAATAAGTCCCACTTAAGTTATTTGATTTTATTTCTGAAGATCAGAGAGAACTGGCTAACATCAAGGACTCACTTCTGTAGGCTGATGGTTTTACATTTTGTTTAAGACTCTAATGAAGGTCCTAAATTGTATGTCTTAGGCTGAAAATACGTCAAAATATAAACATCTGACTTTTTAAGAAACATAATTGATGTCTGAAACTCACAAGGAATAAAAAAATGAATGAGAGATCACAGAATAAAAGAGTTAGGAAGAACCTTGAAAGGGTATGTTTTGCCAAGTTTCAAAGTCAACTTGAATTCTGTGGGTTATAATTTTCAAATGAAACTTGTGGGGTTTGAATTTGTTGGTGACTTTCCTGTTCAATAAAAAAGGACTTAAATGGCTTATAAAAAGGTCAAAAAACAATTATGGGGCACCAAATAACTCTTACAAAAAAAAACATTTTCATGTTTTAAGTGTAAATGAATTAGAAACACATGGATCATATTTCTCTTAAAAATAAGTATGGATTTTAAAATAAGGGGAAAAGCCACGGCATATTTTGTGGTGGCTGAATCCAAAGCATTTGAAAGATATTCTGAAACATCCAAGAAATTGAGATAAAATTAAACTTGTCTGGTTATACAATGTACAAAGGTTACAATGATCTATTTACACATGGATATATATAATCAACATTTATGAGCCCTCACAATGTAGATAGAACCAAGGGGAGAATTGTAGGAAATAAGTTATAATGCTTATCTTTGAAAAACTTATAATCTGATGAGACAGATAGGATCGACACAAGTATGTGTATTTACATACATACATACATATATACATACACATGACAGAAATATGTGCATAAGCTACATGTGAACAGGCATATGCACAAATGCTTTCAGTTTCAATGGAATGACTGGTGTGACTTCATGAATGAAAAAAGTATTTATTAAGACTCTCTTCAAAGTACTGCACTAAAGGCCAGGAACACAAATAGAAAAGCAGAAACCATTCCTATTCTGAAGAAGTAAACATTCTAACAGAGGGAGATGATACATAGAAAAGGTTTCAGTTGGAAACCACAGGGAAAGGTCCAATCCTCAGAGTACAGAAGCAAAGATGATGGTAACATATCTTTAATATCATTCCCTCAAACAAAATCATATCCTTTTCTGCTGTTGTACTTTCTGATGGTGACACAAAGACTTTGGTGAGGAAAATTTCCATTTCTGAGTCTTTGGTGTCTATGGTTGCTGATCTCAACTTGTTTCCCTAGATGATGGTTTTGGCCTGGCCTTTCTAGCAGGACCAGTGGTCTGAGAGAGAGGATGATTCTTTTCCTAGGACTCTTGGGCTTACTTCTTCGTTGGTGGTAGGTGGTCAGAGGCTGGTGATAATAGTATCAAAGATGGTGGGTCTCCCCTCCAGAGTAGCTATTTCCTTAAATGATGGTTACAGAGTCCAGGCTGTAGACTATTGGGCACTGCTATTTCCAGGGCTCTTGGGCTCTCTATCAAAGTCTGAAGGGAAGTGGCAGATGAGGTGATAACAGTGGTTTGACTTGTCTGGCACATACTGTCTCCTATCCCTCTTTCAGGTTGCTCTGCTAAGTCAGGCAGGATTAATCTCTATCATTTGATTTGTACCAACATCCCCAAATACTTATGAAGTTGCAAACATATGTCAAGTTTGCACTTGTTTGTATTCTTATGTTTCAGAAGCATGTGGATTCTCCCCAGATTTGCCCACTAGATTGTAAACTCTTCTTCAAGGACAAGGGAAATTTGTCTTTGAATTTCTCCTTTAGGACTCATAATTTGCCAGTGCCCAACCAACCTTTATGAAGAACTTGAGTCAGGAGTAGGATGCTCAAAGAAGGAAAACACTCAGTTTGGAAGAGAGGAGGGTATATTTCATTTCAGGCTGCAGCTATGGCATATGGATGGCTCAAAGGCCAAAAGGTGAATCATGTGTGGGGGAGGTTAACTAGGTTAGCTTGTTGAAAAGAAATTGATCCAGAGTGTAGTGGGAGTAAAGGCTAGTTAGGTTAGGGGAGGCTTTGTACACTACATATTAAGCAAAACTGAAAAGAGCAATTTGATAATGAAAAGAAAAGTTCTCATTTTTTTCTTTGGCCAGCACCAAATAAAGTTAAGAACAAGAGAAGCAGATGCTCTTATATTCATTATTTCATAATGTCTTTAATAGCCAATGAAGTATTCCAAATACAAATAGGGTGACAGGAACTAGAGATCCGAAGAAAGATTTAGGATTACAGAATAAATAGGTTTTTAAACATTGAGAAGAGAAGGCATATGTTAGGGGAGCTTTATGGGTCTACAATGGGAAACAGATGCCACATTTGGGAGATTATTTTTGCTTCACAAAAGGAAAGTGTATCATGAAGTCCCTAGATTGAATTTTCCAGTTATCTATGCTCATCAGTCTACTCTATTTGATAAAGGATCAGAATTATAATGCTACAATCTAAATCAGAAGTGTCAAACCTGGATAGACCCACAACATTCCTGACTGGCCCAACCAGATTAAAATGTAATTGGGAAATATGAATAAGAATATAATAGGATATAGATAATATTAATATATGGTTTCCTAAGTCAATAAGCAGCCTACAGGGATCCTTATGTAATAGCCCCCATTTCTATCTGAGTTTGGCACCACTGCTCTAAATGACTGAAGATGCAGGTGTGTCCAGGGCAAAAGCCCTGGAGCTGAAGTCAGAGGACTGGGATTTTGTGGTTGTTGTGGTTTGTCCTTTGTTCTCAAAGAGGACCATGACATCAGGGAATGATGACATGCCTTGCAATTGACTTGGATTTGAGTGAGAGAGTGTTGTGCAAGGTCACCAGCCTCACTTTCTCCTCCAGAGTCATCTGGTCTAGTGCTTAGAAATCGATCAGGATGACTGGAGATGGCCCAGGATGCAATGAGAGACTAAAAAAAGCTAAGGTCTTTTCAAGTTCTCACTTTGAAAGAGTCAATGCCCATTCAGTGAATAGGCCTCTTTAAGAAGTAAGTCAAGGGATCACCCCTTAAATTAAAAAAAAAATCAAACTAGAAGGGGGAAACCCTCAGGGTTGCTGACCAAAGGAAAAATAATTACTATTTACATTCACTCTGAGTCAGGAGGGCCCCCAAAATTGGGGTTTTAAACCTAGATCAGTGATTTACTATCTATATGACCCTGGACAGATCATTTTACCTTACTGGGCTTCCATTTCTTCATCTTTTAAAAGGAGATTTTATTACATGATCTCTAAGGATTTTCCATCTCTGAATTCTATGGCCCTGAAGAAGTTCTAGGTGAAAAGTTAAAACACTGCTCTAAGCTTCTAGGATGAACATTGCTGGTTCTTAAAAACTGATGATTAATTTGATTTCATGAGTATGTCAGCAATGCTATCCTCCCATTTGATGTATAAGGAAACTGAATCTCTCCTACCTAGGTTAAGACAGTTAAGTAGTGCCATGGAGAGGAAGGAGCACTGGAATACAGGTGAAGAAACCTAAGTTCCAGTCACTGTACCACATGAGCCAAGGGACTTCTCTAGGCCTTGTTTCCTTCATCTGTAAGATTAGGATCTGTATTTCCTAAACTGTATTTCATGCAGACCTGGTATTCCATGCAAAGTGAATATGGATTCCATGAGAAAATTTGAATGGTATACGTATTTTTCCATCTAAAAGATAAACTATGAAATTATACATAAACTTGCTTGTTATAGATGATGGGGGAGAGCATGAAAATGTCTATTTTGTTCCATAATTTCCCTAACCTCTATTTCTTCTAGAGATATTCCCATAAACTCATCCTCCCCAATCACCAGCATTTATGGGTTCATTGGTACATTTCAAGCTCAAAAGTACTTTGTAGCCAAATTAGTCTGGGAAATATTGGTCTGGGGAACCTGCTGCAGGTTCCCCATCCCTGCTTTAGAGGAAATGATGCTTAGCATTTGTTGTCTAAATGAAAGGTTTTCTAGGTGTCAGAAAGAAAGCCAGGAGCAGAATTTAATATGCTGCTAATTCCACAAGTGAAGCACAAACAGAGCCATTCTCTGAGGAAAAAAAAATGTTCCCAAAGCTGCTTTAGCTCAGAGGAGGGTTCTCCTGCTTTGCCCCTAGCCAAACTCTGTATTCACTTCACGGCACTTTCCTGACATCAAGCCTCTGCTCCCACTATTTCTCATGTCTAGAATTCCCTTTTTCCTTTTTTCCTTCTGATTTTCTACATCTCCCTTACGACTCACTCACCACAAGTGCAATCCCCTGAGGAGGCCCCTGAGGAAAAATGGCTTTTTCCACCTCAGACCTCACCAAAAACTTTGCCTGCACCTTTCTTATATACTCCCCACATACTGTTTTGTATTATGGTTACTTGTTCATATGTTGTATCTTCTTTTCCCAATCTTTAAATTTTATGAAAACAGGGACCACATCTTATCTAACTGTATTTCTCTCAACACCTAGGGATAGCATGGTGATAGGAACATTGTAAGTAACTCATACATGTCTGTTGCACTAAATTACATTTCCATTCAGCTTTTTCAAATAGTTGATTCAATAAATTAAAGTCCTTACCATCCTTCATCATCTTCCACTTCAGTTTCAGAAGCTTCATTTTCAGGAGTTTCAGCGATGGCCTGAGTGAGTTTAGATTTAAACTGGTTCAACAATGCCAATGTCTGAAATAACAATAAAATTTTGTTCAATTTTCTGACAATGATATGTGCTGCTCTATAAAATGTTTATTATTAATTTAAGAAAATCACACGAGGTATAATCAAAATAAAATAAAATCCTTATGGTGACATAACTCCTGGATACAGTTTGCCTGGCACACAGAAGGTGCTTAATACATGGTTTTTCATGAATTAATTTGTGCATTCATTCATTCACATAAAAATGCCTTGAAGTTGAGAACTAGACAGAAGTTATGAGATGTACTATGAAGATCTTGTCTACATGAATTCTTTCTGGATTTGCACTGAAATTTCTCAGTCTAGGCTGATGGCTATGCTCTGTGTAATAAACTTTCCCCTCTCTGTTTAATGTTTTGAGGTGGGGGAAAGAGAAAAGTTCTCAATTCTGGGAGCTTCAATATATAAATTTACTCTGCACAAATGGAAAATTTTAAATTTTCTACATTTTTCACATTCATCTTAACTATCTTACTGATACTTAACACTTTGAATAGCAAGACAACTGTTTATCTTTACAGTTTTACTTAGAGACAGATAGGTCTATCACATATATATATATATATATGTAGCCAACTCTACAATTGTCTACACTTAAAGTGATTAGACACATATTCGTTAAAATGACCCAGATATCATTTCACTTGACTATGGGATATATTTAGAAAAAACACATAATTAAACATTCACTTATTGAGCTCCCCTGCTTTTGGCTTCTGCCTCCTATCTCTTCTACCAGAGCCCTAAGACCTGGTTGTGGGGTCTAAAGTATGGGAAGAATTCTGTATAGTAGATATGCTATCTCATCTTTTATCTTTATTTTTTTTTAGAATTTTTTTCTCGGGTTGATAATATAACATCTCTGAAAAGTAAGGAGAGGTAATAATTACCATTATCTTATTTTTTACTGGTCAAGAGCTAGGCAAGCACAGATCCTAAGTCAGCTAGCTGCCTATAGTAGCAGAGCAAATCAGCATCAATGCTTGAAGTAAGACTCCAGCGTTCTGACAGTCTAGTGTTCTATATTGCCAGAAACATGAAATGAAAATATAGAATCCCACATCTGTGAGTTTTTAAGTTAATGAAATTTCTAAAATGGAATAATGAATCTGATTCCCCAACTCATAGGCTAGACATCAGGCATGCATAAACCTGGAGCGGACTTAGTTTATGAATTAGGAAGATGGGGCAGAAAGAATTCCAATTCTATTAGGAATGGAGCAACATTTTCATGCTCATGTGGTTCCTACGGCATCTGGGGTGCAGAAGAGGCTGTGATTGGTCAAAGTGACTTAGTAATAATCTTTAATTGCCTACTAGTCATAATGGATATATGATTTAAAGCTTACTATTTCTCTATTTCACCAGGTATAAAATTCAATTAAAGGAGAAAATCTTTTCCATAAAGGTTAGTAGATACTTTGTTGTGCTTGTTGCACAATGAGGAACAGAAAATGGAGCAGAATGACACCAATCACAAAATCAGGTGATTAGGTAAAAGGACAAAAACAAGCAATTTAAAAAGAAGAAATGCAGACTATCAGCAACCATATGGAAAAATGCTCTAAAATTTTAATATTAAGAGAAATGAACAGTAAAACAAAAAGTTTTACTTCACACCCATCAGATGGCAAAGACAACAAAGGAAAAAATGGTAAATGTTGTAGAGTTGTGAAGACTGGCACACTAATACACTGATGGAAGAGTTGTGAATTAGGCCAACTGCTCTGGAAACAATGTGAAATGGAGTTTTAAAGGTCACTCAGTTGTATGTAGCCTCTGCCCCAGTGATATCACTACTTGGCTTAAAGTAGGTCAAAGAAAGAGAGAAAGGTTCATATATGCCAAAAATATTTATAGCAGCACTGTTTTATTAGCAGAAAGTGAATGTCCATTGATTTGGGAATGGTTGAAGAAAGGATGGTATATGAATGAAATGTAATATTATTTTAGTATCAGAAATGACAAATATGAATAAATGAGAGAAATTTTGGAAGATGAGAATGAACTGGTTAAGAAAAAAGTAAACAATGAGAAGAACAGTTTACACAATGATCATGATAATATGAAGAAAGGAAAGACTGTAGGACTCTGATCTCTCAGCAGAGAGGTGGTGGCCTTTATGTGTGGAATAAGGCATATATTGCCAGACATGGTCAATGTGTTGATCTGTTTTATTTAGCTATACTTATTTGTTAAAACTGAGGGTTCTACTGAGGAAGGAGGGAGTTAACTGAAAACAACAGTAATGTACAAAAAGGAAAGACAATAAAACTTTTAAAAACAATCAAATGACTAATCAATATCCTGACATGCCCAATCTCCTAATATAAGTTCCTAATATAAGTACACATCACTAGAAAATATATGTGACAGTTTAACATGCATATAGTTACTAAGGGAGTTTTGCTACCCCTGACAATCCCCCCCCCCCCCAATTTTTTAGCAGTTGTTAGGGGAGAAGGAGAGTATCAGAGTTCTAGGATAGTCAACACTAGAAGAGGCTAATTTTGATTGTAAGCAACAATGATGGGCTTGTTTTGTTTTGTTTTTCAAATGTTTACATCCACAAAATACTATTTTTGTGCCTCATCAGAGTGTGGAGATGACTGCAGGTTCTTGAAGACTAAGGTTTGGGAGGTGGGTGGAAAGAAAGGACTAAGATTATACTAAATGCCACAAATAGTTCCTTTCCTGTGTCAACGAGGATTAGGTGAGATCATGTCAGTTTCTTTTTTATATTGAATTCCTTATTGATATGGGTAGTGTTGTAATAAATTAATTGTTAGGCCATAACTAGCACAGGAGCTCAGAATTGATCTATACTTTGCTGTATCTCAGGTTCAGAGATAGCATTGGGTGCACAATCATCTGCAAGTACTACCACCACCAAGTACAAGATATGATTTATAATGGGGCTGATTTTTCTGTTTGATTGGTGCAATGAGTCTCAGTTTACTGTCATCATGCAAATGTGGAATGTTGCCACTTAGCACAAAGCAGCTGCATGAGAGAGGAAGCATGGTACAATGAAAAAAGCACCGGATTTGGGTTTGAAGCGACACTTGCTATCTATGTGATCTTCCACAGGTCACTTACCTACCTGCTTTGGGCCTATGTTTTCTCATCTGTAAAATGAAATTTAGTGCTTTCCAGCTCCAGATCCCACGCCACACATCACTCTGCAAAGTTTAATGCTCACGCTTGAGGTGGCAGTCTCAAAACAAAGATGTAAAGAGAGCTGGTAGATGATATGGATTTGGACGGATAGAAATTTACATTTTTGTAGATGCTATAGTGTGTCTGATTGTGGCTGATCAGACCAATATGAGCGTAGAAGGCTCCTCCATAGATTGGGCACAAATAGTGCAGATGAGCATTTGGAGGGGAGATGTCTCTAAATTTGCACATCTCACTTCTGAGCTACTGCTCTTCCGCTTTGCTAATGGAGCAAAGTCTCTTCTTTGATGTGAGTGTACCATGCTGAGTGGGCCTGTGCCAGTGTCTCTCATATCTCATAATTCCAAAGTTCTTCAGAGAGACTTTGAGAGTGTCCTTGTATTACTTCTTCTGACCTTCATGTGAGCACCTGTTCTGTGTGAGTTTTCCATAAAATAGTCTCTTAGGCAAATGTACTTTTGGCATTCTAACAATATGGTCATCCCACTGGAGATGTGCTCACTGCAGTAAAGTTTAAATGATTGGCAGTTTAGCTAGAGAAAGGACCTCAGTATCTGGTACCTTATCCTTCCAGGTGATCTTCAGAATCTTCCTAAAACAATTCAAGTGGAAGTAATTCAGTTTCTTGGCATGGCACTGGTATACAGTCCAGGTTTCATGGGCATGCAACAATGATGTCAACACAATGGCTCTACAGATCTTCAGTTTGGTAGATAGTCTAATACCTCTTCTTTCCCACACTTTCCTTCCCAAACACTGAGCTAGCTCTGGCAATGTGAGTGTCAACCTCATCATCTATGTGTACATCCCTGAAAAGTATATTGCCAAGTCAATGAACTTATCCACAGCCTTCAAGATTTCTCCTTTTGTTATAACTGATGGTTCTATATATGGATGGTGTGGTGTTAGCTGGTAGAGAACCAATTAATTGTTAGGCCACAACTAGCACAAGCAGCTCAGAATTGATCTATACTTTGTTGTATCTCAGGTTCAGAGACAGCATTGAGTGCACAATCATCTGCAAACAAAAGGTCATATACCAACTCTCCCTCCACTTTGGTTTTGGCCTGTAGCCTTTTTAAGTTAAGTGGGGTTTAACAAATTCTTGTTGATTGATTTCAAAAGTCCCTGCTAGTTTTGTCTTCAATATAGTCAGATCTGTTCTTTATCAAAATAGTTGTAGATGCATCGTCAAAGAAGATAGATTTAAATGGAAAGTCAACATTTAGATTGATCTGGGAAACATTCTCTTTTATAAAAAATAAAGCCATAAAGAAGAGTGACATCACCCCAACTTTCCATAAATATTTCACATCAATCAATCACTCAACAGTCATTTATTAAGTGCCTACCATGTGCAAGGCATTGTTCTAAACAACAGGGATTGAAAGACAGAAACAAAATAGTCCCTGTCCTCAAGGGGCTTATATTTAATTGAGATAAACAACATGTGCATATAAAATAAATAAAAAGTAATTTTCAGTGCCCCCGGGCTGCTTTCTAAAATTATAAGTAACAGATGAATTACTGATCTGCATTCTTGGAGTGAATTTCCACATTGAGACTTTGTTAAACTGATAGAATCCTAGCTTTGGACCCAAACTGTCCTTTCTATATTTTATACTTCAGCCAAATTGGACTAAAGAAGAATCCACTGTTTTAAACTCTCATTATTTTTAAATAGCAACAGACTTCTCATATACCTGAAAGCCTCATCTGCATGGGGTATGGAGAAAGAAAGCTGTGGAGGCCCCTCTTTTTTCTGATACAAGACTTGAAACCTCCCTAGAAAATGAGATTAAACTTGCATCTTTCTCTTTAAATTGAAAGGGACCTGGCGGTCTGCCCTAATAGTGAAGTAGATATGGGGTTGGCATGTGCTCAGAGAGATGAGGCTGTAACGAATGAAAAACATCCCCTTGGCCTTTGTAAAAGGCCTCCTGATTTCAAGACTTGCCTCCCTCTGGCTGCTTTACAAAGGCAATAGAGGACAACGGGCAGGAAAGCAAACAGAACTAGAAGAGCAGGACAGACGAGGCTAGGTTGGAGAGGATCTGCATGGAGGCATCTCTACTTGGCACCCACGGAGAAATCAATTGCTCCAGCTTTTGGCTTTCCCAGGAGGAACAAATGATGAACCACTTGCAGCATGGTTCCCCAGAACAACAAGATCCTTTAAGCTGTAAGAAGCTGCTCCAGAGGCATGCCTTAGAAGATCATACTCGCTGTGTCAACAAAGTCTCCTCTGAGTGAATGCTATTTCTTAGTAAACTGCAGTGGTAGAGTCACCACCACCTTTCTAAAAAAAAAAATAACCTATTCAATGGATTTTACCCCATCATAACAGACAACCCTGTATGGTGGCATAACACTACACAAACAGTGCCTCCTGGATCTTCCTGATGAGCCTGTAAGGGAGGTAGTGTAAGGAGTTCTACTCCCTCAAGGTGGGAGCTGATGCTTGGGTGACTTGTCCAAGGCTACACAGGTGGCCAGGGGAATAGCTGGGATTTGAATTCAGGCTTCCTTTCCTCATGCCCACTACTCTTTCCAATAGACTATATTGCCTCTTCACTCCTAATGTAGGCTTTGTCAGCTCCATTTGATATGCTACTTCTTTTTCATGAATGGCATACAGTACGTTAACTCTCTATATTTCCTCTATCTGGTTTTTCGGTTGAGACTTCTGTGATTGATTTCACAGCTAAGCAATGAATCATAAACTTTTCTCAACAGTAATTAGGCCTCATTTATTATGTAGTTCCTGATTAGACTAATTTATCAAAATAGGGTGATTCTGATTAAGTTCACTTTGATTTTGTCTGCTTTATTTATGTGACTAAAAAGGAATAGTTCCTCAACTGGAGTTCCTTGAGAACACAGAGGACAATGTACACAGGATTTTCAAGTGCCGCTGAGTATTTCAGTTAAAAGCAATCACCTAACATGATGCATGGCACATGAGGCTTATTCCATTAAGCCCTAAATACCTCACCGACTATAATGCTATGTTAGCTTTGGGAATGGTGGATTGGCTTCCTGTCTCCCTTCTTTCTTTGCTTTTAATATTTCTGAGTTTCATCAAATGACACCTGCAATGGAACAAAAGCATTCTATACTGGTGCTACTGTGCCAATTTGTGATCCCAAATCTTGTTTAGGTCAGAATCCTAAAGAGATATTCACTGGAGCTAGGTGACTATGCAGATAAGGCAAGCTGGCATGAGAAGAAAAGGGTTTTAAGTAGAACGTTCACTTAATTACTCTAATCGTGCCTGACCACTTGCACTAGCCAGGTGATTCCAAAGGATCTGACAATCTGTGATTTTGCATGGCTGCCAAACTGTAAGCCAAAAGTGACACACAGATATGTATATGTACATGTGTATGTGTGTGTGTGTGTGTGTGTGTGTGTGTGTGTGTGTGTATCCCTCTGTCACTCTCTCTATCTGTACGACCTTCTTTTTGTTCTTAACATCCTTGCTACCTATCACTTAAGAGTAGGATCCCCAAAACAAGAGTTATGGTCATATTGCTAACTTTTTAAGCATAACTCCAACTGATTTTGCAGAATGGTTGGACAATTCACAGCTTCATCAATAGCACATTACAGAGACTGCTTTCCTAGATTAAAAATTCATTATTTCCATCTTTTGTCATTTTTGTAAATTTTCTGGGTATGAGGTAAGGCTAGACCTGTTTGGATTTCCATTACTTTTATATTAGTGGCTTGGAGCAATTTTAAATATGGGTAATAGTTGGTGATTACCTGCTAATTGTCCACATCCTTTGACTACTAATTTTACAGGGAAAGGTTCTTGGTCTTACATATGTAGGCTAATTGCTAATATACCTTGGATATCAAATTTCATCAGAAAAATTTTATGCAGAGATTTTCCCCCAAAATTATAGTTTCCCTTTTTATCCTAAGTACATTGATTTTGTCCATGAAATAACCTTTTAATTTCAGGTAATCAACATTCTATCTTTTCTTTCTATGCTTGTTATAAATCCATCTTGGTTATGGTGAATGACTATTTAATGCTGTATGTAGCCTTTTTGTTAGGATTTTATTTGTATTTTTACATCAATATTCATTACTAAAACTGGTTTATGCAATTCTTTCTCTGGTTTAAGCATAAGAATTGTATTTATCCAATAAAAAGAGTTTGGTTGGATGCTCTGTTTCTCAGCTATTAAGAATAACTTGTGCTTTAGAGGTACTATATGATCTTAAATGTTTGATAAGATTCATCTGTAAATCTATCCACACCACAGTTTGGCTTTTCCTTTGATAGTTTCTTTATGGATCTTTCTTTCTAGAGAGGTAGTAATTTCCAGACAGAGATTTTTTTAAAAATGTATTTTGTGGTTCAGACTTATGAAATCATTGGAATAGGGAACTATTCCCTCTGCCAATGCAGATCCTACTCTGAAACTTACTGAGACACTGAGAAGTTAAGACTTGTCCTTGGTCATACAACTAGGATGTATTTATGGCAGACCCAAAATCCAAGTCTTCCTGATTCCAAGTCTGGCTCTCTGTCTACTTTCTATACTATGCTACTTTTCCATAATAAAATTAAGATACATTCAATATAAAATCAAGATGTATCAAGCCTTTCAGGCATGTCTGTGGGTTGGGGGAGCTGGGCGGGTTTCTGAACAGTTACCTGTTCTTCCCGGGATGATCCTTTCTTTGGCTGTTGCTTCTTTAAAGCTTCATATTTTTTCTTTTCTCTTCGATATTCTGCAACAGCACTATCTGAAGCATCATCTTCCTCTGAGGAGAAAATGGATATTTGATACAGTTAAAAAACAAGATATTCACTTCATGAGATTATTCTAAGATTGCTTATGCTCACAGCAATGGGAAAGAACACCTGGTAAATACAGAGAAGCACGAAAAGACTTATATGAACTGTTGAAAAGTGAAGTAAAGAAAACAACAAACACAATGAATATGGCAACATAAATGGAAAGAACAATAATAACCAAATAACTGAAACTGAATGTAAATAAAATATATAATGATAATATTTGGCTCCAAAGAAGAGATATGAAAAGACTCCTTCCCCTGTTCCTTTAAAGAGGAAGGGGGTTCAGAGGTATGGAACAATGCATATTGCATCAAACTTTTTAAATATATTGACGGTTTTTTCTGATTTTCCCCCCCTTCCACTTTTTTTTTCTATTTTTTTTTTTCCCTAAGGCACACCTTTGTGGAGGGGGAAGGTGAGGGATACAGGGAGAAATTTAGGTGATGCAAAAAAAAAAAAAAAAGATGTTAATATAAATCTATTAAATCTGCAAATTGAATCCAAGACTCTACCCCTTCAGAAGCCTTTCCTCAACTCACATCAACTACCCTCCAAATGACCAACAAGATTTCATAATTGCTTGGAATTTTCCCCTTGTTATTTACTACTGATTTTTTGTTCAAGGGGCTGTCAGTGAATAATGCACTGTTGGTTTTGATTTTTATAGCCAACAGGTTTACTTTAATCGGATCATCTGTGAAAGAGATGAGGAGACCCATTCTCTGATATGTGACTAATTAAAATTATTTGGTGTTTGTTCATATTTGATAAACCCACTATTACCCAACAACAACAAAAAGGAAATTGAGGCCATTTCCCTCAGGTCCCACTTCTCTATTAAATATCTCAAAAGCCACCGATATCATCCCCCATTCTTTTACTCCAAATCTGATGGAGGTGGGTCTTCTCATTGAAGGCTATATCTTTATACCTCTGATCGCATCCCCAACAATAATCATCTCCTCTCTAATCTTTTATTTCTCTCTACTAGCTCCTTCACTGCCACCTACAAGCATATTTAGGTCTCCCATTTCCTTAAAAATTCCTCACTGGACCTTATCTAGTCTCCAGCTATTGTCCCATATCTCTATCTTTTTCACCTGTAAACCCAGAGAAGGATCCATTTCTATTCTTTGCTTTGCTTGCCACTTTCTTTCCTCTCACTTTTAAACCCCTTCAGATCTGGCCTCTAACTCACTGAATCTGCTGTCTCTACAGTTACCATGGATCATCTCTCCTTGCCACATCTGATAGCCTTTTCTCAAGCCTCGTCCTTCTTGACCTCTCTGGCCTCTCCACACTTTCTTTTTGTGTTTCTCTGACTGTTCTCTGTTGATTCTCCTCCTACTTATTTGACCATGCTACATCATTTAAAAACCAACAACAAACAAAACCACCTGACAGTGCCACAATAACCTGCAAATAGTAGATACTTAATATTTGTTTCATTAAACTGCAATCTTAAATTTTAAGCTATTGTCCTCTTAATTCTCCTTTCTTTCATTGCCACAGACTTGTACAAATGTCTAGATTCACTACTTATTCACTACTTGACCCCTTGTAATCTAGCTTCTCATCTCATAATTCAAATAAAACTGTTCTCTCCAAAATTTTTAACTTCTTTCTCCTTCTGGACACTCTTATCCCTTAGCTTTTGTAACTGTTTCTCTGGTTTTCCCCTTATTTGCTCCCTAACTTCTCAGTGTGCTATTTCTCCTTCCTTTAGTATGGTATATCTTGCCTCTGCTGTTACTACCTGTGTGACCTTAGGTAAGCTGTCTAACTTTATTGGTCCTCTGTTTCTTCACATGTAAAATGAAGTAGTTGAACTAGATGAACTTTAAAGTCCCACATATATATATGTGATCTGTGAGTTTAGGGTTCTGTCCCGGGCCCTCTTTTCTTTCCCTATCCTCTTCCTCTTGGCGATGAGAATCTGCCCTTCCGATTTAAGGATCACGTCTATTAAGATAATTCTTAACCTACATATCCAGTCCTAATATTCTGTTTGAACTCCTGCCCCACACGGTGAACTACTTGATCTCTTCCTGGTATGACATGGGTACCTCAAACTCAATTTGTCTAAAACTAAACTTATCTCCCTCCTCAAGACTTCCCTGTTTCCAACATCTTCCAAATTATCCGTGTTATCAACCTCAGAGTTATCGTTAACCCTTCTATATCCCTCCCTCCGCAGCTTTGCCAAGTTATCATATCCTTCCACCAATTAGTGGTAAAGTTTTGTTGATTGAGCCTCTACTCACACAGCTACCTCCCTAGTTCAAGCCCTCATCAATTCTCATTCAGATTACCGTAATAGTCTCCTAAGTGGTTTAGTATCAGCCTGGCATTGAAGGCCTGCTTCCCCCCTCCTCCATCTGATTCACATTACCCTTGCCAGGTCTATTTCATATTATTCCCCTTTAAAAATTTCATCCTTTATTATTGGATACTCCTTCAACTAGACACTGTCCCACCTGGGTGCTTTTATATAAGCTGCTCCCTGTGCCCAGAATGCCCTCATCACTAGTCTCTGTTCCTCAAGATTCAGCTTAGGGGTCACTTCT
Source organism: Pseudochirops corinnae (assembly GCA_028646515.1). Classification (NCBI taxonomy): domain Eukaryota; kingdom Metazoa; phylum Chordata; class Mammalia; order Diprotodontia; family Pseudocheiridae; genus Pseudochirops; species Pseudochirops corinnae. The sequence continues at coordinate 97,754,675 of CM053587.1, read as the reverse complement.
TCCATGAAGCCTTTCTCGATTCCCTCAGTTATTACCCAATTTCCCTTGTACTATATACATTTTTATGTATATGCTTTGCCACCCAACAAACATTTGTTGAATTGAAACTATACTCTTAAGAGTTAATTTTACAGTATAATTCTCTAAAAGTATGATATAGTACAGAAGTTAGCTCAAAGGCCAAATCCAGCCTGCTACTTGTTTTTCTACAGTGAGTGAGCTAAGAATGGTTTTTACATTTTAAAATATAATACAGCTTTATTTTAAAATGTAAAAACCATTCTCAGCTCACAAGGTATACAAAAACCAGTGGGGCGCCAGATTTGCCTGTGGGTTTGTTGCCTATCAATCCTTGATATAGTGGAAAGGATACTCAGGAAAAAGTGTCAGGAACTTGGACTCAGGAATGGGCTGGGTTCAAATACCACATCTGATATTTACCAAGGATATTACTCTGGACAATCTACTTACTTAACTTTCAAGTGTTAGCTCACTCATTTATAATGCTTGTGGTGCTTTTCTCAAAGGGCTGTTGTGATATTATTATAGGACAAGGTACATAAAAATGTTTTGGAAACCTTAAAGTACTCTATCAATGTTATTATGTAATATGACTATAGATTCTACAAGTAGTCTGATAATCACCATTTCTCTTGTGTGTTGGAGGCTCTCAAAGAGAGTGACATTTTTATTTGACTTGTTTCTCCCCCTCCCCATTTACTTTTTATACTACTTAACCTCTACTAGGAAGGTATATAAAAATGCCCTTTAAAAGAACATATTTCCTCAACATTTGACAAATAACACTTCTTACATTCAAGTCTGTAGTTAAGTTTATGAAAAGGAGTATGGGTACAGAGGCTTTTATGGATATTAACACTGACATCTTAATTTTTAAATAATAATAATAAAGTTATTCTGATGAAGTATATAGTTTGGGAACGTTATACAAATGTGCAGTACAAGGTAACCAGTGGTTGTGATGGGAGGCACCTCAACAAAAAGGGAGAAAATCCTAAGTTTCACTTATAAAATTTAGGAATTATTTACTCTGTGCCATGATTGTTATGGTGATGCAAATGCAGACACAGAAGAGGAGAAACTAGAAAAGATTTGCATTGTTAAATTGAAGTAATAATTAGACTTTAAGACCATTTATGAAATAAAAAGGGGTTTTTAAGGGAAACAATTTGGTAAACTATGGGATTTAGGGCTATGAAAAACTATCAAATATAACAAAAACCTTAACTAAGGTAACTAATAGAAGCTTTGAGTCTGATAGGTAGGATTTTTTTATACTATGTTCTCTACCACAGGGCTTTTTAGCTTCCTTTTTTTTTAAAGATAATTTTTCACTATCTGGTGAAACTTATGTTCCTCTTCTCAGAATATTTTTGTTTTGTTTTTTAAACCCATAATTGAAGGAAATGCTGAATTTCAGTTAAAGTTAGTGAAAATAAAGATGTATTTTTTTTTCTCCAAGTTAACGGATCCCTGAAATCTAATAAAGATATAGGCCCCAAGGTATAAGAATCTTTGCTCTATAGGGCTATTCCCTTTCCTTGATCCAATTCAGCAAACACTACCAAGATATCTACTACATGAAAGACAACAGAAGTTTACAATAGAAAAAACACATGCAAAACTAGTGCATAAGAGATGACAAGTATCTAATGATCTAGACAAGAACAAGTCTATATCACCGGATTAGGGATTGGAGCTGAACCTGGGATTCATTTGGCTTCTCTGAAACCAAAAACACTGCAGGAAAACTGAGACTCTTACCCTCTAATAATAGATATGGACCCTTTCCCCTTAGGCATATTGATACGGTGTGGGTTTTTTTTTTTGATAAATGCCAGGGATCAATAGAATTGGTGCTTGAGGACTAAAAGATTACATTTATTTCAAAATGGTTTGGCACTTACATAGGAATAACTATTAAGCTTATTACAACTCCTTTTAGTTTCAATTACTTAATCTAAGGATTTTCTTTTAAGTGGAGTTATTTTAAAATTCTGTTCTAATCTGACTCATTAGGTTTCTTCAGCTATACTGGATAAGAGTGTGGAAGAATGCCATTCACTTCTAACCAGAGATATATAAATAAAAGTAGATGAAAAAAAAGCAACAGCAACACCATAGGAGACTGGGTGTCTTAGAACACAATAAAAATGTCTTAAAGATGGTCTCACTAACTAGCCTATCGCCATAATATGCGCTCTTAGTGAAACATGTAGCAGTTTGGTTTGTGCTGATTTTATCTTGTGATAATTTTCTCACAAACAGTTATAAAGTAAAAACACATGTTCCCAAGAGCAATGAAGAGCAACTTGATGCTACTTTATGTCTGCATGCCCATACACATGATTAAATTGATACAACTCCAAATAATTAAAATTCCACACACTACTGGACATGCAGTGATATAGCACAGCAAATATTTGATTCTTTTTTTTTTTTCCACTAGCATTAAAAAGGGTAGACAAATCTTAAAGAAAATGCTTATAATTTGAGCTCTAAAGCAGGCAGGCATGCAAGAGAAAGGGAGAGATAAAGAAAGGTTTTCAAAGATTCAGTCCCTTCAACAGTGCTAATATCAATCTGTAAAACTTCTAGTAACAGGATTCCTTCTTAGCCATGACACATTTGCTGGTGAATTCAATTCAGTTTTGTAAGATGAAACTCCAATATCTAGTGGACAACATTCATAGAAATCAGAGGCAAGAAAGACACATTAAGGTCATTTATCCTACCCACCTGCAAATGCCAATGAAATGCTGAAAAGCAAAAGTCAGTTTTGCATCCAGAATTAATATCATTTATCATTTAGATAATTTAGCACAGGAAGACTGACTTGATCTGGAAAATCTTTTTGAGGTCTGGAAATCTGGCCACTAACCTGTTTCTCAAACTACAGTGATGGAGTCCTTTACCAAAATGGAAAACATCAGGTAACAACAGAAGTAAAATGAAATTCATGGCATGGCTATTCCCTAACCACTCCCTCCCCCAAAAGGAATGGACATAAATCCTCAAGGCCAGGGCCAAATTCGAGGAGTTCTAGACCACCTGCCTACTGTGTGGCCTGCTACTTGAACGGCCCTTGGCTTTTCTGAGAGTTTAAGTCACCAGGTTTAAAAGTCTCCCCTTTACCCCCAAGTTTTTACTTTCAGCCAAAATGAACAAGCAAACAGCTTGAGAACAGCTGTGAGGCCTGCTTGACTTTCATTATGTACATCTGTGATACTTGCATTAAGTCCTGCCTAAGGTTCCATCTGGACTACACAGAAATAGTACAGTTGAAATGCTTTTACGTGGTACAAACACAGCAAATGCGATGAAATCTGCTCAGATCTAACTGGATGGAAAAATCTGGTCAACTGCTCTATTTCTCCACTTGGTATTAGAATCAATAGGTAAGAGATTGCAAGTTCTAATAAAGGCGAATCCACAGAATTTGGGAATTCATTAAGAAAAAAAATTCTGAAGTTTAAAAAAAAATCAATATAAAGTAAGGGACATTGGTCAGACGCAGAAGTAGTCTATCCTAAGAGAAAGTGTGTAAACTGGCGTTGATGAGATTAGTGTGTTTCCTCAACTATCTTCCAGGACACATCAATTCCAAGTGCATCTAAATTGTGACCTACTCAATTAGACTGTAACATCACCAAGATAATGTCACAGTCTCTTTCAGCTTCAGTTTCCTCATCTATAAAGTAGAGATAATAAAAGCACCTGCCTCACAAGACTGTTGCAAGAACTGAATGAGATAATATATATGCTTTGCAAACTTTAAAATGCAATACACTGGCTATTAATATTATGAGCTTTTTCTATTGCAGTGCAGATAGAAATTTGTTCCTTTTATATTTAATATTATACAGACTATTGCATGGTAGACAAAATAACTACTTTTCTGTAGTTAAATAAAAGGGTTAGGATGTAAGGTTATCTTTAGGATCACTGAAAATATCCTTGGCACAACTCTTAACAGTAAACAGGTCAACAAGGATAATATGCATCTCGTCTGGTTCCCACAAGACTGAGCTCTTCTGCTAGGTCTATAAGCTTTGTTTTGTTTTTTTGGGGAAGGAAGGTAGGGCAATTGGTGTTAAGTGACTTGCCCAAGGTCACACGACTAGTTTTGTGTTAAGTGTCTGAGGTCGCATTTGAACTCAGGTCCTCTTGACTCCAAGGCCAGTGCTCTATTCACTGCGCCACCTAGCTGGCCCTAGGTCTACATGTTTTAAAAGCTTTCCATTCTGTATAAACTGGAGAAAAATATTTGGTAAGGTAACTTCTATTAAAAATGTCCTCATGGGTCGGTGTTATAGTTAAGAAATTGTAGATAATAGTTCAGTCTTATTCAAGTAGTTTTTTGATTGAATTATCTGAGATATTTTGAAGTGTGTGTATGTATATGTGTGTGTTTGCATAAATACAAATACAAAAAAAAAATCTATGGATAGATATATGTAGTTAGGATTTGCCATCTGTCAGTCCATGGAAGACAGGGAATGTTTAACTTACAATTTTAGCCACCAAGTCTTGATAGGTACTACTTAATAGCTGCTAAAATTCTATGGCCTACATTGCAGTTTTTGTCACATCTTTGCAAAAACTACAATGATTATGAAGTGTGGGTTCTTTAAGACAAGAGAAACAGGCAATGTGGTCTAGTGGGTAGAGAGCTGGCCTTGGAGCAGGCAGACATGAGTGTAAGGCTCACTTCAGACATCAACTGGCTGTGTGATCAGTCAATTAATATTTCAGTGCTTTAGGTAATTACTAAGACTTATTATAAGAGAAAATGCCTCTATTGGTATGGGGGAATTTCTTTATTTTGGGAGTTCCTTATACTAATAAAATTGCAGGTGTAGTTCCTAAGGATAATATTTTGATAGCTTCTGGAGGAAATGACCAGGTGCTACATCATCATTATAAACCCCTCTGGTTCCACAAACAAATAAGTATGGTATTTGTTTGAGGTTTCTTTGTTGGACATGTTATCTAAGTTCACATGGGTATTTTCTCGTGATTCCATTCTTGGATCTGAGCTTTTTATCATAGACTTTATCCAGAGGCAAACAACTTTGGGTTATACATTCCACAAATCCAGTGGTGTGTATCTGTTATTAGCCTCTACTATAACATTATGAAGTGATATTTCTGTAGATTTTTCACCTGTTTATCTTGTACTGTAAGAATTTCCATCAGTCTTTGAGTCTGCCTAAATGAGTCTGCCTATTGATCTTTTTAAAAAAATGTTAATCAATTAACAAACATTTAGAAAGTGCCACTTTTTGCCAAGCACTGTGCTAAGGACTGGGTATAAAAAAAAAAGAGGCAAAAGAGAGTCTCTACCCTCAAGGAGCTTACAATTTTATGGGCTAAGGTTCAATAAGTAAATCAACAGGAAATGGCCATTCCATTTGCTATGTGTCTAAAAATGAAAACATTAAGTCCACCTTATAGTCCTATAATCTGTTCCACAGTGCAAAGAACAAAAAAGTATGGGATACATAAATAGAGTAATTCTATTATGACTCTACTAATATCTATACCTGTAAAAGCAAAATATCACACAAGGGGTCAATTATAAATAAATAGAGTAATTCTATTATGACTCTACTAATATCTATACCTGTAAAAGCAAAATATCACACAAGGGGTCAATTTCTTATACACAGTCCTCTTCTTTTGTATACTGAAATGCTTGTGTTTGTTGATGATTGTTATACTCACAACAGAACATTTTAAAAATTCATTCTTACAAGAGCTCTTTCTTCAAGTCTCAGCTCAGGGACAGCTTCTCTCATGAAGGTAGCATACTTTTCTTTCCATCTGAGAGTGTTATTTTCCCTTTGACTTTCAATTTTCTTTCTCCAGTATATTGTCTAGAATTCTTTGTCCTTGTCATATTCTGTACCATAGGATGCTTATCTGGGCATGTTATAATGTACCACCTCAACATTTCATGTTTGGAATGTTCTTCCTTGTCACTCCTATTTTCCTTTAAGATTCAGATCAAGTGCTGTCTCCTTTAAAAAGCCTTTCCTGATTTTCCCAGTCCCTTTATTCCCTCCCTCTTTTGTCTATTTTATATATAACCTAAATTCACCTACCTGTGAACCTATTATAACCCTTAAGTAGAACCCCCTCTGAGGCCAGCTCTCTACCCACTATGCCACATTGCCTGTTTCTCTTTTCTTAAAGAATCACACTTAATAATCACTGTAGTTTTTACAAGGATGTGACAAAAACTGCAATGCAGGCCACAGAATTTTAGCATCTATTAAGTAGTACCTATCAAGACAGGACTTGGTGCCTAAAATTATAAGTTAAACACTCCCTGTCTTTCATGGAGGATTTATACATTGAGTATTTATATGTCCAGTGTCAAGCAAAGAGTCTGGCACATGACACTTAATAAATACTGGCTGATTAACTAACTGGCAGCATGTCATTGCTGATTCATATTGAGCTTGCAACCTATTAAAACCTTTAGATCTTTTTTTTGGACAAATTATTATATAGCCATGCTACTCTTATCTTACACGTGGAAAGTTTTTTTTTTGGTTAAATTCAGGTATAAGATTTTACATTTATCCTCATTTAATTTTAGTTCATTAAATTCAGTCCAATGTTCTTTTTGGGATTCTGAGTCAGCCACTGAGTGTTAGCTACTCCCTCCAGCTTTGTGTTATCTGAAAATTTGTTAAGTATGTTATTTTTTACTTTAGAATCATCAATAAAAATATTAAAAAGCCCAGGATGAAACAGAGATCCAAGGAAAACTCCACTGGAGGCCTTCTGTCAAGTTGACAGTGAACTCTTTGAGTTTAGCCATTCAACCAAATTCTGAGTCCATCTATTTGTGCTAACATCTAGTCCAAGACTCTGAAGAGCATGATATACCATCAAGCTTCCTTGTGAAGATGCCTCCATCTTTGTGGCCTCTTCCTCCAATTGGTGAGTTTCTCCTCTTCAGAACCTCCTTTTGAGGAAGTACCTACAGCAGCCTTGATCATCTCCTCTAACCTGACTCAGTTCCAGACTCCAGACCCCAATGTAGGTGCCCCATCCCCTTTTCACCTCCCTTTTATGTGTGGTGGTGTACCCTACTAGAATGGAAATTCTTTGATGGCAGGGCCTGTCTTTTTTCTTTACAGTTTGTATTCCCAGTTCTTAGCATGCTATTAAGTAGTAGTAAGATTTAATAAGTGCTTTATTTAATCTAAATCTCTAATATTATCAAATAGATCAGTAAAATCTAAGTAAAGGGCAAATTCTCTCTCCAACAATCTCCTATCTTGTATATATATGTATGTAGTCCTAGTAGACTAGGTTAGCAGACTAGTAAAAAAATGAAGCCAGTCTAGTACTCTTGACAAAAAAGGAAATGAAATTAGCATGGTATTACTTGTTCTTAATAATCATATGCTGACTACAAATGAACACTATTTCCCCTAAATGCTTTAAATTGTCCATTTAAAAATATATTTTAAAATTTTCCTCTGTGATCTCACGGTTCACTGGTTTTTAAGTTGGTGGAATCCATATTCTTTATCATTTAAAAAATCAGGATGTTTGCCTATCACCTTTCTTCTCGCATTTCTCTGAGATTTCTCAAAGATCACAATCAGTAGACAGTGGTTTAATGATCATATTTATGAGTGCTTTCTACAGTGTGGGTGTTAATTCATCTTAATCTGCAGACATAAACTCATAAATAGCAGCTAAGTGCTCTTTTGCCATCTTCTCGAATATCTTTGGTTCCAGTGTTTCTTACTCATGTTTATTTTACCATTCTTAGTCTGATCTTCCTCAGTGAAAAACAAGATGGAAACCAAAAAGCAGCTCAGCTTAATTTTCTTTTTCCAAAATGAAAATATTCCTTTGGCTTCTATATGGTATATATCTTTTATTTATTTAATCTATGAACATGTTATATCCCCCCAACAGGATGAAAGGTCTTTGAGGTTAGAGATTGCCTTATTTTTATATCTTTCATGTCTAAGTGTGTCTGGCACAGAGTAGGCACTTAATATTTGTTGAGACTGACCTGCCTCAAACAGCAGCCCCCCCCTTTTCTTGCTGCTCCTAGACCAAAAGGTAACTAAGATACATCTTTTGTTATCTTTAGCATTTCATTGTAAGCCTTGGCTTTGATTTTCTTGATAGAGTTCTCCCTTGACCCTTGAGCTCACTGGAGAAGTCTTTACTTACTTTCCCCTTTCACAGTACTTAGAACCAGAAGAGACCCTAGAAGTCATCTAGTATAACCTCTTCATTCTTCATATGAAGAAAACAATTTTCTGGGAGGAAATTAAAATTGAGAAAAGGTGAAATGACTTGTGCCAGGTCACACAGGTAGTGATGAGCAGACTGAAGATCTGATCCTAGGGCCTCTAACTCCAAAGCCAGGCCTACAACTTTTGAAAATTTTTTAAAAATCTCCTTCAAATCCTGCCCTTTTGGGGGTGGGGGGTGGGAGGTGGAGAAGTCCTATGATCTACCTTTTGGATGGCTGGATTATGCAATTCTATTTATTTTTAACTACATAAGGATGAGAATTCCAGGATTCACTGATACTATGATAAACAACCAACCCTTTGTTGCACCAGAGATAATATTAAAAATGGCAACACATAAGTCATCATCCAGCAGAGTAGAAACACATCCAAAGAGAATCCTGCCAATAAATTGAAGCATTCTCTTTTAAAAATAACTTTCCTGGCTTTGTCTCAGTCTTTCTTTACTGTCACAAGAGATGTGATGATTATTACCGATGATCTTCTAAAATTCATACTCTAAAAGGAACAACAACTAAAGAGAATCTCTTCATTACATAACATCCCAATTAGAAGTGACTTCAGAGTTTCTAAGAACCGATCAGTACCAATTACATTTAGGACCTTGAAAACAAATTTTAAAATGTATCTTTAAAAATGTATAATGATCACGAATACAAAAAGAAAACATTTTAAAGGGTTTTTTTTTGAGGTTGTCCTCCATTTACACATTTGTAATTCTCAATTATAGGGAAAAGAGACAACAAAACATTTAAATATAGAGGAACCTTCATGTGAAATACATCATTTAAACTGTATAAATCAAATTCTTACAAACTGAAACATATACTAAATGCACACGTGGGAATTTCGTAGAAAATTCATTAGGAAGTTAACAAAGAAACTTTTTGCACAGAGAATAGTGACCCTAATTAATGTTTTGTATCTTTGTATTTCCTAGTGTTGAATTTGTTTAAAGTGGAAAACACATTAGTTATCTAAGTGGCATTTCAATCAGCTTCACAGGCAGACTTGAATTCATTTCAAATTCCTCCCTCATTTCTCTCTCAGAATAGCAAAAGGGCACTCAGTAGGGAAGGAAGAAAAAGTAGCCAAGATCAGCTTAAGTGAGAAGACTTAAAACCACACCTAGGAAGGATAGTTAAAGGGAGAAGAGAAGACAGAAGGAGAAGCAGATTGCTCTCTTTCAGTATCTGAAGGGCTTATGGCAGAGGAATTAGGTCTGTTTTTCTCAGGCTCCTCTAGAACTGGATTGTCCGAATTTCATTCTCTAAAAACCTCTTAGTTCTCACGAGATAGCTAGTCTCCATTGTCAAAGGATAGCAGGATAGAACTACAAGGGACGTTAAGAGGTCATTTAGTCCTCCTTGCTCATTTTACAGATGAGAAAACAGATCTAGGGATATTATGATGTAGGTCTATAGATAGTAACCATAAGAGGTGGAATCTGAACCCAGATCCATCGACTCCAGCTCGAACCTGTATACTAGTAAGATTCTTTTGGCACAGTTTGGAATGCAGTAGGAGGGATGGAGGTTATTATAGTTAGGAGGCTATTATAATAGGGTTTAGTGATGAAAGTGTGAACTAAGGTGGTAGAAAGAATCTTGAGAAAGTACCTAGCAACTGCTCTAATATGGTAAGTGAGAGAGGAGGAAGAGTCAATGATGCAATCTGAATGACTGAGAGAAGGATAACATCATTAAAAAGGGGGTAACTAGGGAAGGACTGGTTGTTTTTTTTAGGAAGATAATGAATTTTACTTTAGATATGTTGAATTTAAGGTCTTGGCAGCATGTTCAGTAGGAACAAGAAGGCAGCTGTAAGTCTTGGTTTGGAGCTTAGAAGAGAAGATTGGAGACTTACAGGTTTGAAGATGCCCACACTTTACCAGCAGCCATGAGGACTGAGAAGGGCTTATTGGAATAAATGGCACCTGAGCTGAATGTGGAGGCGGGGGAAGGAGAGACAGAAAGAGAGGCAGAGACAGAAAGAGCCAGACAGACAAAGAGAGAGAAGGAACAGATACACAGAGACAGACAGACAGACAGAGACAGAGTGGGATGAAGGTCATTGGTAACTAGTTCTCTTTGGAACAGCAACCCAGAGGATCTTCCCCTCCCAGCCTGATTTTTTTCTTTTTTTCTAATTAAAGGGGCCATTCCTTGACTCACTTCTTAAAGAGGTATATTCAATGAATGGGTGTTACCTCACTCTAAGTAAGTACTTTAGCCTAAAAGGGCCAGGGTCTCCCATTGCATCCTGGGTCATCTCCAGTCATACTGATGAATTTCTGGTCACTGGATCCAGATGGCTCTTGAGGAGAAAGTGAGGCTGGAGACGTTGCACAGCCTTCCCTCACTCAAATCAAAGTCAACTGTAAGTCATGTCATCATTTCCCTGATGCCCTGGTCCTCTTTGAAAACGAAGGACAAACACAATTCCAGGCATAGGAAACAGACCCTATCATATCAAGGAGTTAAACTATCATGTGTGAGAAGTAGCAAGTTAAGCCATTACAGTTGGATTGTATAGTGAATGGAGGGAGTGGAATGTAGAATAGGTATACAAGCAGCTGCTTAAGGATAATTTAAAAATGAGAATGGGTTCATCTACAATAATATTCTGAAGCTCAACTTAAGATGGTATCCCTCTTGAAGAAAGCCTGTGCTGACAACCTCAGGTGATCTCTTCCCCCCTCCAACTAATATTGTACTTTGCTTGGACTTGCATTCATTTGCAATGCATTTTTCATTATACTTATTTGTGTATCTTCCCTACTTGATGTTAAGCTCCATTAGGGCAATTGCTGCATCTTTTTTAAAATCCAGGGGCTTTCCTAGAGCTTAGCACAGTCCTCTGCACTTAATATATATTTTCTGAGTTGTCACTGAACTGAATGGGATCTGACTTGTATTTGGATGGTAGTCAATGTGTACACGGTATGGAACAATGTAATAGAAATGTTAATAAAATGTAAGTATTTACCAAAAAAAGAAAAATAAATGCAAGCAGCATTTATTAAGCACTTACAATATACCAGATACTGGTGTAAACACTAGGGATACAAAGAAAGTAAAAAGCTGTCTCTACACTCAAGGACTTAATTTAATGGAAGGGGGGAGAAAAAAATCAAACTATGTTGTAAAAGCAATTGCATGAATATTTATTTAATGCCTTTTAGGTACAACATGCTATGCTAACTGTTGGGGATACAAGACAAAAATTAAACAACCCCTACTCTCAAGGAGCTTTGCAATATTTTACTAGGGAAAAATAACATGTACACAAGGTAAGTGAACACAAGCAGTGTGGCCTTGGTGGAAAGAATGATTACCTTGGAGTTAGGTTCAAGTTTTATCTCTGACACATTAGTTATGTGGCTACTGGCAAGTCTAAAAATTTTAGATGGAAGAGTTTTCACAATAGGGGTTCCCTATAGCAGTAAAATTACATATCTGGACTTCTCCCTGTCCCAAATATGTAAGGCACAAAATACGGAAAACAAAAAAGAATAAGTGATGTTTCTTGCTTTCATGGAGTTTACAAATCATAGGACTACAGGCACTGTACTAGGTTCTTTGGGACACTTAAAACTATAAATATATCATTTTTTAAACTGGCAGGCTGGCAAAATAAATGGAGAGCCAGTCTCCAACACGGCTCAAGTCTAGTCTCAGAGACAGAGTGATCTCAGACAAGTCATTTATACTTTTAATGCTCTGGGGAAAGGCAGGGAAGTGAATAGGTATTTATTTAGTGCCTACTATGTGGCAGGCACTGTGCTAAGCACTATACAAATATTATCTCATTTGATCTTCACAACAGCCTTGAGAGGTAAGTGCTAGTATCATCCCCATTTTACTGTTGAGCAAACTGTGGGGTAAAAATGCTTAGGTGATTTGCCTAAGGTCATATAGCTAGTAAGTGGAGTATGAGGCTGGATTTCAACTCCAGTCTTCCAGATTCCACACCTTATCTCTATCTGCTCCACCACTTATCTGCCTAAGAATTGCTTTTATGCAATTCTCAAAGATTATAAATAAAAAAGAAGGGACTGACCTACACTGGAGAACAGAGGAAAGCTTCCTCATACAGAAGTTCCCCAGATCAGTGAAATCATGGGCACTGTCCCTATGCCTCTTTTTTTTTAACCAAATAAGAAGTGGCCATCCTAAGGATGTCAACAAAACTAAAAAAACAAATCTAAGTTTTCACATCAAATAATTATTTTCATATTGGAGGGAGGGAGAACAATGCAGTGCAAAGAGTAAGAGAACTTGGAGCCAGAGAACTTGGGTTCAAATCCTGGCCTGCAATCCATGCAATGTATGGATACATTTGGATATACATATGGATACATTTCTTCTGGCTTCAGTTTCCTCCTCTGCAGTATGAGGGAGTCAAACTAAAAGTCTTCTTAGCTTCCTTTCAGATTCAAATCTATGATCCTAAGAATTATTTTCAGAGTTGTTTGCTTTAGCATGTATAATTTCACAAACCATAGGGAGAAATACTACCATAAGGTCTAGTTTGCAAATATTTCTGTCTGTATAATAACCTAAAATGAGGGACTGACCTCATTCTAACTAGTTTTTAGTTCATTCTAACTAGTTTAATTTTTATCAATTTTCATTCCTAGCATATGAAAACTATACTAATTGAACATGATGGGCTCCCTCTGGTGGTTAAGATAAACTTCTATATTTTCATAGATAATTAAGAAAATAATTTAGGAGATATCTGTATTTTTTTTGGCTAATATTTAAATAAGAGATAAAATACCTGGAATTGTAAAGCATTTTAAGGTGTGCTTTACATATATGATCACATTTGATAGTCCTAATACCTTATGAGGTAGGTATAATTATCATCCCTACTTGACAGGGAAAGAAATTGCAGCTGAGAGGGATTATGTGATTTAACACATAGGTTACATAGCTAATAAGTGACAGAGGTGGGATCTAAACTTTGGTCTTTCTGATTCCATCCAGTATTCTATTGACTATGGTTTCTAGCTGTATTAGTTTTAATTTGGGTGGGGCTATATTTTCATCCTTGATTCATTTTCTTCATCCATTGGTGTTAAATACACCAGACATATTAAAATACAGTAATTTTATCACTCGACATTTACAGATTTGACAAAAATTACTTAGTTCATTTAATCATGAAATAAAGTAAAATATAACTTATTACCTTGACTTTTGCTACTACGTACATAGACACGGTTGAAAAATACGTTTCCTTAAAACACTTAGCAGAGTTCAGTGCACAATGAATGTGGTTGTTGTTTTTTTTTTTTTTTGAGAAGAAATAATTTGGGTCTAAAAATATGTCCAGACTATTAGGAGGACTATATTTCTTTTTGGAATACACACTAGGTAATTAGTACCTGAAGCTCAGGTGTGGTTTTCATAATACTTTTGCAGTGAGGTAGGTTGGATGTATATGAAGAAAGTTTTCATATACAAGGGCTCTGATTATTGATGGCATACTGGCCATCCAACTATGATTTGTCTGAAACTCTGTGGGTAGTAAAAATAATAGCTCAGACTCTACAGGGTTTTATTATATATGAGGAACTTTCCTCATAACCATCCTCTGAAGCAGTTACTAAAAGTAAGATTTTTTTTTTTTCATTTTGAGGAAACTGAAGTTCGGGGTTTAAGTGATCAAGGTCATATGTTTAGCATGTTGCAGCGTCAGAACCCAAACCCTAGAACTCTTGACTACAAAAATTGAGGGTTCTTGCTACTATGCTACTGCCTCATGTATTTACAATTGTGGGAAAGAATCACATAATTAGAAGGGTCCTTAGAAATCATGTGGTTTTGCTTCCTCATTTTGCAAATGATGAAATGAAGGTCCAGTCACGTTAAGACCCATGGCCAAGATCCCATAGTACCAGCAAACAGATACTCTCAGGGCTGGGATGGGAACTCTGGTCTTCTGCATCTTATTTCTGTGTTCCTTTTGCTATACAAACTTTCTCTTTGTGATGTCATAATCATAAAATCATGTTGTTGGACTCTAAAAAACACTTAATTTATTAAAAATGGCAGTACATTCATGAAAAGTCTTTAATATTGATTTAAATCTACAATTCTCAAATATTAGATAAGGACTTGGAATTTCTTAACATTTTAAATTAACTCATCTTATTGTGATAGCAATTTGAAAGCAAAAAACCCCAAGAGAACCTCCAAAAGTTTGACTAATTTTTTTAGAAAAAGAATAGCATATGTGGATGTAATTCAAAAACTAATAACAGTAACTTAAATTCAGAAATTATATGAAATTACATGTAATCGATAGCATCTGTCTCTTCTTAAAATGTCATATTAGAAAGCACATTAATTTG
>CM053587.1:97708149-97739493 GCA_028646515.1 Pseudochirops corinnae | reverse complement strand
GTAATCGATAGCATCTGTCTCTTCTTAAAATGTCATATTAGAAAGCACATTAATTTGATTAGCTATATATCTTATTAATGGATCCCATATTTAAGTTTTTAATACCAATTTAGACCTAATTGTATTGTTTTGGTATTTTCATAAACTGGCTATTCTGTCTTATTGTACTCTGTGAATTGTTTTTTTTTTTTTTAAATCAGTAGTGTTGCTTCAACTGTTAACTAAGGACAAATAACTTTATTAGATAAAAGATTAATAAAAATTATTAATGGAAAGGAGGACTATTCTCTTCTTTTAGGAGCCCTGCTTTACCCCTCCAGTCATTGGCCATAATGTGCATTTTTGGTTTCAACAATGTTGTACCCTTCTATATAGATTTTAAGATGAATAGAGATTGTTACTTCATGTGGTTTCTGGGTAAGACTTGTGACATTATACTTTGTGCCTCTCCAGTTCTTGTGAATAACAATTAGCTAGCTCTATCTGATGGCTATTCCGAAAATATTCCCGCTTTGTGCTGCTACCATGGATGTGGTAGATACAAATTATATATTCCACATTATGACAACATGGAAAAAAATAAAATTCTTCAGAAGAAAGAGATTTCACTCTGTCAGGGGAACTACTCAAGAAATAAGGCAATACTTTCTGAAATTAGCAACATTGCTTGAACAATGACTTGTAGAATACTAGTGTTTCTAATAACGCTTAACAAAATCATGATTATGTTGTAGCATTTGTGTTTATTATATCAATGCTATATTTTGCATAGCACTTTTCTCCAAGTAGCTCACATAGTTTAAAAATTTGCTGTGATGAACTCTTATATTATTCCACTGTGGCAGGAAATATTATTCCCAATCCTCATAAATGAAGAACTAAGAAACAAAGTGACTTATCCAACATCAGTGCCTCAGGCCAGGCATATGTCTTAATGGACCAAAAACTCAGCCTTGCTTTCCTAAAGGCATGGATTTGGCTTTATTCTTTCATTGGAGACATGAAATTTGACTTCAACCATAGATACTTCCTCATTATGTGAGTGACCCTGGGCAAGTCACTTCATCTCAGTTAGCCTCACCTTCTTCACCTGTAAAATGAAGAAAATATTTGCATCTACTTCATAATAATGTGATGATGAAATGAGTTAACCTATGTAAAGTGCTCTGAAAACCTTAAGCATTTAGGTAAATGCTAGCTAGCTATTTTGAACAAATATGAATGAAGAAAGACAACTAAGACTACAACTTGCGGGTCTATATACAGTCAAATAAAAAGGGCAAAAGAGTATTTCTGAGGTTTTCTATCACTGACAAAAGGTGTGAAAACAAGCAATATCAATATTAAACATATATGCACCAAATACCATAGTATCTAAATTTTTAAAAGAAACGTTAAATGAATTACAGGTAGAAATGAATAATAGTACTAAAATAGTGGGGGACTTTAATCTTCCCCTGTCAGAACTAGACAAATCTAACCAAAAAAATAAATAAGAAAGAAGTAAAGAAAGTGAATAGAATTTTAGATAAACTAGATATGATAAATATCTGGAGAGAACTGAATGGAAATATAGAGGAATATACTTTTTCTCAGTGGTACATGGTACCTTTACGAAGACTGACCATATATTAGGGCACAAAAATTTTATAACTAAGAGTAGAAAAGCAGAAATATTTAAACACTTCCTTTTCAGACCACAATGCAATAAAAATTATATTTAATAAGGTTGATTATAGAAACACACACAAAAAACTTACTGAAAACTAAACAAGCTAATCTTAATCTTAAC
Source organism: Pseudochirops corinnae (assembly GCA_028646515.1). Classification (NCBI taxonomy): domain Eukaryota; kingdom Metazoa; phylum Chordata; class Mammalia; order Diprotodontia; family Pseudocheiridae; genus Pseudochirops; species Pseudochirops corinnae. The sequence continues at coordinate 97,737,701 of CM053587.1, read as the reverse complement.
CTCAACCTAAGAATGTATGGGTTAAAGAACAAATAATAGAAATAATCAGTAATTTCATTTAAAAAATTACAATAATGAAACATAACATGACCCATGGAAAACAGCAAAAGTAGTCATCAGAAGAAACTCTGTATCTCTAACTGTTTGCATCAATATAAAAGAAAAAGAGTAGACCAATGAATTGGGTAGGTAGTTAAAAAAAACAAGAAAAAGAAGAAATTAAAAATCCCCAATTAAAAGCTAAATTGGAAATTCTAAAAATTAAAAGTGAAACCAGTAAAACTCAGTGCAAGAAAACCATTGAATTAATAAATAAAACTAAGAGTTGGTATTAATTGATATAATTTTTAAAAAGGGAGAAAACCAAATTACTAGTATCAAAAATAAAAAGGGTGAATATGAAGATGAAATCAAAGCAATTATAAGGAGTTATTTTGCTGAATTATATGGCAACAAATTTAACATCTTAAGTGAAATGGAAGAAAATTTACAAAAATACAAATGGCCCAGATTAGCAGAAGAGGAAATACAATATCTAAAGAGACCTATCTTAGACAAAGAAATTGCACAGGTCATGTGTGAGCTTCCTAAGAAAAAAGTACCAGGACCAGAAGGATTTACAAGTGACCTTTACAAAATATTTAAACTCAACTAATTCCAGTATTAGATAAATTATTTGGAATAACAGGCAAAGAAAGGGCCCTACTGAACTCCTTTTATGAAACAAATGATACTGATACCTAAACCACGAAAAGTAAAAACAGAGAAAGAAAACAATAGATCTATTTCATTAATGAATATGTATGCAAACATACTAAGTAAAATACTAGTTAAAAGATTACAACAATATATTACAAAGATTATACATTATGATCAAGAAGAATTCATACTAGGAATGCAGGGATTACTTAGCATAAGGAAAACTATTAACATAATCAATTATATCAATAATAAAAGTCATAAAAATCATATGATAATATCGACAGATGCAGAAAAAGTATTTGATAAGGTACAAACACTTCTTTCTATTAAAGGACTTTAAAGTACAGGCATAAATGGACTTTTCCTTAAATTGATAAGAAGCATTTACCTAAAACCTTTAGCAAGCATTATTTGTAATGGGGAGAAGATAGAAGCCATCCCAGTAAAATCAGGTATGAAAAAAGGATACCCACTGTCACCAATATTATTCAGTATTATACTGGAAATCCTAGTAATTGCAATAAGAGAAGAAAAAGAAATAGAAGGAATCAATCAGGAGAGAGAATGAGGTAATAAAAGTGTCTCTTTCTGTAGATGACATGATAATATACTTGGAAAATCCTAAAGACTCAACTAAAAAGTTAAATGAAATAATTAATAATTTCACCATTGTAGTAGGATATAAAGTAAATCCACATAAATTATCAGCATTCCCATATATTACCAACAGCAGCCTAGAGGAAGAAATGGCTAAAGATACCCCATTTAAAATAACTCTAGCCAATATAAAACGCTTGGAATACACCCAATGAAACAAACCCAAGACCTATATGAACAAAACCATAAAAAAAAAAAACAAACACAACTTTATACACAAATAAAACAAGATTTAAATAAATGGAGAAATGTTAATTGCTCATGGGTAGGCAGGGCTGATATAATAAAAATAAGAATTTTACCAAAATTAATCTACACATTCAATACCATCCCAATTAAATTACCAAAAAATTATTTTACAGAGCTAGAAAAAATAATAACAAAATTCATATGTAAGAACAAAAGGTTAAGAATATCAAAGGAAGTAATTGAAAAAAAAAAGGTGAAAGACCAGATCTTAAACTATATTATAAAGTAGTAATTATCAAAACTATCTGGTACTGGCTAAGAAAAAGAAAGGGAGATCAGTGGAACAGAGCAGATGTATGATCTACAGCAGCAAACGAATACAGTTATCTAATGTTTGACAAGTGTAAAGACTTTAGTTTTGGGGATAAGAATTTATTATTCGGGAAAAAATTGTCGGGAAAGCTGGAAAGCAATCTGGCAGAAATTGAGCAAAGACCAGTATCGTACATGACCCTAGATATGAAGGGAAATATTACAAGGAAATCTGAAAAATATGGAACATATTAACTAGTAGACTTATGGATAGGTGAATAATTTATGAAAAAATGAGAGAGAGAGTTGGAGATGTAAAATGGATAATTTTGACTATACTACATTAAAAAGTTTATGTACAAATAAAAGAAATGTAGCCAAGATCAGAAGGAAAGCAGAAAACTGGAGGAAAAAAAATTATAGACAGTTCCTCAGATAAAGGTCTCAGATAAAGGACTTTGTAAAACATATGAGAATGCAAGTCATTCCCCAAAAGATAAATGGCCTCAGGATGAAGAAATCAAAACAACTTATAGTCACATGCAAAAATATTCTAAATCATTACTGATTAGAGAAATGAAAAATTAAACAATCTTGAGATATCATATTACATCTATCAGATTTGCTAAAATGATAGAAGGGGAAAGTGACAAATGTTGGAAGGAATGTGGGAAAATAAGGAACTTAACTCACTGATGGTGGATCTGTGAGCTGATCCAACCATTCTGAAGAGAGATTTAGAATTGTGCCCAAAGAGTATTAAAGAGGCTATAGACCTAGTCATACCACTATTAGGTCTGTTTCCTAAGAGGATTAGGGAAAATGGAAAAGAATCTACATGTTCTAAAATATTTATAGAAGCTCTCTTTGTAGTGACCAAGAACTGGAAATTGTGGAGATGCTTGTCTACTGGGGAATGGTTAAACAAATTGTGGTATATGTTCATGATAGAATAGTACTCTGCTATAAGAAATGATGATAAATTCATTGATTTTAGAAAAGCATGGGGGACTTAATGAAATAATGAAGAAGGAAATAAACAGAACTAAGAGAACATTATGTACAGTAACAGGAGTACTGTTTTAAGAACAACTTTGAGCAACCAAGTCATTCTGACCATTATAAATATGCAAATTAACCTCAAAGACCCTATGAAGATGTTGTTTGGACACAGAAAGGTATATTGCTGTGGTATAAGAAAGGATAAGCTGGTTGATTTAGAAAAACATGGAAAGACTTGGACTTATGAAGCAAGATGCTATCCACCCTCAGAGAAACATGACAGGAAATAAGCATAGTAACAGTTTTACATATATGTGTATGAGTAGTTATGTGTGTGTGTGTGTGTGTGTGTGTATATACACACACAAATATATATAAATACACAGACATATACATATACATATATATATATATATATATATATATATATATATATATATGTATGTAAGTAGACAGATACATAAACAAGACAGAGAGATCTCCACGCTTAATTATAGCCTTCTTTAGCGTAGGGCAGGGGAGCGAGAGGAAAAAAAAATAAAATAAAAAGTACACAGCAGAGAACAGAGGAAAAGCAACAAGGAAGCAAAGAAAAGCTGGGCAGCTTTGAAAACAATATGTAGTATTTATTATATAGATTTTCTTGAAATGAGACTGTATTGTTTTATATTGAATTATGGTCTGCTGTGTACATGGCAATGTTTTTTTTTTCCCTTTTCTCATTTTATATTTAAGTGTACAATAAAAAAAATCACCCTCCCTTCCAAAAAAAACCTAAACCAAACTGCATTGATATTATTTTATAAGTCACTTCCAAGTTTCTTAGATTACCAATCAGGATTATTTTCCTGGCATGGGTTTTTCCTAAATGAATGGTGAGGTGGCAGGGGAAAAAATATCCGCATTTCTTGACCCCTAGTGTGGAAGTCTACTTGCTAGCCTCTGCTGTCTCTTGCCCGATGAACAATGCATATTCCAAGAGGTTTTTTTTAAAAAGTGAAAAACAAAATCATCAGCTTGTTGCAATTTAAAAAAAAGTAATTTTAAAAGGGATCTTTTGGAAGGCATCTTGATAATATGATCACTATCTTTAAGCATCCCTCCCCCAACACTCCAAGACATATATGTAAGTTCAGGTAAGACCTTTTCATGCCTACCAGAATATTCTGAGCTAAGTGTAAAAACATGTTAAATTATTTGAAAACAACATGCCTACTTTTATTTGGCACTGTTTTACCACATTCATTAGCATTCCTGGTTGGCCTCTTATGATAGTTATTCACACTTGAGTTCCAATTCTATTTTTATCCCCAAACTTCTCTTCCCCCCAATCTAATTAAAACACTATGGCTGGGGCAGAATAAGTGTAATTATTTTAACAGAGATTTGTCAAAGACTATTCTCATCCCAGAGAAAAACAACTTGGCATGGTTACAAATTATAGAGTGCCCCCTAGGTATTAATGCCATGGTTTGCATGATAACAGAGTCTATTATTTGTCAGTGAATATCAGGCACCTAAAATATTAAATTTTTAAATAATAAATGTAGCTTGAGGACCCTGGGATTTTTTAGATGGTCAGAGAATATATAAAGTGATTACTCTAGTGAGAGTTGGTATGGCATAATGGAAAGAACACTGTATCTTATGTTAGAAAGACCTGTGTTCCAATTCTGATTTTGTTGCTTACCAGCTATGTGCCCATGGACAAATTTTTTAGTTTCTTTTGGCCAGTTCCCTCAACTATAAAATGGGATAAATAACACTTGTAAGTAATATCTACCTCAAAGTATTGTTGTGAAGATAAAATTAGGATCACAGATCACAGATCATGAGTTTGAAGGGACCTCACAGATAATACATATAAAATGTTTTCTAACAAAATTTCAAGCATTATAAACATGCTAATTATTATTAAACTCTATTTTAAATTTTAATTTTTTAATTTAAATGTACATTATTATTATTAAACTCCAAAATCAGAGTAATCATAATAGAAATAATTGACATTTATATAATACTTTTTAATGTCATATTTAAAATGTCGTCATATTTAAAATGTCATCATATTTAAAATGCACTAGGTGACCTAGCTAATTAAAGAAATATGTAAAGGTGATTTATAAAGTGAATAGTGAGATATCTAGATTTTTATAAATAGATTTTGCTTACAACAGTTTTTATTTAAATTCTTCATTTTGCTAAACCTGGAATAAACAAATATTTATGGACATACAGAAATTAAATTCAATTACACATTTATTAAACATTTATACTGTGTAAGTTATTGGGGACAGAGAGAAGAAAAATGAGAGTCCATGTCTTAAAATATCACATCTACTCTGATCCCTTCATTTAGAATGGAAAGAATTATAAAGCAAGTTAATACAAGGATAGGTCAAAGTGACGGTATAAAAATAGACATTAGAGATTTGGGAAGGAAAGGATTACATCTATTTAAGAAGGCTGAGGCTGGCTTCATGAAAGAGAGCCTGAGAGTTGGGTCCTGAGAGAAAGGAGGAATTTAAATGGGTGAAAGTGTGGAAGTAGTCTATTACTGGCACCTGGATGGATGTGCAAATGCCCTGACACAAGATGAGTTCTGGGAAAGGCTAGTAGTGCATTTTTGTGAGAACACAAAAAAGGACAGTAGAACAAAAAGAAGTTGGAAAAGTACCTACCTTTTTTTGTACTATTGTCTCTATATCCTAGCTTTGAACTTCAGAATAAGGATGTTTTCAAGAAAATCCTACGGACAATGAAGAGCAACTGAAGAATATTGAAGGGGAGGAGAGATACAATTAGATGGGCACATTAATAAGATTATTGGCAACATGGAAATAATAGAAGTTGTACTTTACTACTACTCAAATCTTATAAAGGGAAAAGAGCTGTAGCTGGAGGCAACACGTTATTAGACTTAATATCATGACCAAACATGGATGTCTTATGTAAATACTGGGAAACTATACTTTCTGGAAAGATGGAAAATTGTGGAAAGTGTACCTGATGAGACATTGTAAACCAAGTCTAGGTGGGCCACCAATTAAGTTAAGCACTGATAGAAAAGCAATCCAAAGATAGACACAGAAGTTTATGATGAAAAAAAGTCCACAAGTAAAGGAAATAAAATTCTTCAAAAAGTAAAGAAGATTCAGAAAGAGAAATCAGGAACTGCAAGGCATTGTGGTGCTGAGGTCCCACCTTCTTTACCCTTAGCCTTTAACATCTTCTGTGTTACAGTAGAGCTCTTCACATGCCACTATATCTATGTAACTTAAATGCCTCTAAGTCTATTAGTTGTGCTACCTAACGTAAAAATAATTAATAAAAAACATATAGAAGATAATGTTCAATGTGATTTATTAAGAAGGAAAATTACTTGTGGTCCATGATATAACTGAATTGTTAGTCTCTACAGGAAAAAGAGGATATGATCATCTTGGATCCCTTTTTAAAGTATGGCCATTTTAAAGGATACCAACAGAAAAAGGACTCATGATTTCACTGGCATAGTGAACCTCTAGGGTGAATAAATTCCCTCTATCAATGCAAGTCCTTAACTTCTTTGCAACTTACAGTCTTTAGGCTTGCCTAAAGAAGTGAGGTCAAACAAACAGAAAAATGGGACACTACTTCATATATAAGGATTTTTGCTGACCCATAATGACTCAGTTTTAAAATGTAACATTATCTATGTTTTATTATATTTTTTTAATTCTGTGAAATGTTTTAAATTAAATTTTAATCTGGCTTCGGCAGCTCTGGGTCATGTGTCTGACACCTCTAGCCTAGAGCACTTGGAGCTAACATGACTGTCTAGGGTCATGTACACAGTATTTGTCAGTCAGGACTTAAGTCCAGGTCTTCTTGATTTTGAGGCCCATTCTTTATGCCTTATATTCCATGCTGCCTCTTACACTGCCAATTCTGAAATGACTAAGCCTTTCATACATTAAATTTATCCTGAGTTACTTGACTAGTTCCACAAACTGATTTGGTCACTGAAGCAATCTTACACTTTCTCCTTTAGTGAAGTGAAAAATTTCTCGCCCTCTTATTTCAGATTAGAACATAATTATGGACACATTCTCACTGATTAATCTTTTTTTATCCTTTGGCTCATTTACAAAATATAGAGACAGCACAGCTGAGTGGACTGCATACAGAACTGAGAGTTAGCCACTCTAAATTCTATTCCCAATTATGTCATTCAATGAAAGTCAGTAAAGGCAGAGAAAGAAGACAGCAGGAAAGGAACAGGGAATAGGGTTTAAGCCCTACATACATTTATTTTGCCCAGTTTTATCAGGTAGCAAAGACTATTAATAATTACTACCTTTGAGATATATGATGTAGTAAATTAATTAATGAAATATGCTATGGAAAATCGTAAGAGTAATTAAAAGTGCTGATAACAGGAATATCCACAATTCTTGATCCAAATCAGAAAGTTTTTTCATGGAGGGGAAGGTCAGACATCCTCAAAGTTTCCAGTGGGGAGAAGTCATCATCTGCTGGCTAGAGCAATAATGTAGCATTTCGGAATGTTGTCTTTATCAGAACTTGACTTTGGCTCCCTAGGTCTCAGTTTCTTCTTCTGTAAATTGAGGGGGTTGGCCTCTGAGATCCCTTCTAGCTCTGCAGCTATGATACTATGTGCTTGTGGAGGGCAAACACCTATTTTTGCCTTGTCAGAACACAACTCACTAGAGAATGGACTTCATGAGCTCCATTTAAGGGTAAGCACCAGAAGTATCTCATTTATCCCTGACTTGAATCTATAAATGACACCACTATAATGTTTGTTTCGAGAAAAATGTACCAGGAAAGAGGAAAAAGGAAATTAATCTGTATGTAGAAAAACTAAACTTTTATATTTCTAGGAGTTTCCAAAATCTTTATAGATATTATGTTACTAATTCTTAAAACCATACAATGATATAATGGGCATTTAATCAAATGCCTTACAGTGCTGTGGAAGAACACTGGGCAGGGATTCTAAAGACCCAGGTTCATGTCAGAGGATCAAAGATTTAGAGCTGGAGAGCTCATTTTATGGATAAGGAAACTGTGGCTTGGAGAGTAAATTGCTTCCCTGAGGTCATACAGATAAGTGATATAGCCAGGAATACCCAGATGGCTCTGATTCCAAATTCGGTCCTTTTCTCATTGTCCATATGTTGAGTCCATACTCAACCATTAACAAGCAATATATTCCTGAATAGATCATTTACTATTTCTGGGCCTCAATTTCCTAAAGAGAATAGATAATAAGATGTCTAAAATTCTATGACTGTGGATCAAAAGTAACTCATCTGTGTGCCTCCCAAATCAAGTGAGGCCAAGATGAGCTTATGCACTCCACAATCCATCCAAATTGTCTATCTGAAACCACAATCTCTTGTAGACCTATGTCTAAACCACAATGTCTTTTATAAAATATCTTCATAATTCATAAAAGAAGTGCAGCTTGATGGTACTGTGACATTTTTATGACTAAAAGACACCAGGTGATTACAATATGCTATAAGAAGCTAGTTCTGAACTTCAACACAGGAACTGAAGAGCCTTTGTTGTCGTCTAATGTAGTGCAAATCCTTATTACTAAGCCAATAATTTTAAGTTTTGTAAACAAAAGGTTTAGACTAAGAACTGTAATTAGATTGCAGGTGTGGTAAATTAATTTTAATGAGGAAATAAGTCATCAAGTGTTAGCAAAATCAAGATAATTTCACTTTCAAAGAAATGCTTAAGAAAATTCCAAATAAGTTTATCACTAAGATTATAAAGGATGTATAACACATTTTATATGCCTCTCCAAACACAGCCAATACATGCCAAGAATCAGATCTTGTTTTACCTGATTATGATATATGCACACTGGAAGGTAACAGCTATGTGTGTGTGTATGTGTGTGTGTTTGTGTGTGTGTGTATACACACATATATATATGTATACACACACACACACATATATGGTCAATGTATACACAGAAACATTCATACATACATAAATACACACATACTAACACAAATACATATAAATACATAAGTGTCTACATACACACATACATACATGCATACATGAAAAAGGATCATGACAAGTAATGGATTAACAATACAGTGTAATGAAAAGGTTGCTGTGCTGGGAGGCTGGTGAGCTGAGTCCCAGTCCCAGCTGGTCTTTGGCTTATGACTCAAGACAAGTCACTTCATCTCTCTGGGTCTCAGTATCCTTATCTATAAAATGACACGACTTAATTAAAAGATGCTAAAGGTCCTTTTCCAACTCTGAAATTCTGTGATTTCTGACATCCTTCAAATCTCAGCTATAGTCCTTTCTTGTTCAAGAAGCCCTTCTTAGTGCTCTTTAATCTTAGTGCCTTCCTTCTGAGATTATCTCCAATTTACTCAGTATGTGTTTTGTTCATATATAGTTGCTTGCATGTTGTCTCCTCCGTTACACAGTGAGTTCTTTGAAGACAAGGATGGTCTTTTTGCCTTTTTTTGAATCCTTAGGGTTTAGCAATCCATGGCATATAGCAAGTGCTTAATAAATGCTTCTTGATGAACTGAGGCCTAGGATCTCATGGCCAGAAAAATTTAAATTTCATCTAGAAAATGAAGTACATAAATCTAATTTGAATGACTAAAACTGGACGTTGTACAGTTAGTTAATTTAATTTTCCATAACTAAAATCAGGGAAACAATTTAAATGTTTTTACTGAAACAGAATTCCACCGAAGTCCCACCTTGTGATGTCTCTTTATGGCTTGAGGAGATCCTGGGTCTTCAAAGGCTAGGCGCTGGAACATAAACTCTGTTAGTCCATAGTTTCAAGCATATTCCAGGTTGGATTGTATTTCTGATTCCCAAGGACCAGCCTGGCTGAGAACCCAGGTTAGAGTAGCCACAAAGTAACAATGATTTTGGCCATTGCAACTCTTGAAGCCTACCTATTAAGTTATAGAGGCAATGCAATCTTTGTCAATAGAGGAAGTTAACTGTGCTGACAAAGTGCTGAGGCACTGAGCCTACGAATTTCTGATGAACTCTGTAGGACATCGAGGACTTATAGTACTTAAAACAGGTAAGAGAAATCTTAAAGAAAATAAAAAAGAAGAACATAAAACCCCACAGAAAACCATATAAACAATATCCACTCTAATGTATGCCTTTAAGGACACAGGATAGCTTATAAGACATTAGAGCAGAACTTCAGTAGGAGAGTGCAAAAACAAAGAGTAATTAAAATTGTTTTGGATACCAATAATAGTATATTATTTAGAAGTTCAAGAATAATGTGACAGAATAAACTTGTTCATAGTGTTGAGAAGGAGAATCGTGGTTAAAGTTGAGGTATAATAGTTTCTTTAGGCTGTCATGCCCTGAGAATAAGTATGCAGGGACAGTCAGCCTGAGTAGAAAGGACAAAAGAAGAGAAATATTTTCTCATAGTATCCAGTATTGAGATTACCTCTTTTTCAATTAGACTATCCCTCATCAATGTTTAAGAAATGGACTTCAAGGTTAAGTGTATGCATTTGGGGATATTTCTCCCCTTCACAAAAATAACAACCAGGAGTCTGGGCAAGAAAAGTTTTCTCAAAGGAATGATGCTGAAGGTTCCAGGTTTCTTGGTTGTTTTTGGAAATTTGGAAGCATTTTCATTTCCTAAATTAAAATAATCATGAGCAGTATAAATATATCAAAATTTTACTAATAGTTTTGAAGTTCTAAAAATTTGAGAGGTTCTTAAAAATGATTCAATTTAACTCTTTTTTTGAGCTGTGAAGAAAAAAACAGGGCAATTCAAGTTGTTTGGGGGTTCCATCACAACTTCCAAAGCAGAATTTTAAAACTCCTGCAATGGGTGTTTGTAGGTTTCTGGCCATATTAATAATTATGGCTTCCAAAGTGGAAACTATTTTCAAATACTGTTTCATGGTAATATTGTTCTTTACTAAGAACTTAACTTTCTATGATCATTATGATTATTATTGTTTTTAATAACACACATACAGTCTTTAAGACTTATATAGCACTTTCTTCACAATTGTGTCTGGTGCATAGCAAATGCCTAATAAGTGCTTTTTCATTCATTCATTTGTTGGCCCTGTGAAATGGGGTAGCATAAGCACTATCTCCATTTTTAAAGGAGAAGATATTGAGGTTCACAAAGGGTGAATTATTTACCCATAGTCTATGTGACCTAGAGAATGTCTAAAACAAAATTCTAATTAAGGTCCTCTGTCTCCCAAGTCCAGGTACCCAGATGTAATGGAAATTTGAAGATCTTCCTTGCCCCTTAATAGGCCAAAGGAAACTTGAAGATCTTCCCTACTCCCTAATAGGCCGAATATAATCACATGGAGCCTATGGTGGGTGGAATTTTCTGGACAGGTGGAGCAGAGCCCAGAGGAAGCTATGAGTCAGAGAAGTTAGATGGAGGGAAGAGAGAAGACACAGGTAGGGAGACAGCTAAGTTTCTGAACGTTTGTGGGAAGGTTTTGGATGATGTTGCTCTCTGTAGTGTTATTGTATATAGATTTCTTTGTTGCTATGATGAATTTGGTTTTCTGGTCTTGGAATTTGGCTTTCTGGTGTCTGAATAAATGTTTTGCTTCTGTCTTCTATATGTAGAGGCTGTTATATTTTGTGATTCAGAGTGCTATGAATATCATGTCGGCTCTACACTTCTAATTAATTAAGGTCCTCTCTCTCCAAGTCCAGGGACCCAGACTAATGTGATAGGCAGTCATTCCAACCTTCCTTCCTTTGCTTGGGGCTAATCCTCACACAGAACATTACTTTTTTTCCCCCTACACATAACATAATTCTTTAAGGCTCATCTGAAAAACTAACACCTCTGTAAAGTCTTCCTTTATCTCTCTCTTCTCTTTAATTTACAACTATACAATATAATTTGGGAAAATGACATGCTGTCTTACTATCACTTTTACATTCTATTTAAGAACAGAGTTGCTTCTTTCATAAGCCTACCTGCTCTCTTCTCTCCACTACCCCTAGATTACCTACCTTCAATTAAATGTGTTGAATGTGGAATCCCAGAGTCCACCTTACAAGAAAGGTGACCTCTTAGTAATGTTTATGTCTGATATTCTATTTCTCTCTGTCCACAACATTTTCATCATATTGGATCAGGCCAAGGAATCAATGTTACATAGCATTTCCATGAATTAAATGTTTTATGGCTTAGAATGAACAGGATTTTAGTGGCTTTATTCTTTTCATTTCTCCCAAATTGAATGTAATTAGTGATAGAGTGAAATGATTAACAGATTTTCTTCCTGATTGATGGGTTACAGTTACTTCTGTTCCTCATCTGATTGAAGGGTTTATAGTTCATCAAAAACTGTTCTAGCAGTCTTACACATAGACTTGACACTGTCTGCTGAATGAAAAGCAGGAAATAAGGATTCTTCCCCTACTGACTATGCCGTTAGGAGATTTAAGGACTTTTCCTGTTGTAGCTGGTAACAATACTGGCACGTGCACTGGCATCAGAGGTGAGGAAATGTCACTGCCAACATTTAGGTGGGCTAAACTTAAATCTGTTTAAAGCAGCAGCGGCATCTGGGCTGCTGTGGGAGTGGTGACGACAATGCAGACTGAGGTATGTGTATTGCTCACAAACACATACACACACATCATCTTTTACAGTGCTAACATTGTTATCTGATGTAGCAGTGTTGACAGAGCTTGAACTGGTGCCCGTCCTTTTGATGAGGAACGAGGTGGAACGGGTGCTAGCTGGAGGGAATGTTTCCTTTTTAGGAGGCAGAGAAGTAAGGTGATACACGAAAACACTGTTAGAGTAGCATAGCTTAGGCAGCCAGTGTAGCCAAAGTTTTCAGCTTCAAGATAGCAGAGAATATGAAAGTCAGTAAAATCAATGGTCATGGTGTAGAAGAAGCCACTCAAGCACTGGGAGGAAAGAATCAGTTTCAGAGAAATAACTTGGTGGGCACAGATTGTGGCCACCGAGCCAATTTTAGCTGCAGAAAGACTGTGTTCTGGCCTTTTGTGTTTGGCAGATTAAGTGCAAGAATTACAGAAAGGACAAGAATGAAATTGATCTAAACAGCTAAGAGGCCTGAATGCTGATCATGCCAATCAGAAACCACAGACAGCCACTGATGCCAATATAAAAACCACACTGAAAAGAAAAGCAGGAAATAGAACATGGTACTTGTCTAACCACAGGAGAAAACTGTAACCAGAGACAGGTAACATTTTTTTTTTTGAACAACTGGAGGAGGTGATGAAAGAAGCAATGTGAGTAGAAGCTTCATCCACGAGAGCATTTCCAAAACTCTGAGAAGGTAAATTAGAGCAAAAGACACAGGCAAATATTTCTTTCTATTACAATTCACTGCATCATCTAGCGATCTCATGGTCTAATGAACAGCTACTTAACCTCCTCTTCATCCTATAGCAGGGCTAGGAGCTAGACCTGAGATTTCATTGGTATAGGGAACTCACAGGATGAGAAAATTCTCCTGGTTAACGCAAACGGTCAACTTCTCTGTGACTTACAATTTTAGAGCTGAAAGCACTCAGAGGCCTGGGCATTCCACTAAATCCAACCATTCTGAGAATGAGAATCTCCATGCAACTATACTACAATAACTCCAATATACCCCAAATCCTGAAAGTCTGAATAAAGGATATCTATCAATCAATTTATTGAATGACCAACTGATGGAAACATATGTAAATAATCATTATGATTTCAAGGTTAAATATTTCAAATGATGTATTAGGAAACTGAAAATCCATGTATAGTTTGTTTATCTGTTTGTACAGGTACATGTGTAGATAACTACAAATATACATATATATGCCTATGTATGAATACACATGGGAGAAGGAAGAGATAAGAATGAAAGCTATTTTTGAGTGTATAGATGAATATATGTGATATAATATATGTGCATTTTTAATGTATGGATATATTTTCACACATCTACATATTTTTATATAAATAAATATATAGATATTTTTTCATGCATCTATACACAGAGTAGTTAATTTGTTTCAACAGAATGACCCACTGAATACAATTAAATTCAACAAATATTTAATTTGTGCCTACTATGTCCAAACCAATTTGCTAGGCAATAGGCAAACAAAACTAAAAAGTGAACAGATATAGACTTCAAAGCCCTTTCCTTCTTGGAAAGATATAACATGCAACCTGATGAGTAAACACAAAGCAGTCTGAAGAGGCAGAGCACACTAACAACTGGGGACAGAAAAAAGGAAGGCTTCACAGAAGAGGTGGCATCTCAGCTGAGTCTTGAAGGGAAGAAAGCTTTGCTTGGATAGTGAGCAGATTTTCCTTTAGTATTATTGCTTTTTCCTTCTGTTCTTCTAGACTGACCTATGCATTGCATTTTGTGCTTTTGCATTCCCAATCTATTATTCCTTTTCTCTCTCTCTCTCTTTTTGGTGAGAACTGACATTACAGATTCCAATTTTTCTCTTTTCTGCCTATTATTTTTGCTATGCAGGCCATAAATTCTCATTTTATAATTCTCATTTCTCTTTTGAACCACTCAGGAAGATTATTATAGATCCATTCTCCTCACATTCCACAGGGTCCTCTGTCTCATCAAGTATTTTATCATTTTCCTTTCAGTATTTATGTATGGATGCCTAAACTTGCTTACTAGATCTGATGGCTATATTTCATTCTGTTAATGTTTTCCCTGTTGATTTATATGCTTATGTTCAAGGGCTTTGATTTTTCTTTTTCCTAAGATTGTTGGTAATTTCAGTTTCTCTGCCTACCTCCCCATTTTCTCCCTTTGTTCACTTTCTGACTCCCTCCCCTTTGATGGTGGTTTCCTTGTGTGCTGGATCTCAAAGTAGCTCAGCTTCCTCCCACTTAGGACAATTCATGCTTCATCAGCTTAGGTCATTGCCCCAAGTGACTTTTGGGGTCCTAGCTGATGCTGAGCTCCCTCCCTCAGCATTACTGAAGAGCTATAGAGAGCCCCTGGCATATTGTCCCATGGTCTTGCCTCACTCCCTGTATTTCTCAGTACTCTTGCTTGGCCCCAGCAGTTCAAAGCATTTGTATTAAGGGGTTGATTTATATAGTTTGGATCTCCGCAGCTGTTCTTCCACTCTCTCACTCTCTTGTAGCACAGACCACTGTTGGGCCAAATAAACTTTCATAGTCTGGAGCTGGAATCTCCATGACACTGAGAAGAAGGCAGTAGTGAAGGCAGTGCGGGGGTGGAGTATGGGGTCAGGTTTTGTGGCTAGCATGCATATCAAGGTCTGGGATCAGCTAGTGCAGCCTGATTGTTGGTGTGGAGGCAATAGGGGAGGGATGCTGATTGAGATCAGCAAAAAATCTTCTTTTGAACTGTGAATGTTCTAGACCATGGAGAAAGCTTAAGATTCTTTATCTTTGGCATATAATTTCTACTCTGGAGAGGTCTGAGAGGTTGTGGGGAGCAGAGAAAATGTCTAGTTAGCCATCTTGTTGGTCATTTGGCCCAGAAGTCATGATAGAAGGAAGGTAGTAGAATTTATTGCACATCTTTATCTGTGTATTTCTTGACCCCCAAATAGAATAATTATACACTCACTCATCTAAGCAGGTTAATTCAAAATAACTACTTAATGTTTAGATTGTGTCTGTATGGTTCTGATAACTGGTGAATCTGGAAAAGACAAATGAAAGCTAGGGAGATATGCAGGAGAGGAAGGAAAAAGCTAAAAATGAATAGCATTAAGAAGTATCTGATAGCAAAATACATGTCATTGTGCATCACAGTCTTTACAAAGTTTATCTACTTTTCATGACAGTTACACTAGCAGCAAATGGCAGATAAATAAAATAAAGCCAACAATATAGTGAATGTGATTTGTCAACAGAGACAAGAAAACCCGCACTAGCATAGAAAATGAGTTCTTTTCTTCAACATTTTTAAGCTTTTTAATTTAGAAAAGACATAAAAACAAACAAATGTGTTCTCTTTCAGGGAGTAGTTTATTCCTCTGATAATGAAGAAATGATAAGACTAAAACATACTACTAAAGATTCCCCTAGTCAGTGACTATTATTGTTATGGGAAAAAATGCTGTACTTAAAGAGCTGGGAGGCCCTTGTTCTGGTTTTTTGCCTCATTCTTTATTGGTTCTGTGACCTTAGACAAAGCCAAGTAACTTCTCAGGTACATCATGTTTAAAATGGAGATACTAATCTCTGCACCCTACGTACTTCTTCGGTAGACCAAGTGAGACAGGCATTGTGAAAGTTCTTCAGAATGATAAAACACATTCTATATTCTTGTCCTTAAGTAAGATAAATTATTCTCATGATTGCTTTATGATCTGTAGGTAACCTATTTCTATTGGTTAAATAAACACGTGGCTTCCTGCTTTGGTTAAACTGAAGTAAGCATTGTTGAAAGAATAATTATTGGGAAAAAAAGAATATCTATAAATTATAAAAAAAAAAAGCCTTGGTGAGAAATCAATGTTGTGGGTGCTTTCTTTAATAAGATTTTAAAAGATATTTTTTATATCATCTTTTCCCCTCCAAAATTAATAATGCTGATGGAACCAGGAGGGTATAGGCTACATTTTATAATAAGGATGCAAATAAGACAAGAGTACAGAATAACATTTGTTTTATTCATCAGTCTCTTTTTTTCTTGCCTTCATCTTTTTTGACCTAGGATTACAATCATACTGATGAAACACTTTACCACAGCTATCATCAGTTTTTATTGAGAAGCATACAGGATGCCCTGTTTTAAACATTTAAGAGTTTGAATGTCTGCTTTTTTCTTTAGAGGGGTTATATTTCTATGTTTCATGCCAGCACTTTTTTTTTTCATTTTCACAGATACCATTATCTTCTTTCTTTGGGGCTCACTTCTAGATACCTGAATACAATGAGCTCCTTTCACTGGGCAACAAAAGGTAAACTATTAATAATCTTAATACAGGCACATATGTGGCATCATATGCAGAGGCATAAAATTAAACTTGAAGTCTCAGATGATTAAACTAGAATTTCACTTGTACTGCTGAAAAGCAAGAAATATTATTTAGTCTACAGAAACCTGTAAGTAGTAGCAAAACAAATATTTGGTTGACTTTGGAACATTAATGTTTTTATTACTTGTGACAAGCATGGAAAATAAAAACAGCCTGACCAAGCATATTCCAGTCTGCAAATAACACACCTCTTAGTCAATCTCGTGATGCATACTAAAATGTGATTTTAAACTTAAAGATTCTCATAGTGTGGAATGCAATCAGTCTCTTCATATATAGAATAAAGATTCTAGAATATGTATTTATGTAACGATTACATTATTCAATTTAACTTGGAGGAAAATGGATTACTTTTGAAGTTTTTTTTTGCTAGTATTAAAAAACAAAAAATGTTAATTCCAAACAAGTAAAAAACCTGTGGATATTGTCATATGATAGGTGCAATTCCATTAAAAAGTTTAAAGCCTATCTGGTACGCTGGATGCAATAACTGTTCATGTACTTATAAATGGAATATGTCTAGGCATTTTAACAATCACTTTGATCATTTGCATTATATTGCTTAAGTGTTATATGGAAACTAAATAAGAACTTAAAACTGGGGTAAGAATAAGGGAGATAGAAACAATTCTAAAGGGATAAGGGCCCTGTGGACTGTTATATGATACCATGTCTGGATGCTCTCCGGAATGTTAAGGTTTAGGTCACAGCTCAAACTCAGAATTAGGTAAGGTAAACAAACTGAAGGATTTATGTAGCTATCTACTGGTTCCTCAGACTGAGTCCAGAAGATTAAGTGGAACTTCACTTTAGATGCCCTAAAGCCAGTACAGAGCATGTCCTAAAACTGAACAGTTCTCAGTGATTTTATTCTTTAAGGTCCTTTAAAAAGTGAATATACCTGGTAAAAGAATAAGTGTTTTTTTCCCTATTAACCCCTTCCCATTTTGATAGGGTAAAGAAATCTTCACTTAAAAAAAAAAATCTGATACTGTTATCTGTGTTGTCTGTGTTAATTAGCTATTGCTCTATTAGTGGAAATACTCCACAGTATTTTGAGACATGACTTGATTTGCTAACCCTGTTGTTATAAAATGTGTAAAACACGGAGGTGTATGTGTGCCATGGGAAAAACCTTTGTCCCTGTCACAGAGGAAGTCCCAGATCAAAGTGGGATTATTCCCTAAGGCTACTGAGGTCCAGACACTAATCTCTGTGGATGACATTAAGTTGATTGCAGCCCTGCACCATCACAGAGGCTGCAGAATGAGATCTAAATCACTCAGAAGAGTCTGACAATTATTCACAATGGAAAAATAAAATGGATGAAGAATGCCTATTGTCTGGAACAGTAGTGCCAAACTCAAACAGAAAGGGATCCTTGTAGCACCACATATTAACTGTGAAAACCAAAAATTAACATTGCCTATTTTTATTTTATTTTAATTTAATTTATTTTATTTTTGCAGGGGAAAAGGCAGGGCAGTTGGTGTTAAGTGACTTGCCCAAGTGGCTAGTGTTATCCGAATTTGAACTCAGGTCCTCCTGACTCCAGGACCAGTGCTCTGTTCACTGTGCTACCTGGCCACCCCTACTTTTATTTATTTTGTTAAACATTCCCAATTACATTTTAATCTAGTTTGGGCCACACTGGCCTGTTGGTAATGAGTTTGACACCTCTGATCCAGACAATAATTTACTGCTGCATGGACAACCTATACCAGTAGTTCTCAACCTTCCTAATGCTGCGACCCTTTAATACAGTTCCTCATGTTGTGGTGACCCCCAACCATAAAATTATTTTCATTGCTACTTCATAACTGTAATTTTGCTATTGTTATGAATTGTAATGTAAATATCTGATATGCAGGATGTATTTTCATTGTTAGAAATTGAACATAACCCACAGGTTGAGAACCGCTGACCTATAGAGTCGTTCCAACAATACATAGTGAATAGACACTGTAAAAGAATGATGAGACAGACCTAGAAGTGAACAGAAGGAGAAAAATGACCTGGCTTGCCTTTGGTAAGGTAACTTTTTTTGTATCATCTTTTTAGCAGCAATACTTTTCTGCATTGATAGATGACTATTAGTAGTGGAATACTATAGTTGCCAAAGAAGTGAGGATAAGGATCACCCAAGGACAATGGTAGGTATGAACAAGCGATAACACGTTACATATGAGAAATGATAAAAGAAGCATCTTAAAGAATGTTATCAGAGAGAAAAATGGGTAGCTGTATAGTGAGGGTGAGGAATAATCCAAGGACAGACTGTGCTTCATTGGATGCCAAGAGACATCTTATGCAATGGCAAGAAGATGTGAGGAATTCTCTCCACATCCCCCACGAATGGTGAACTCCCTGAGGTGAATATATGGGAAGGCTTAGACGAAAGTTGCGAAGAAAGGAAAGCTTTGCATGATTGCACCTATGCAACTTGCATTGTTGGAAGTTACATCCACGTTTATTATCGATCTGAAACCTCTCCATTTAAATCTTTGTATTGCTTGATGGTACACTTGATAGATTTACATTATAAAATAGGCCACAGAAAATTCCCTTTAGGATTCTGATATTTTCTACTTATGTTGATAACCATTTTCTATATTCTTGCAAGTAATGTTTCTCTTGTCTTCTTACTTTACCTTGCTATCCCTGCTTTGGATGAGTATCTAAAGCATTATTCAAATCCAACTCATCTTTCAAGATGTAGCTCAAGTCTAGCTTTAATCTCCATCATCTTTATAAAGCCTTCCCTCACTATTCTAGCCAAGGTTTTCTTTTATCTCTGAGTTCTCATAGTATTTACTGCTCAAATCACAAAATTTATTTAATTAAATAATGCCTTCTCTTGCTCTCTATTAAATATAAATCTAATTTCCCCAACAAAATTATATTCTTTTCACAGGTGAACTATCATTTCATAATTCCTTTGTGTGCTCAAAATACCTCTGCTGCAAGACTGGGTACAGAGATGGTATTCAATAAGGCTTATTTATTTCTTTATTGCTAATAACTTGGGATAAAAAATAAAAATCTCATCATCTGTTCTATCAACAGTAAGTATATGAAATTTCACCTGCCATTTTGTACATCTTATCTTAGGCAGGAAGAATGTGAAACTGGTAAATCTTTCCAATAATGTCTGGTACACACAGCTCCAAATCACACTATTTCATAGGAAGTGGTTTGCATCATGACATAACAATCATCTAACAGAGGCATTATCTTTTGCCAACTAGAGTCATTTCTTAGTTAAAAGGGGCCATGATCAGAGATGATACCACTAAAATAAAAAAAAATGTTATTCATAACATGTGGTGGCAAGTAGTTAAAGACTGTGGCAGATACTGAGGCAAATTTTGATCTCACTATGGTAAAAAAAAATGACAAATTGTTAGCTGAGGAAATTAACATGTACTAGAATTCTGTTATGAGCTTTCTCTCAAATTAACATTTCCTTAATAATGTCTTTTTGCCTATCTTTCTCCCTGCCCCTGCTTCCTTTTCCCCTGTAAATATTTTTTGAGTAACTTGTAATGAATAAAACATTCTGTTAGAGCTGTGAAGGGAGGGGAAAACAACACAGAGTATAGCAAAAAAGAGCACTGAATCAAAAATTTGGGTTTTGGTAGGGCTCTGCCATGAAATAATTGCTTAATATTAGGCAACTCAGTTATGTCTTGAGGCCTGAGTTCCTCTATCAGTAGTAAGATGAATGGTTTAGAAAAGATCATTTCTAGGGTTCCTTTTGGCTCAAAAATGCTATGATTTCATAAATAACCCCACAGTTCCTGACCATAAGAAATTAAAATTTGGTAGGGGAGATAAGACATGTACACACATAAATATAATTAATACAGGATGGCATATATAGGAAGTATAACCAGGGAGGTACAGAGCACTAGGAGAGTTTAGAGGAAAGATAGATCACTTAGGGCTGGTGGAGGAGAGAAAACAAGAAAGGAAAGCTCAGGGGAAGAAGCAGTATTTGAGCTGACTCTTCTTGAAGAATAGGCAGGATTTATTTGGGGGTACTGAAAGGAAGTGTGAGAGGGTGATTCATATACAGGGAGCATAAGAAACAGCTTGAGAAAAGGTATTTTAGGAAGACAAAATCTGCTTTGGCAGACATGAAGGGTATGTGCAGGGGACCAGTAAGAGGAAAGATTGGAAAGCTAGTCTGGGGCTGAAGGGTATCAATATTTCAGGCTAAGGAGAACTGATTTTTTTTTGTTTTTTGGTGAACAGTGAGTGATTATCAAAGATTTTTAAATAATACTTTAGGAAAGCTAGTCAGATGGTAATATGCCCAGTGAATTAGATGATGTTAGATTGGTTAAGGGACTGCTGCAATTGTCCAAGTGAGATATATCAAGTAGGTAAAATAGGGGAGTATCAAGGAAAATGAAGAAAGATAGTGTCAGATGGTAAAGACATTAGGAAACAGAAACTGATAGGACTTAGATTCAGGAATCACTCAGAATTGAGAGTTGGAAGGTACTTTAGAAATCCAACTCCATTTGAGGAAAGAGAGTAGTGGTCAGAAGGGTTAGGTAAGACTGTTGACTCATAATGATTTTGTATTCTATCAAAATTCCCAGATCTTTTGCAGACAAATTACTATCAGTCCTTTTCCCTTATCTTATGAAGTTGATTTCTTGAACCCAAATGTAAGATTTCACATTGAATCCTATCAAATTTTACCTTATTAGATTCATTGTTTCAGATTCAGTCTTCCAGACTATTAAGATCTTTTTTGGATCCTGACCTAGCTGTCACTGGCAAATTTGATAAGGATGTCACCTATACCATTATCAGAGTCACATGTTAAAAAGCAGAGGGCCAAGGTGGAGTCAAGATGGCAAAGTATAAAAACACTCAGTCAAAGTTCCCACAAATTCCCCTTCAAACAACTTTAAAATAATATATCAAATTAAATTCTGGAGTGGCAGAACCAAGATAAGATTGGGTGAAGGAATTTTTTCAGCCCTCGATAACTTAGGATGTCAGCAGGAAAGGTCTGTCTCACCAAGGGGTGGTCAAGTCTGGAGTGCAGAGCAGATCGTGCAGCATAGGTCTATGAACCTGGCAGAGGGTCTTGGAGGTGGCTGCATTGGTGGCAGCAGTAGTTTCAGGAACTCTTAGCCCATGGGTGGTAAGGGGGTCACACAACTAGTAAGAAGGAGATTTCAGAGGATCTTTGCTGGTGCTGAGTTGCACTGCCCATGCACAATTTCTGGGTCATAGTCCCAGAGCCAAAAGGAGTGATACCACTTGCAACTGTAGGGAAGCTGGGGCTATGGTCTCAGATCCAGGATGGAGAAGAGTGCTTGTGGCTAATCACAGGAAAGTAGGGATGCTGGACCCAATTCCAAGATGGAGGGAGTACTAGCAATTGTGGCTTCCAGAGAGCTGCGGCACTGGACACATTTCAGGACCAGGATGAGTGCTAGTGCTGGTGCTTACAGGGGAACAAGGTCTTATTCCGGGTAAAGATCAAAAAACACACCAGTAGAACAGTGACTATACTTGTCCTTTTATTTTGATGGCTGAAAGCTACCTAGTTAATTTAGGGTTTACTGGATAGATTTCTTTCTCAAAGACCAAGCCTTAAACCCAATTCACTCTGGAGCTCATAGATTGGACAACAGGTCCCTGACTTTCTAGTTCAGAGTGAATGTAAATAGTAACTGTTTCTCTTTTGGTCAGCAACCCTGAGGGTGTTCCCCGACCAGTTTGATTCCCCCACCTTCATCCTCCCCATGCCCCCTGCCCCTGGATTAAAGAGGCCATCTCTTGGCTCACTTCTTAAAGAGGTCAATTCACTGAATGGGCTTTACCTCACTCAAAGTGAGAACCTGAAAAGACCTTAGCTTAAAAGGGCCAGGGTCTTCCACTACTACTGGGCCATCTCCAGTTGTCCTGATGAATATCTGGCCATTGGACCTAGATGGCTCTGGAGGAAAGAGTGAGGCTGGTGACTCTGCACAACCCTCCCTCACTCAGATCAAAGTCAACTGCAAGTCATGTCATCATCTATGTCCCTGATGTCATGGCCCTCTTTGAGAAGAAAGGACAAACACAACCACCTTAGGACCCTCAGAGCTAGCAAGGCCTGAAGTTTAAGACAATGTTCCCTCCAGCTGGGGAACAAAGCCCATCTTTAACATGAAGTTCAAAGTCAAGAAGTAGGCTGAAAAAATGAGCAAACAACAAAAAAAGAACCTGACCATAGAAAGTTACCATGGTAACAGGGAAGCTCAAGACACACACTCAGATGAAGACAATGAAGTAAAACAGCTACATGTAAAGCCTCAAAGAAAAATATGAATTAGTCTCAGGTCCAAAAAGAATTGAGAGTAATGCAAGAAAATCATGATGAAAAGAGTAAACAGCTTAGTAAAGGGTACATAAAAAAGACTGAAGGAAAATAACACCTTAAAAAAGAGAATTGGCAAAATATTAAAAGAGGCACAAATCGACTAAAGAGAAGAAAACCTTAAAAAGCAGAATTGGCCAAAGGAAAAAGAGGTATAAAAGCTCACCAAAGAAAATAATTCCTTAAAAATTAGAATTAGGCAAATGGAAATTAATGACTCTATGAGACATTAAGAAACAATAAGACACAGCCAAAAGAATGAAAAAAATCGAAGAAAATTTGTGAAATATTTCATTAGATAAACAAATGACCTCAAAAATAGATTGAGGAGAAATAATTTAGGAATTACTGGATTACTTGAAGGAAATGATCAAAAAAAGAGCCAAGCATCATTTTTTTCAAGAAATTATGAAGGAAAACTGCCCTGGTAACCTAGAACCAGGGGATAAAATAGAAATTGGAATAATCCACTGATTACCTCTTGAAAGCAATCCAAAAATGAAAACTCCCAGGAATATTATAGTGAAACAATTCTGGAGCTTACAGTAAGTATCACACAAGATTTAAGAGGTTCTACATTAAAGGATTAGAGGGCTTAGAACAAGATATTCAAGAAGATTACAACCAAGAATAAGCTATCCAGCAAAACTGAATATAATCCTTCAGGAGAAAAATGAATATTTAATGCAATATAGGACTTTCAAACATTCCTGAAGAAAAGACCAGAGCTAAATAGAAAATCTGACTTTGAAGAGAAGCATGAAAAGGCAATCATGAAAGAGAAATAAGGGAATCAATATGGTTAAAATGTTTACATACCTATATGGGAAGATGATAATTTTAACTCCCAAGAATTTTTATCATTTTTAGGAAGCTTAGAAGGAGTATACATAGATGAGGACATGAGTTTGATTTGACTATGATGGGATGATATCAGAAAAATAAAATTAAGCAGTGAGAAAGAAGGATACACTGGGAGAAGGCAGAAGGGAGAAGAACAGAGAAAATAATTGTGAAATTCAATAGGATGAACTCACCCATAAAACAGAAGTGGAAAGCAGAATGGATTAAAAAAAAGAATCCAACAATATGTTGTTTATAAGAAACACACTTGAAACGGAGAGATACACTGAGTAAAAATAAGGGGCTGGAACATAATCACTTATGCTTCAACTGAGGTATATAAAAAAAGTATATATATAATATTGAATCAATTATGATTCAATCATAGTCATAAATCATTTGCAAAAGCAAAAACAGACATAAGAGAAAAGGAGGGAAACTGCATTTTGCTAAAATATACCATAGACGATGAAATAATATATTAATATTAAACATACATGCACCAAATGGCATAATATATACATTCCTAAAGGAAAAGCCAAATTAGTTACAGGATAAAATAGATAGTAAAATTCTAGTAGAGGGAGGGACCTCAGCTTTCCCCTCACAGAACTAGATAAATATAACCATAAAATAAACAAGAAAGAAGTTAAGAACATGAATAGAATGTTAGAAGAGTTAGACATGATAGGCTTTTTGGAGAAAACTGAATTGAAAATAGAAAGGAGTACACCCTTTTCTTAGCTGTGCATGGCATATTCAGCAAAAATGAACTATTTATTAGGACATAAAAACCTCACAAACAGAAATATTCATTGAATCTTTTTCAGATCATAATGCTATTAAAATTATATTAAATAAAGGATCCTAGAAACAGAGATCAAAAATTAACTGGAACCTAAAAAATCTAATCCATAAGAATGAGTGGGTCAAAGAAAAAAATTATAGAAACAATAATTTCATTAAAGAAATTTTGTCAAAATACAATACTCATTCCTATTAAAAATATCAGAAAACACAGGAATAAATGGATCTCTCCTTAAAATGATAATTATTATCTATTGAAAACCATTAGTAAGCAATATCTATAATGGCAATAGACTAAAGGTCTTTCCAATAAGATCAGGAGTAAAGCAAGAATGCCTATTATCACCACTATTATTCAATATTGCTCTAGAAATGCTAGCTACAAGACAAGAAAAAGAAATTGAAGTAATAAAAATGGGCAATAAGGAAACAAAGTTATCACTCTTTGCAGATGTTATACTTAGAGAATCAACTAAAAAGTAGTTGAAACAATTAACAATTTCAGCAAAGTTGCAGGATACATAAAATAAATCCACAAAAATCATCAGCATTTTTATATATTGCCAACAAAGTCCAGCAAGAAGAGATAAAAAGAGAAATTCCTTTTAAAATAACTGCCAGTAATATAAAATATTTGGGAGTTTACTTGCCAAAACAAACTTAGGAACTATGAACACAATTATAAAACAATTTTTCAAACAAAGTCAGATCTAAACAAGCAGAGAAATATTAATTGTTCATGGATAGGATGAAACAATAAGATAAAAGGCAAACTCTACCTAAATTCATTTATGTATTCAGTGTCATACCAATTAAATTACCAAAAATTATTTTACAGAGATAGAAAAAATAATAGTACAATTTATCTGGAAGAAAAGATCAAGACTATCATAGGACTCAATAAAAAAAAATGTGAAGGTAGATTGCTTAGTGGTACCATAACTCATTCTATTACAAAGTGGTATCATCAAAACATTTTGGTACTAGCTAAGAAATAGTGGTGGATCAGTAGAATAAATTGAGTTCATAATACGGTCATGAATGACCACAGTAATCTAGTGTTTGGCAAACTGAAAGATCCAAGATTCAGGGATAAGAAATCACTATTTGATTAATGGGAATTAATTAATGGGAAAATTGGAAAGTAGTTTGGTAAAAACTACAGGTAGCTAGGTAAGGACTGAAGTCAGGAATACTAGCCTTCTTGACTTTAAGTCTGGCCTCTGATACCAGCTGTGTGATCTTGGGTAAATCACTTAACCCTGTCTGCCTTAGTTTTCTCATCTGCAAAAAGAGCTGGAGACGGAAATGGCAAAATACACCAGTATTGTTGCCAAGAAAACCCCAAATGGGGTCACAAAAAATCAGATATGACTAAAAAGATTCAACAACAACAATAAAGACCAACATTTTACATCCTGTATAGAGATAAGGTCAAGATGAGTTTATGATTTAGAGACATAAAAGGTGATCTCATAAAGATACTAGAGAACCATGGAATATTTTACCTTCATACTTATAGATGAGGGAAGAAATTATGACCAAACAAGATATAGAGAGCATCACAAGATATAAAATGGATAACTCTGATTACATGAAATAAAAAGTTGTTGCACAAAAAAGCCCAATGCAGTCACAATGAGAAGGAAAGCATGAAACTGAGAAAAACTTTTTACAGCAAGTTTCTCTAATAAAGACCTCATTTCTCAAATGTGTAGAGAAAACTTAGTTAAATTAATAAGAAAACGAGTCATTTCCCAACTGACAAATGATCAAAGGATATGAACAGGCAGTTTTCAAAATAAAAGATCAAAGCTATCTATAGCCATATGGAAAAAATACTTCAAATCCCTACTGATTAGAGAAATGCAAATTAAAATAACTCTGAGCTACCAACTCACACCTATCAGATTGGCTAATGTGACAGAAAAAGAAAATGACAAATGTTGTAGGTGATGTGGAAAAATAGGGACATTAATACACTGTTGGTGGAGTTGTGAATTGATTCAACCATTCTGGAGATCAATTTGGAACTATGCCTAAAAAGCTATAAAACTGTGCATACCCTTTGACCCAAATACCACTCCTAGGTTTGTATCCCAAGAGATCAAATAAAAGGGAAAAATGACATATATACAAAAATATTTGTAGCAGCTCCTTTTGTGGTGATAAAGCATTAGAAATTGAGGGGCATCAATTGGGGAATAGCTGAATAAGTTGTGGTATATAATAGTGATAGAATAATATTATGTTATAAGAAATGACGAGCAGGATGCTTTCTGAAAAACCAGGCAAGATTTACATTACCTGATATAAAGTGAAATAAGCAGAACCAGAAGAACATTGTACATAGTAATGTATCTCCAGAAAAAGAAATGATTGACTCTGAAATGCAGACTGAAGCATACTTTTTAAACTTTCTTTATTATTCTTTTTTTTTGTTCTGTTTTTTCTTTTGCAACATGGTTAATATGAAAATGTTTTACAAGACTGCACATGTATAATCTATATCAAATTATTTGCCTTCTTAAAAAGGAGGCAGGGAAGGAGGGGAGGGAGAGAATATGGAATTCAAAATTTAAAAAAATGAATGTTAAACTTTTTTTGTTTACATGTAATTATGAAAAAAAGTAGTAATAATAATAATAATGATAATAATAATGATATAGCAGAAGGTCAGCTCAAATCCCTGGGGCACTCTGCCAGAGACCTCTTTCCAAGTTGACATCAAACAATCAATTATCTCTAAAGAAGGGAAACTCACTACTTCCCAAGGCAGCCCATTCATTTTTGGACACATAATTTTTAGGAAGGTTTTCTGTACATCTAGCCTAAATCTGCTTCTTTGAAGCCTCTAAACATTGTTTCTAGTTCAGACACCTGGAATTAATCAAAACAGGACGTGGTACATGGCTTTAGAGAGTTTCAGAGTTCCAAAGGAGTTCAGAGGAAGAGAAGGAGACAAGTGATAGAAAAAATGGGGTAATGGAAAAAAACAAAGGGTCAGTAATCAGAAAATGTGAGTTCTAGACCTGGTTATTCCACTAACAGTTATAGGACATTCTGCAAATAATTTGTTCTACTGTATTTTTATTTCCTTATCTGTAAATGTAGGGATTTTGTGCCATTTTTTTTTCTTTTTGGAGGGGAAAAGGCAGAGCAATTGGGGTTAAGTGACTTACTAAAGGTCACATGGCTAGTAAGTGTTAAGTGTTTGAGGCTGGATTTGAACTCAAGTCCTCCTGACTCCAGGGCCAGTGCTCTATTCAATGAGCCACCTAAGTGCCCCAACTGTTGGGGTTTTACTAGATGATCTCTAAGGTTCCTGGAAGGTCTAACATTCTATGCTTCCTGAAGGAGGGAACAGAATAGGATCACAGGTGGAAAGGTCACCTTTGTAAAGAAATGATGACTTTTCTCTTCTGAGATAGGAAGAAGACAGGATGAGGAAATATATTTAGAAATTTTAAGGAAGAGAGGAGTAAAGTTGAAATAATTCCTGTTTGATGATCTCCCATGAGTAAAGCAGGTGGTGAGGTCATCTGCTGAGAGGGATGGGACTGGGTGGGGATGAAGGGTTTGTGGAGTGGAGAAAAGATCTAGAACACCCACTGTGGGGAATAAAACTGGGACTCAGCACTACTGGCATGATAAACTTCCAATGTGAAGTTTTCTTCAATCTAGAGTTTCCCCAACTTTTAGAATTTAATAATGTAAAATACATCTACTACCCACATTAAAATAGGTGACGTCAATGCAAAATAAACAATTTTTATTTTTCCTATTTTAACAGCAGAATAGTTGCCAGCCTTACTGAATGATGTAACTGTTATGAAGCTGTTGCCATCCTACCATTATTGGACTAAAAGTGAAAAATTATGCCATAAAGACACGAACCAAAAATATATTTGAAATTAAAGCAGAGTTTGAAAAAAAAAATACAGTTAAACATGTGAAATCTGTGTTTTCTATACTTGCATATATAACTATAAATGTTTTATGTACTCTCAAAAAGTTAAAGAATTTAATCCATTCATCTACCTTATCACAGATGGAATTAGTTCTACCTACTATTAAGAGTACTTAAAAAAAAAATAACACAATTTTGGGGCAGCTAGGTGGCTCAGTGAATACAGCACTAGCCCTGGAGTCAGGAGGACCTGAGTTCAAATGTGACCTCAGACACTTAACACTTACTAGCCGTGTGATCTTGGCCAAGTCACTTAACCCCAACTGTCCTCCAAAAAAGCAAAAAAAGCAAAAAAAAAAGGGAAAAAAGAGTACTCTAAAAATGAGATCCGAAGATTAATTTAAATCTCAGTATGCTATGATATAGTAATAATTGCAATAATAATTCCATTATTTTTATTTTTTTTAATTTTTTTTAAATTTTAGTTTAGCTTGCATCGTTCATTTCCACAAGATTTTGAGTTACATATTTTCTCCCCTTCTTTCCCCTACCCACCGCCCCAAAACAGCCATCCCAGTGTGTCCCACCTCCCCCAGTCTATTCTCTCCTATGTCACTTTTCAGGTAGGGCAGGATGGATCTCCCAACCACAGTGCCTGTGTATCTCAAGTCCCAGTTGGATGTAGTCAATAAT
>CM053587.1:97685206-97707649 GCA_028646515.1 Pseudochirops corinnae | reverse complement strand
AAAAAAAAAGAGAAAAAAATAAAAATGCTTGTTGATTGACTGGTTAACTTTTATTCATTAGATTTTCTGAAGCCTTTCATCCAAGCTTTAAAAATATATATGTATATATGTTAAAATAGAACAATAGTATTAAAATCAATGATGATGTAGTAGATTTACATAGTATTTGTCTTCCTTAATGTTAAAATCATTTTTGCATGCCCTTAACTCACAACTGTCTCGTCAGGAGGGAAATGCATACTATTTTCTCTTAGCAGATTAATAACTCTATCATGACTTCACTCATACCTGGACTCACTCTCCAAACTCCTGTCCTAGAGAAAACTGCCCTAAAGCCCTGCTCTTCTGACTGCCTCTAACCCCCTTTCTGGGAAATCTCCAGTCGTACCTGGACTGACTCCTCTGAACTTCTTTTAGTCCCAGTAGAGCACCTTTGCCCTGAGGCTCTGCTGTCCTAACCAGTGACTTCCTCCATGGGACCGCCATTTTAGGGAAGATCCCAATCATGCTTCCTCTCACTGAAGCCTGGATCCACTCTCTGAACTCTCTTGCTCCTTCTTCTCCTATGCCACCCTGTCCCATCTCCTTTCCAATTCCTGTATATGTGTAGTCTTGCCTCATTAGAATGTAAACTTCCTTGAGGGTAGTGATTGTTATGTTTGCTTGCATTTGTATCCCTAGAGCTCAGCATTGTGCTTGGGAAATAGTAAGAGCTTAAAAATGGTGTCCGTCTTTAGTCTCTGTCTGCCTCAGACATGGGAAAATAACTGGGATTCAGAATTAGTAAATGATTTTTTTTAAGGTTATATAACAGAATCCAAGCAGGATTCGAATTTAAGTCTCCTGTCTAGCAAAAGAAACTTCCACAAACATTTGTTCAGGAATGCAATTAAATGCTATAGTGCTATTCCTTGACCCAACTGTGTCTTTGTCAGGAAGGAGGAAGTAGGGCTACTACAGGGAAATCAACAATGAATGAAGGAATTCAAATGCACACAAATCTTTCTAGGATCATTTCACAAGCAATTTTTCTGAGTACTATCCAAAGGACTGAAATTACCTTATAACAACAGGGATTAGAAAGTCATCAAATGTCAGGCCTTTATGGCCTTCGATATGCTCACATAACCTCTGCAGAAATCACTCTCAAGTACTTTTATCCCAAAACATGTAATACTAGAAACATAACTGTGAAATATATAGAGAAGTTATAAGAGAGTTCATTATAACGAGATTTTGGCCTCTATACCAAATGTGCTAGTTGGGCTATATCCTTGAATCATACATAACTTGAAATCATCTTTTCAGAATGAAATATGGGGACATAAAACTGATTTTAAAAAATGAAAAGAAGTAATTTTAAGCCAAGAGGGAAAGAAAGCATGTGCCATCTATCTCTACACTGTTTTATAGGCCATTCTTCTCTTCCTCCTTAATTTATTAGTGGGGTTTTATTTGCCTTAGTGAGATTTGGGGAGTTACGAGGTCTTTAAATCTTGGGGAAGGGTTACAGAGGTGAGAAGTAAGCTATGAAACAGTTACTAAACACCTTGAAGTAAAAGAGGCAGATTGTAGACTTATGGATCAAGAGCAGGAATGATCCTTATAAGATAATAACAGTTAGCATTTATATAGTGTTTACTGTGTGCTAGGCACTGTGCTAAATGCTTTACAATTATCTTATTTGATCTTCACAACAATCTGTGAGGTAGATGCTATTATTATGCTCATTTTACAGATGTGGTAACTGAGGTGAACACAAGTTAAGTGACTTGTCTAGGGTCACACAGCTAGTAAGTGTCTGAGGTTGTATTCCTGACTCCGTGCTGTATGCTCAATCTATTGTACCACCTGGTTCATCAAGTATAATATCCATTCCTTTGGACTAGACTCTCATCATGCCCTTCTCCTCCACAACCGTACCCCTCACCTTCATCTTCCTTTCTTGTAACTGCAACAGCACACCAGCCAACACTGTCACTAGAGAGCCTGCCTTCCACGGCAGGAACCAGAGAAAGCATTCTTAAAAACTGATTAGTCTATGTTGAGAACAGATTGTAACTGGGTCAAGGAAGTAAGACTGTCACTCAAGGACATGAAAATTGTTTTGTCTATTTTATCATGAGATTTTACCTCTCCACAATTTTCTTTTTTACTTTATGTCTTGCTATATATCATTCAGGTCTTTCTTACCAGAAGTTTTGATCAAGTTTTGATCAAGAGAACAAAGTCATGTACCATGTTATAGAAAATAACTTTAAGACTGCCACTTCACATGTTAAATGTAAAGTTATTTACATTTTACTTACACCTACTTTTCTTGTTTAGTTTATCTCTTTGTACATACACTTAGTTTGTTGCCATAAATATTAAAGTGAACTTTTAGCTTTCACTTGTGGGATTAATCTATCCAGGCTGACAGAGAAAAGGAGGATCTTTAAACACACACACACACACACACACACACACACACACACACACACACACACACACACGTTGAACTGTGCAATAAATATCTGTGAGATACTTTCCTAACTGAATCTATCATAGTAAAAATGCTCATGTGTGGACTTTAAACCACATGGAATATCATTAAATTCTTAATCATGAAATTGTCAGATAAAAAAATTATTAAAATATTTTCAGGAGTTTTGTTCTGTATTACGCTCAGTGGATACTCCTTTTGATCCTGAAATGCCCATTAGTATTTAGTTTATGGCTTAAAGAAAAAGAAGGTCATTTAAGCCAATTCATTTCACTTTCACAATTGCTAGGAAAGGAAAAAAAGGAAAAGAAACAAATCAGGAGTCCTCCACTGAGGACAGCCTGGTTTATGTCAGATGTGAATGATGATTAATTCTTTCTGACCCTTTCTTAAGGGCAGTGATTTTATTTATTCATTCAGGGTTTTAGTCTCTGGCTTTGAGCTTAACAAATTCAGATGGTTTGAAGAAGAATATATTACTGAGTTTGGTCCTACCATAAACCAAATATCCATTAGCCTCACTAAGTATTTTTACCTAGCACATTTGACATTAAGAAATAAAACCAGAAATAACTAGCTTTTCAGCCTTTTGTAAAGATCATAGTCTTTTAAAGATTTGAATTATTAGTCCATCTTTATTAGCTGGTATTACACACAAAGAAATGGAAACTCATAAGAAAGAGACATCTATATTACTGCAGCAATTTGCTTTACTAAGTGTGCAAAAGGATCTGGATATTTGAAACATCTGGGTCTTTTTAGAATTCATTTTCAGCCCTTAAATCCATCTGCAAATTAAAGTGCCAGATATATAGCACATAGTGTTCGAAGGACCAAATCACCCGGAGTTGCCAAAATACCCAAATATTTAAATACATTAAAAATGGTCTCAGACTAAAATAAAATGGTTTATCAAAGCCAGGTATGTAACCACACATCTCAGTTAAGAAATCTTTCCTGAATGGATTCAACAGGGTACTTAGACCAACTGATGCAGAAAGTTATAGAGCCAAGGTCAAATAAAACTTTCCAAGTACTTCTCATGCAACGATCTTACTCAAGAAATACACATAGGAACCTCTGGATTTATCCTGAGAGTTCACAAAATCCTAACATTCAAATATCTCCGTGCAGAGAAAATTTTCAAAGTTCTGGCATGCATTCAAGGACACCTCTTGTTCTACTTTGCTTCTATAATGGCTCTGCACTGATGGCACATGGAATCATTTTTCATTTAATGAGAAAAGAAATACAATTAGCTTTAAAAGCTACATGTTGTAGTCATTAGGAATTTGTAAAGTTCAAAGTAAAACATAATGTTTGCTGATGCTCACTAATCTGCCATAGTGTAGTATGTTTTTCTATCACTACTTCATTATACTTGTCTCTTTAGTTACTATGTATAAAACTAGAGATGAAAGTCAAATTTAGTGAAAGTCATATAATACCAAAAAAAGAGTTGGAACAAAGTCTTACAACATGGCAAACTACAACAAATGACTACAATTTAAAAAATAAAGCATGACCAACAAATAATAAGGTCACTTATTCATAAGGTGTACCATAGGGTCATTAAAAAAAATGTAAGCATGTGTTTCTAAGAACTCTATTAATGTAGAGAATATGCTAATTTAATTCAATAAATATTTAAGCACCTACTATTTACAAAGCACTGTGCAAGGTATTCTGATCAACAATCCAATAGATATTTACTTAGATGTCCACTGTGTGCAAGACCCTACAGGCAAGCACTAAATCGAAGATGATTTCTGCAATGGATCTAGGAGATAACAGACAAAACTGAAGGAGTACCTTAAACAGTGAACTGGAAGAGATCTTAGAAATCATATAACACAACTATTCAATTTTACAGATGAGGAGACTGAGGTCCAAAGAGGTTAAACAACTTTCCTGAGATCACGCACACACACACACACACACACACACACACACAACACTAATATTAGGACCTAGGTCTCTTGATTCTTAAGCCAATACTCTTTGGGTTTCAGGCAAAATCCAATCTCCCCTATTCCCTGATTCCTCATTTCCATTCCTCTCAACCTTTCCACTCCAAAGTTTCAGCTGGAATTCCTGTTTCATAGGCAACAAAATTCCCTTTGTCTTGAATCTTTTTCCTTTTCCACTCCTCCTTCCATCTACTATTACTGAAACCTGGCTCCCTTTTGATGACATGGCCTCCCTGGCCATCCTTTCTAGTACTGGCTACACCTTCACTCGTTCTCCTTAGCTCACCAATTGAGGTATGAAAGTTGGAATACTCTTTGTTCCTCACTGCCACCTCCAGATTCCTCTTACCTCCATCACTCAGCTACCTCTCTACATATGAGATTCATACTATTCAGATCTACTACCCAGATCTCAGAACTACTACAGATAATCAGGATACTCCTATTCCTTCCTCAATGAGTTCCATACTTGGCTCACAATTTTTCTCTCCTCCCCAACTCCAGTCCTCATACTAAGGAACTTCAATATAGGTATTGATTCTCCTTAAAACATCCTAATCACTCAGTGTCTCACTTCTCATGAGCTATTCCTCCAACCCACCTCAGACATGCACAAAGCTCACCATACCTTTGATTTTGCCATCGAAT
The DNA here is from genome assembly GCA_028646515.1 of Pseudochirops corinnae. Lineage (NCBI taxonomy): Eukaryota > Metazoa > Chordata > Mammalia > Diprotodontia > Pseudocheiridae > Pseudochirops > Pseudochirops corinnae. The sequence continues at coordinate 97,702,546 of CM053587.1, read as the reverse complement.
TTGCCAACAAATGTACCACCTCTGCATTCAAGAAGTCTAAAAATTCCCTTCTCCAACCATAATCTATTGGCTTTTCATCCCTACCTCTCCCTTCCCCTATAAAACTATAATCTTTTGTCCTCACCGTGACCTCTAATCCCTTGACCTCTCAATTGTCTCCCAGTTCATTTCCCCTGCATTGCTTTTTATGGATTATATCCTTTTCCTTTTACTTCTATAATAAACTCCTAGTGGAAAACTATAATTTTATGATCAGCATTTCAAAATAAAATAATTAACACTAACAACTTGTAACTTTATTACTACTTTTCAAGCAGTCTTTAGATGAGAAGCATGTTTGTGTAGTGAGTATTATAGTGGACTCTGAGTTGGACAGCCTAGGTTCTAGATCTGATGTTGCTATTAGCTTGCTTTACATCAAACTACTATTTTTATGAAGATGCTTCTCAGTTCTCTCCATCCAGTCTCAGCCTCTCCCCTGAAGCTTCAGTGGCACATCACCTTTTGTTGTTGTTGTTCAATCATGTGCAACTCTTCATGACCCCATTTTCCTGGTAAAGATACTGGAGTGCTTTGCCATTTTTTTTTCCAGCTCATTTTACAGATGAGGAAACTGATGCAAACAGGATTAAGTGACTTCCCAGGGTCACACAGATAGAAAGTGTCTGAGGCCAAACTAAAACTAAGGAAGATGAATCTCTGACTCCAGGCCTGGCACTCTATCCACTGTACTACTTAACTGCTCCAACATAACCTTTTACTTAGAAGTTATTTCACTTTGTAAACAAACATAGACACACAGTTATATGTGATGACTGACTGACAGACTGGGCTCCTCTCAGCAGTACAAGGTTATAAGACAACTCTAAAAGACTCATGATGGAAAGGGCTATCCACATCCAGAGGAAGAATTACAGAGTCTGAATGCAGATTGAAGCTAACTACTTGCTCACTCTCTTTTGTATTTTGTTTTGTTCCTTCTTTCTCATTGTTCACTCCATTGGTTACAACTCTTCTTTACAACTTGACTAATGTGTAATGCAAAGGTATCTGTAGAACTTATATCAGATTGCATGTTGCCATGGGGTGAGGGTGGGAGGAAATAGAGGGATGGGGAGAAAATCTGGAAATCAAGGGGTAGTAGAATTGAATGTTGTAAACTAAAAGTAAACAAATAAATTTTTAAAAAAGAAGTTATTTCATAATGTATGTCTGGGAGACACCTTAAATATAACATTCCAAATTGAACCCATTATCTTTCTCCCTTAACTCTGCCCTCTTTCCAAACTTCCCTAGTTCTGCCTAGGATACCACCATTCTTCCAGCCTCCCAAGTTTGAAATCTCAGTATAGCCCTCAACTTCTTACTCTATCTCATTCCATACAATGAATCAGTTGCCAAATCCTTTAAAAATCTTCATTAACATCTCTCCCATCTGACCCCTTCTCTTCACTCACACTGCTAACTTCTCTGATTCTCATTAATGATACTCCATCTCCCATCTCCATGCCTTTGTACTGTCCAACCCTCATGCCCAGAATTAACTCTCATCATGTCATCTGCCATACAGAGCTCTTCTTGTCCTTAAAGACGTGGCTCAGACTCTATCCTCTGCATGAAGCCTTACCTGATCTCTCCAACAACTAGTGTCCTCTATCCCAAACTACCTTATATTTAACTACATTGCATATATTTTATTTATTTACTTTATAGTCACACTGCATATATATTTATAGATATACTTATCTTGCTCATTTTGTTTTATTCTTAGTACTTATGATCTCAGTGTCTAGCACAGTGCCTGACATATAGTGGCTAGGTGGCATGGCAGTAAGACTGCCAGGCCTGGAGTCAGGAAGACTCATCTTACTGAGCTCAGATCTGGCTTAAAACACTTACCAGCTATATGACCCTGGGCAAGTCACCTAACCCTGTTTGCCTCAGTTTCTTCATCTGTAAAATGAGCTGGAGAAGGAAATGGCAAACCACTCTGATATCTTTAGCAAGAACCCCAAATGGGGTTAGAGAGTCAGACATGACTGAAAACAACTGAAGAAGAAGAATAACAACAATAAAAAGAAGAAGAAACACTTGCTGACTGATTGCTGATTAACCCTGTATAAATCACTTAATCTCTTGAGGACTCAAGAGTCCTCATTTGTAAAAAGAAATAGATGGCCAGGATGATCTCTAAAGTCTCTTGCCGGTCTAACCTCCTAGTGACTTCTTTTACAGATTATAGATTTGTCTTAGAGATAAAATGAAAAAAATCATTTATTACTATTTAAATACTAAATCTTTAATGAATTGCTTTTACTGACATTTCTTTCAGAATGCAGCATGACAACTATAGGGGTTCACACTTTAGGTAATATTCTACCTATGAATTTTACACAGAAAAAATTTTTTGAAAATTCATATTATAATCTTTGCCATAGTATTAGAGTTTTTAGATTAATGAGGTGTTTTTTGTCATTTTTATACAATTACTCATGAATAATTTGCTTCAAAAATTTGTTCTGGTGACTTCTTAGTATGTCCTAAATCTCATGACCACGGTTCCTTCAGCAGCTATTATATAGCAAGCTTCTCACTAAGTAAGCTAAACAACAATGGGCACGACTGAACTCAGAGTTATGCTGGCTCTTTAAAACTCTTTCACTTCATTCTTTCAATATGTACCAGGAAGGAGATAAGGAATTTATTAGCAAAAGAGAACACTTATTCTAGTAAATTTATCATATGGCATCAGAGGCAACTGACTCAAATTCCCTACCATGGAAACTGGAATTACAAAGTAATTCATCTTTGTAAAAAGAAAACATAAAGTTGAAAAGTCAAAACTGTGTAAAGTTTTGGAAAGTGAATATGAACATGCTTTATAGCTTAAGTATTTTTAGACAAAATAAAACTCTTTCTTCGGTGAAATAGCTTCCTCCAAAGATGTTCTAGCTTAGCAAAAGTAAAAATGAGGTATCTGGGAACGTAGCAAACTTTTACAAATAAATTGCCATATATGACTGACCAGTTTCTCAATACTACTTACATCACATTGCAAAAAAGGAAAAACAAGACAAGACAAAACAAAAGTGAATATTGCCAGTTTTAGAAGCAAATGGATCAACACTCAAATATATACAGAAGTATAAATGGCTGTGGATGCCATCTAGTCTAATGCACACTGGAACAAGAATCTCTTCTCTTAAATATACCTGAGGGAGTCATGTGGCCTCTTGTAAGAGAGGCCATTACTTCCTGAGGTTACATATTCTCCTTGTATAAAGCTCTATTTAAGCTAAACGGAGTCTCAATATTCTTTTTACCTTCTCCATTGCTTCCACTTACATCCTCAAAAATGTGTGTTAGGGGCATCTAGGTGGCACAGTGAATAGAGTACCAATTCTTGTGTCAGGGGGACCCAAGTTCAAATATGACCTCAGGCACTTGACACTTACTACTTGTGCAACTTTGGACATGTCATTTAACCCCAATACCTTGTTCTTCCCCCCTCCAAAAAAAAAAATACTATGTGTAAACATGAATACCTTTGAGCTGAAATATAGTTAAAAGAAGAGCATAATTCAATTTTAAAGTGTGATGCACAGCAGTAAAAGGTAGAAGGGGTCCTGGAAATCATCTAGTTCAATCTCACCATTTATAGATGAGCAATAAAATTGAAGCCCAGAGATTTGCCATTTAGAAGTGACTGGCTGAAGGTTACATACTACCTTTGGGCCCTAAGAAGCAGAGGCAGAATCTAATCCAAGTGTTCCTTAAACATAGTTATGTACTATACTAATAACCTATATTTTATACACTATCTAATACTCAATTAACAAGGATGATGGCTGTAGTGATGACAAAATTTGCAATTACCTTGACTTTTCAGAAAATACCAGCTATAGAGACATCCTTTATAGAAACCCTCTTCTTGTTCATTATACAAACAAGGTGTAAACAGATTTAAACTCTTAAGACATCTAAAGTTAGGAGAGTCCATAATTGATACTGGATCTTACCTTCCAGCCTCCTTTCAGTTTGTTTGGCAAAAGAGTCATCCTCTTTCTTTCTTTTTGCAGCTAAGAGTTCTCGCTTTAGGAGTCGGACTTCTTTCTTGAGTTCCTCACTATAAAGACAAAACACATATGCATAAGTATAAAGTAATATTGAGAAAGTAAAGTTTTCTTAGTAAAAACAACTGCCAGCTAATATACATTAAATCACTAAAGTAAAAACAAAGGGATTAGAGCAATTCACTTATGTTCAACTCTGGGGAGTTAAAGGGAGTAAGTAAGCTTAAAGGTAAAAAACAACAACAAAAGTTCTTTCATGGAAGTGATATAAAAAGAATACAGAACCAAACTTTTGTAGAGTGTGGTCAACCCAAATGTTTCTCAATAAGCAATCAAAGAATCAAAAGTTTTAAAGCACCTAACAAATGCTAAGTATTGTGGATATAAGTACAAAGAATGATACAATTCATCCACACACACACACACAAACACAGAAAGAAACTTACTTTCTAATGGGAGAAAAAGCAAGTGCATATAAAAATATATACAGTATGGCCACAAAATGAATTAATACAAATATATGCCAGGTAGTGAAATACAAGTGGTTTAGGGTAGTGGACATGAGCAACTGAATGGATCAGTAAAGGCTTCAAACCAAGTCACTTCTTAAAGAACAAGAGGAACTCTATGAGGCAGATGTAAAGCGAGAGTGAATTCTGAGCATTAGGGATGAGTAATTTAAAGGCATGGGGATAGGAGATGAAGTGTTATGAGTAAGGATCAAAGAGAAGGACAACCTGGCTGAAACAAAAAGTGTAAGATAGGGAGTCATGTCCAATAGTGTTGGAAAGGCAGGTTCGGCCTAGATTGTGCAGGACTTTAAAAGCTAAAAGAGGAGTTAAAATTTAATCTAAGAGGAAACAGGGAGCCACTGGAGTCTATTAACAGTACAATTAGAACTATGCTTTCAGAAGATCAATTTGATAGCTGAGTGGAAGACAGATGGTAGTGGGGAGAAACTTAAGGCAGGGAAACCAACAAGTAGGCTATTGCAGTAGTCCAGGCATGATGTGATGAGGGCCTGCACCAGGGTAGGGGCAGTGTGAGAGAGAAGGAGCCTCTTAGGAGAGATAATATGAAGGCATAAATGAAAGGACTTAACAATTTATTGGATATGGAAGGGTGAGAGAATGAGGAGTTGAGGATGACACCTTAGGTGACTGGGAGGGTGGTGGTATCCTTGAAAGTAAAAGCAAAGCTAGGAAGAGGAAAGGGCTTGGAAGGGAGAGATAATGAGTTCAGTTTTGGACAAGCTGAGTTTAAGATATCCATGGGAATCCAGTTTGAGATGTCCAACAGGCAGTTGGGGATGCATGACTAGACCTGGGGAGAGAGATTAGGGCTTTATAGGTAGATCCAAAAGTCATCTGCATCAAGATGACTGAAACTATAGTAGCTAATGAGATCACCAAGTGAGCTAGAATAAATGGGGGAACACAAAGGGACCCAAGATAGCTTTCGAAATCACTCAGGGGGCATGGTGTGGATGAATACCTAGCAGAAGAGACTGAGAAGAATTGGTCAGACAGGCAGGAGAACCAGGAAAGCATGGTGTTATGAAAACTTAGAAGAGAATATCTCTTCTAAAGATCACAGAGAGGTCAAGAAGAATGAAAATTGAGAAAAGGCCATTAGATTATGAAATAAGTAGAAACTTAGGAGAGAGTAGTTATGGTTGAAAGATGATGTCAAATCCAGACTGCAGAGAGTTAAGAGAAAGAGAGGAAAGGAAGTGGAAACATCTATTATAAACTCAAGGAGTTCAGCCACAAAAGAGAGGAGAGATGTAGAACAATGCCTGGTGAGGACAAACGGATCAAGCGAGCTCTTCGTCTTTCCATCTTCTGAGAGCAGGCGTTTTTAGACCACTGTGTAGAAGTAATAATTCTGGGTCCCTGGAGAAGTGTCTGAATGGTGCTGTCTCTAGTCCCTAAGAGGTTAGGTTGCAATAAGTGGCCCCTGTTCTACTGGGACCTCTAAAATAAGGGTATGGGACAAGACTGCTTCTCAGTCTGGCTTCCCCCTCTTTATTATACTGGGATAGTCTTGGAAACCTTCCCAAATTTCCAAGGATATTCCTCTTCATCTAGACTTTGACCTGGATCTTCCTCAAATGGGTCACCTTCAGGCTTCACTTGTCTACTTAAAACTGGTAGATAAGCCTTTTATGGAAGTTAGCTCTTCAACTCTTCCATGCTTTGATCCTATGGTTTGCTAAGGAATCTAAATCCTTTATAGAGAACAAAGGAAGCTTTTTCCTCCTCTGTTATTAATGGCAGATACTCTGTCTTTCTTTGTGTTAAAATTTTATTTATTTACTTTAACATTCATTTAAAAAAAATTAGTTCCAAATTCTCTTTCCATTTCCCCTCCCCCACCCATTGAGAAGGCAAGCAATATGAAAACTATTATACCTGTGAAGTCATGCAAAACATATTTCCATATTAATCATGTTTCAAATAATAATGATAAAAATAAAAAGCAAGAAACAAAGTTAAAAAAGTATGCTTTAATATGAATTCAAGATTTATCAGTTCTCTTTCTGGAGATGGGTAGCATTTTTCATCATGAGTCCTTTGGAATTGTCTTGGATAACTGCCTTGATCAAAGTAGCCAAGTCTTTCACAATTAATCATCTTCACAATATTGTTACTGTGTGCAATGTCCTCCTGGTTCTGCTTACTCCATATTTTGCATGAGTACTTATAATTTTTCCCAGGTTTTTCTGAAACCATCCTACTTGTCATTTCTCACAGCATAATATATATAGCATAATATCACAATCCATCACAACAATCATATGTCCCAACATGTTCAACCACTCCACAATTGATTGGCATCGCTTCAATTTTCAATTCTTTGTCTCTACAAAAAAGAGCTGCTACAAATTTTTTTTAAATAAATAGATCTTTTTCCTTTGATCTTTCTGGGATACAGATCTAATAGTGGTATTACTAGGTCAAAAGGTATATACAGTTTTATAACCTTTTGGGCCTAGTTCCAAATTGTTTTCTAGAAATGGTTGGACCAGTTCACAACTCCACCAACAGTGCATCAGTGTACCTATTTTTCCACATTCCCTCCAGCATTTATCATTTTCCTTTTGTATCATATTAGCCAATCTGATAGGTGTGAGGTAGTACCTCAGAGCTGTTTTAATTTGCATTTCTCTAATCAATAGTAAGTAATTTAAAGCATTTCTTTCATGTGAAATTGATAGCTTTGATTTCTTTTTCTAAAAACTGATTGTTCATATCCTTAACCATTTATCAACTGGGGAATGGCTCTTATTTTTATAAATTTGGCTCAGTTCCATATATGTTTGAAAATGAGGCCTTAATCATGGAAACTTGTTATAAATTGCCCTTGACTCCACTGTAATGGTAATGAAATTTGAAGATCCCTTTGTATTGCTAAGCTGACAGGTACTTAGCACCTCATTTCAAATTAAGCCTCTGTTAAAGAAACAGAAGGTATGAACCCCTGTTGCTGACATAACAGGAAGGGGCTGAACAGGGAGAAGCAATACTGTATATAAGGAAAAACCCCAGCTGGGAAAGTCAGAATTTCCTGGGAACTTGTGCTGGTGGAGCTTCTTCTGAGGGCCAGCTGAGCTGCTGAGGATTTCCAAGGGCCAGCCAGAGCTGCCAGAGGAGGCATGACTGTGTTGTCAGTACTTTGTTTGTTTGTGGCTTTGTTAAGCCTTGACTTCCCAGGAATAGAGACTGTGAAGGATTTAAGGTGGACTGGACACTGTGAACTTCAGTGTGGAACAGGAACTGCATGAAGACTTGGATGAGGAGCTGGGACCTGTCTGCCTTTGAACCCAGGTGAAAAGTTTGGTGAATTCAGGTACGAGATGGGAGCATGGAAGGGAAACCATGAAAGCTGAAAGCCTGCCCCAAGTCAAAATGAAAAGATTTCTCTGTGAATACTGAGTACTAACTGACCCTGATGTGAGTTTTTCCTTTGGGACTCACTTTGGGAAGAGCTGTGTGATTTGGCCAGATGAGACTCTGGATAGCCATTGAGCCCTCCCCCTACCTGCTTTGAAAACCCAGATGTTAGTGCTTCCCTCTCTGGTAACTAACTAGGTATGGATGTAATGGTCAGACAGCTAGATGTCTGCTGAATTGTATTATTTTCTGTTGAGGAGTGACTGATGGAATTGTAATGTATTTGTGATTGTACTTTGTGATTGAATTAAGGACTCTATGATTGACTAAATGAATGTGCTACCCAGGGGTGGGGTACTTTGACTTTTGTATTCTGTGTCCCTTAGGGAGGCAAGTCTCCTTAATGATGATTGAATGATTGAGTTACTAAATGATTGAGTGACTAAATGAATGTACTTTGTTCAAAACTATGTGACCAGGCTGGTGAAAACTATGTGGCCATTTTAGTGATAAACTATAACATTGTGAATGCTATATTTTGATTTTCTGTGAATGTTTTGCTCTGATTTGTTATTGAAAAAATAGTGTTCACTATATTATGTAATCAGAACCTTGAAAGCTGTTCACAGCAGCATTCTTCTGGAAAGTAGCTCATGCCTGGCTTTACATGCACCCTAGGCTTCTTGTTTTCTTTCTAATTTTAGCTTCATTGGTTGTAATTGTGCAAAAAAGTTTTAATTTTATATAATCAAAATTATTGATTTTATTTCCCATGATCCTATCTCTTGTTTAGTCATAAACTTTCCCCTTATCCACAGATCTGATGGGCAAATTTTTCCATGCTTCCCTGAGTTGTTTATGAAATCACCCTTTATGTCTAAATCATTTAAGCATTTTGATCTTATTTTAGTATACAGTGGCAGATGTTGGTTTTTGCCAAATTGCATTACAGTTTTCCCAGTAATTTTTGTTAAATGGTTAGTTTTTTTCCCCAAAACTTGGATCTTTTGGTTTATCAAACTACATTACTGCAGTCGTTTACAACTGTGTGTTGTATATTCAGTCTATTCCACTGATCCACCACTCTATTAAGTCAGCATCAGATTGTTTTGATGATTATTGCTTTGTAATACAGTTTGAGATCTGGTACTGCTAGACTACCTTCCTTTTTTTTTTTAATTGCTTCCTTTAATATTCTTGATCTTTTGTTCATCAAAATGAATTTTGTTATTTTTTCTAGGTCTACTAAAGTTCTTTGGTATGGCACTGAGTAAGTAAATTAATTTAGGCAGAATTATCATGTTTGTCATATTGGCTTGGCCTATCCATGAGTAATATTTTTTTTTTAATTTTATTATAGTTTGCATCATTCATTTCCACAAGATTTTGAGTTACATATTTTCTCCCCCTCTTCCCCCCACCCACCACCCCAAAACAGCCATCCCAGTGTGTCCCCCCTCCCCCAGTCTATTCTCTCCTATGTCACTTCTCAGTTGGGCAGGATGGATCTCCCGACCACAGTGCCTGTGTATCTCAAGCTCTAGTTGGGTGTAGTCAATAATAATAATAATAATTGCATATATAGATAGAAAGATAGATACATATTCATAACATTTGATTATGGACATGAGTAATATTTTTCCAGTTATTTATTTGTATGAAAAGTGTTTTGTAATTGTGTTCTTACAATCCCTGGGTTTGTCTTGGCAGACAGACTTTGCAAGTATTTTATAATGTCTGCAGTTATTTTAAATGGAGTTTCTCTTTCTAGCTCTTCCTGCTGGGTTTTATTGGTGATATATAGAGCTGTTGATGATTTTGTGGGTTTATTTACCTTCTACAACTTGGCTAAAATGGTTTAATGGTTATAATTAGTTTTTCAGTTGATTCTCTAAGGTTCTCCAAGTATACCATCATATCATCTGCAAAGAGTGAAAGTTTTGTTTCCTTTGGAGAATGTAGTTTCCCTGCTTATCTCTTTTTAATTAGGTCTATTTTTGCTTTTGCTTTGTCTGAGGTCATGATTGCTACCCTTGTCATTTTCACTTCAGCTGAAGCATAACAGATTTTACTTCATTCCCTTGTTTTAACTTGTTGGGTATCTCTGCTTCAAGTATGTTTCTTATAAACAACAACATATTGTTGAATTCTGGTTTTAATCTATTCTGCTACCCACTTCCATTTTATGGGTGAATTCATTGCACTCAGCCTATTCTTCATTATAAGCCGAGCAATTTTGGCCTTCCAGAACATAATATTCCAAGCCCTTTGCTTCCTTAACATGGTAGCTGCTAAATCTTGTGAGATCCTAACTGTGGCTCTATAATACCTGAATTTTTTTTTTCTGATTGCTTGATGTGTTTTCTCTTTGACCATGGAGCTCTGGAATTTGGCTATAATATTTCTATAAGTTTTCACTTTGGGATCTTTTTAGGAGGTGACAGGTAGATTCTTTCAATTTTATTTTACCCTTTCTTTGGTTCTAAGATAATTTCTTGAAATGTGATTTGTAGATTCTTTCTTTGATCATGCCATTCAGACATTCTAATAATTCTTAAATTATCTCTCCGAGATCTATTTTCTAGGTCAGTTGTTTTTTCCAATGAATTATTTTACATTTTCTTTGACTTTTTCGATATTTTGGCTTTGTTTTATTGTTTCTTGATGCCTCATAGAGTTATTAGCTTCTACTTGCCCAATCCTAATTTTTAAGAAGTTATATTCTTCATTAATTTTTTGACTTTTTTAAAAATTTGGCCTATTTTGCTTTTTAGGGAGTTATTTTCAGTGGTGAAATTTTGTACTTGTTTTTCTATTTCATCAATTCTGTTTAAGGTATTATTTTCATGACTTTTTGTGCCATTTTGCCAAGCTGTTTAATTGCCTTTTCATAATTTTCTTGCATCACTCTATTTCTTTTACCAATTTTTCCTCTAACATTCTTATTTGATTTTTAAAACCATTTTTAAATGCTCTTGCAGGAATTCTAGTGGCTTGTGTCCAATTCACTTTTTTTTTGACACTTAGATTATCAACACTGATTTTCTTCTTCTGAGTTTGTGTCTTCATCTTCCTTACAACTATCGGCACAGTAGCTTTTTATGGTCAGGTCCTTTTTGTTGTTGTTTGCTCAGTTTTTTCCCCCCCGGCCTATTTCTGAACTTCCAACTCTATATTAAAGTTGGAAAAAAATAAATTAATTAAAATGGGATGGCTAGTGAATAGAGCACTGGCTCTGAAGTAAAGAGGACCTGAGTTCAAATCCAGCCTCAAACACTAACTTACCAGCTTTGTGACCTTAGGCAAGTCACTTAACCCAATTGCCCTGTTTTTCCCCTCCAAAAAGCAAAATAATAATAATAATAATGTTGGGCTTTATTCCTGGAGTGGGAGTGGGAGTGGCATTGTCCCAACCTTCAGGCTTTTTTACACTGCTAGGTTTTAGAGCTAGATCTGGGGATTTGGAAGTTTTCAGTGCTTTTAAGGTGGTGTGATCTGGAGAGAGATGTAATCACTGCTGTCCTAGTCTGTGTTCTGGTCCTTATTCAGGACAATCCTTGATCCCTTGCAGCTGCATGGGATGCTGCTAGTCAGGGTACCTGTTTCCCTGTGACTGAAAGTGATACTGCTTCTTGGGGCCTCTGATCCTTTGGGAATGCAAACACTTTTGTCTGCCCTGAAACTGTGACTCGAAAGTGGGTATAGGCAATGGAGTTGGGCAAACAGTGTCTAGATCTGTGCCCAGGGCTAGCACAGGAGTCCCCTGGAATCTCTTTCTGACCAGTTACCAGATCCCCTTCCCATCTCTGGCTTGAGAGTTCCTGGAGCTGCTGCTGCTGTTGCCTTTGCCTCTAGGGCTTATAGCTGGTGCTTTTGCTTCAAGGGCTCCAGGCCAGTCCTTACTCCAGGGTCATAGACCTCTCCTTGTGATCTCCTACATAGGCTTGGGCTAGAAAAATGTCTCACTCTAATCTTTTGTTGGCTCTGCAACATCCAGAATTCTATTTGAGGCATTATTTTAAAGTTGTTTGGAGGATAATGTTGGGAGAGCTTAGCTGCTTCCTCTACTCTGCCATTTTGGTTCTACTTTACCTCTCAATTGTTTGCTTTGAATGTATTGGAACTCTAATGGTCCACCAAGTTGTGATTTCTCTAGAGGTCAAGATTTTGCAGAACCCTATGATCTGGCTGGAGTTTCTGATGGTAAAGTTAAGTACAGTACCACTGCTGGTTCTTCCCCATGCTTGCTTGATCCAAGATCACAACTAGATTGTAAAACAGAGATTTTCAAACTTATTGGCCTATTGTCCTCTTGAAAAAAAAAATACTCAGTGTCCCCTGTCCCCGGAAATCTACTTTTTTTAAGCCTTTAATAGTTTTTTTAATTTGCATTATTTAAAAAATGTAATTTTTAAATGACATCTTAAATTTAATATTTTATTGTAAATTTGTGGGTTTTTTTTAACCACATTGAAATTTTCATTACACAATATTGCATCAGGTATTCCATATAGTATCATACTGTAAACAAGTCATTACATGCACATATTCCTGGCAATGCATGCTAGACTTCCTGACAATGTATGACACACTTGTTTGCCAACACTTGCATGTTAAGACCTGACAGTAGACTTGATCACTGGACAGTTATAACTTGTATTTTGTGTGTTTATTTGGAAAATTATGTAATCATTATGACTTTAACTGTTATACAACAGATGAAACATGTACAAATGGTTTTTCAAAATTTTCTTCTCTTCTTTCCTTATGCTTCCACCACCCCCTTATTTTGTTTTTATTCAATGCCCCCCAATTGCACTCAAGACTACTACTGCCCTTTTGGATTGTTCCTGCACCCCACTTTGGGAACCTATGTTAGACTTCTAACAACTGACCTCTAAGCTGAGTGACATACTGGTCGCAAGCCTTTAAATCTACATATTCTCAGAGACTCCAAAGCAGCATGTAAGAATAAAGTTTATGGTACCATTCTTGGTATCATTATAGGCATTTACAAGAAAGGCCACATGAAGACTTCAAACTCTCTTTTTGGGTATCAGAATATAATTAAAATGCTCTAACTGTGGCTCTCCTTGGAGCTGGTGTGGCATAATCCCAAACTTCCTGATCCTTGCCAAATTTCTCCTTAAGCTGCCTGCTTTCAAAATCTTGACTTTGATAAAAATGAATCATGGCAGGGAATCATACACTGAAAATGACCTCTTTAAGAGCCTCAGTTTCCTCTTCTGTAAAACGAGGGTGTCTGGACTTGATATCCTTGAAGGTTACTTCCAACTATAAATCTATGATCGTAACACCTTAGTGGCTATGGAAGCATTTTGATTCTGGGTTATGTAGGCTGGTGTGGACTGGGTAAAGAAGTCTATTACCATGAGGATATTTCTCTTGTTCTTCCAAGGTCTTTCCAGGGACAAGAAGTCTAAGCTCCTTATTTCCAAAAGATTTCTGGTCTTGATCTTTTCCAAGTAAGCAGCTGATATTGGTAGCACTTTCCTTTGAAATTAGGCTTTGCCCTTCTGGTAAAGATCTGTTACTATACTGAGCTAACAAAACCTGTTTTGCATGAGATCCAAGTTTCTTGCTCCATGTGTTCAAAGTCATTGTGTAGGGTGCTCACAGCTGTGGAATGCTAGTTCTAGGGCAGCACTGACTGACTCCTCATATCCCAGGTAGTGTCAATTACCATCAAATACAGGATTCTATGGCAGAGCTCCAACTTTGGCCACTCCCTTAACAGTAGTTCACCCACTTGAGAAAATAGGCTTGATTCCCAAGGATTATACCCTTTTCTCTTGGCATGTACCACTTCTCATAAATTTTTTATGCTTAATCTGAGCTTGATACCAATCATCTACAATCAATTAAAGCACAGGAGATTAGTTTAAAGCTACATAATTGACTTCTAATGTGCCCTGGAGGAACCTCCAGATTCTTGCACTAGTAGGCCTTATGTGTCACAGATCACCTCTAACCTCCACTTGGAGCATCAAAATAATTCTTTTTTTTGGCTTTTTGGAGGGGGACAGGCAGGGCAATTGGGATTAAATGACTTGCCCAAGATCACACAGCTAGTTTTGTGTTAAGTGTCTGAGGCCACATTTGAACTCAGGTCCTCCTGACTCCAGGGCTGGTGTTCTATTCACTGCACCCTAGTCACCCCCTATCAAAATAATCCTTAATGAAAAGGTCCCATGGAGTAGGAGACCAGTATCCGTATTGGTCCTCCTAGGTGATAAATGTACCTCGAGTGACTGACTGATCAATGCCACTACCCAGATGTAGATAGTACCTCCTATAATGAATCAATTAATAAACAAACACTTAATTAAGTGCCTGCTGTGTGCTAGGTGCTGGTTATACAAAGACAAAACTGCCAAAAGGCAAGAAACCTGAATTCTATCAGGAAGACAACATTTACACAAACCAGAATATGCAAAATATATTCAGAAGAAATTCAAGGGTTTTGTTTTGTTTTGGCACAAGCTTCTGGAGGGGGGGAGTGGAGGGATTAGCAAAAGTTTCTTTGGGAAAACATTGTTTGGATTGTTTTGAAGAAAACATGGGATTCTAAGAAGTGCAGAGGAGGTGGGAATGCATTGCAGGTATGAGGTACAGCCAGCGTCAAGGCACAGGGAAAGGAACAGCAAGAAGGCCAATTTGTTTTATATTTGATCCTGGAATCCTATCAAACTATTAGGGATTTTTTGAATAGGAAAGGGAGATAATAAGACATATATTTTAGGAAAATCACTTTGGTATCTGAGAGGAAGATAAAGACCAATTAATTATAAGATTGCATTAGTGCTTTTAAGGAGATTCATACACATATACATATACGAATACATATGCCCATGAAACTGTGGTATATTCATACCTGAAACTGAATTTTATCCAGACACACCTCAACTTTTCATTACAGGTCATTTCAAAGGCAAGAACCCTAACCTGTAGACACGTTCATAAGTTTATTATCCGTTAACGCACTAATGGCAAACGTAGTAAGTTTCCCGAGCCATGTAACTTGGCATCAGTGTAACACAAAGGGCTTGACTGGCTTGGTAAAAGTCAACATTGACGTACAGATGAAGTAGATGAAAACGTTTTTGGAGTGGCTAGATGGCTCAGTGAATAGAGCACCGGCCCTGGAGTCAGGAAGACCTGAGTTCAAATCCAGCCTCAGACACTTAACACAAAACTAGCCGTGTGACCTTGGGCAAGTCCCTTAAGCCCAACTGCCCTACCTTTCCCCTGCAAAAAGCGAAAAAAAAAAAATGTTCTTCAAGGTCTGATTACATTTCTGACACCACCAATCTCCAAAAGAAACAAAAGTGTCAAGGGTTCAGTTCAGATTGTCCCTTTCTGCTCTTGTACTTGTGCTTTTCAATCACATATTCACAAATAAGATCACTGGGAGGCTTGGCAGTGATGGTAAAGTTCTTCCAACTTTCTGGTAAGTGCTACCACCCCCCTCTCCCCCCTCACAGCTTCAGCTTTCAATATAGCCAGGTCCTAATTAGTGTGAATAATGAATCTTCAAGTCCTTGCATATATTCAAATTTACACTATTCAAAGTTATAATCATGTAATATTTGGCAACTGGATCCAGCTCAAAAGAAATATACCATATAAATGCAAATAATGTAATCACTCCATGGGATTTATTTTCAGGACTAAAGAAGACCTACCTATCTAGCTGTAAACCTCTGGATGTGGCCAGCTGACCAATGTCCCTAACTTCTTAGGGTCTATACTCAAACTATGTAACCTACATGCCTGATAGAGGCCCAGCAGCCTTGTGAATCAAACTTCCAGGTGACATAATACCTTTAGTAACCTTTCTCTATTCTCTTCCAATACCTTTCTAAACAGAAGCTTAGTCAGTTAAACCAACACTTCCAAACAGTTCATGTCACCAAACAGCAACCCAGTAAGGCCTTCCTGAAATCCCTCGAGTTTTTTAGCAAGTTGAGATTACCTTGTCCAAGCTAATTGACTAACTCCAATGAGTCCTTTGTTCTGAAATGGATGATATCTCTCTCTCTCTTTGCCAAGGTTCAAACTCATTTTTCCTTTATTTATCTTGATTTATTTTGCCTTTAATTATAAATAAATGGCAGCAAAGTATAGTAACAGACCTTCAGGGGAGTTATTGAATCAAGTTTCCTGGGCCTTTCAGAGGAGCTCCCGTACTGAGCAGAGGGATTCATGTACCAAGAGTGAGCTGAAGCCAAGAAAGAGCAAGGAGTAGAGCAGAGAGGTGGAGGATCAACCTCTACCTTACTCTTCTACTAGTAATGTCAGATATGCGGGAGAAGAATACAAAGAAGGCTAAAGATGAAGTAGGGATTGGACACTTTATTTTTTAGCACCTTGAAAGGAAGGAAAACATTGCCTCTTTAGTGATCCCTACTGCTTCCTCCTTTTGATGAGGGAGTGGGGGCATCAACTCTAGAGTGTACTAGAAGTCTAGAGGACTATGACAGATCGCTCAGTAAGATGGAGCTCACAGAGGGAGGGAATGCAGGTAGGGTGAAGGGGTAGGTTGACTCTAGGAACACTAGGTGCCTTTCTTATTGGCAGTATAGGCCTGGTCTCAGAGTTTTTCCACTAGGCTGGAACGAGAACACTATATGTGTCTATAAGGAAGGTAAGGCCAACCAAAAAATAAAACAAATGACTATTTATGGATTCTGCTGTGTGGACTTTATGTTTTGCATTTTCTGGTAGAGGACACAAAGCTTTTGTTAATCTGAATATTTACATGAAAACTGAGAGCTTCTTCCCCTTTCTAAACACAAATCAAGTTCTAATGTTGCACAAACCTTGCGTAGGAAGTAAAATGAATCAAATTCTGACTTTCTTGGGGGAAAACCTAGCCTAGGTTTTGAGAAACCCCCAAGATTAAATCTGGTATGAATAAACTCAGAGTTGTAGTTCTGAGCTATGCATTATATACTTTTTCTATGAGCTACTAAAAAATGGCAGGTTCCCAGAAATCCCTTGGGGTATACACTCTATTTGGTAGAATGCCATTGGGCAGATGAAAGCTATCTTCTTATCTTTTTCTGCTATGGAGCTCTGATAATACTCTGTGAGTGGGTTCAACACAGAGAACCACTGGATACCCTGAAGCTAGCCTTAGGGACTTTGAACTTTTGTTTTTTTCATGCACTGATTCACTTTCATTCTTTTAGTAATGATCTGATAATCTCCACAAATACTGATCTCAATCTTCTTCTATACTAAGGTTGAGACATATGAACTTCAGTATGATGCCATTCACCAGATGTTCATATAGGTGGTTCCTAAAGTCTTCCATCTTTAAGAACAACTGCTCTTAAAAAGATCTC
>CM053587.1:97668415-97684706 GCA_028646515.1 Pseudochirops corinnae | reverse complement strand
AGGTGGGAGAGGATTAGAATGAGAGGAGACAGGGAGAGACAGAATGGGGTTAATCATCTCATATAGAAGAGGCAAGGGATAATTGTTACAATGGAGGGGAGGAACAGGAAGGCAAAAGAGAAAGGGTCAACTTTACTCTCACTGAATTTGGCTTAGGGAAGGAATGACATAAACTCTAAACTGGGTATCTTGCCACACAGGAGAGTAGAGGGGATGGGAATGAGAGGTGGGATGACAGAGGGGAGAGAGAGGGTTGCTGGAAGTACACACTTCTGTAAACAGACAGGGACTGGGACAGGGCAGAGAATAGAAAGGGGGGAGTGGGGGTGGGATAGGAAGGAGGAACATATAATCAGTCTCTTGCAATATGTTCTGCATAATTACACATGTACAGCCTGTATTTAATTGCTTGTCCTTCCAGTGGGGGGTGGGTGACGAAGGAGGCAGGGAAAGAATATAGAATTTAAAGCTCTATAATCAAATGTTAAAAATATGTATGTATATATATCTATGTATATATAATTATCATTATTATTTTTATTATTAACTACATCTAACTGGGAATTAAGGTATATAGGCACTGTGGTAGGGAGATCCATCCTGCCCTATCAGAAAGTCAGAGAGGCGTGGGAGAGGACATAGGAGAGAGCAGATTGGGAGAGGGGTTATACAGTGGGATGGCTGTTTTGAGGTGGTAGGTAGGGGAAAGATGGGGAGAAAATTTGTAACTCAAAATCTCATGGAAATGAATGATATAAACAAGAAAATAAATAATTAATTTATATAAAAAAATAAGAAATATAGGATGATAGTGGGAATGTAAAGATCAAGTTTGGGGTTTTTTTTCAGGATGGGAGAGACATGGGCATGTTTGCAGAGAGAAGGAAATGAGCCAGTAGACAGGAAAAGATTGACAATAAATGAAAGAGTGGGGATGACAGATGGGACAATCTTTTGGAGGAGACTAGATGGAATAGGATCCCTTGACAAGCAGTAGAGGGGTAGTTTTGGTAAGGAGTAAGACTACCTCATCATATGAGACAAGGGTGAAGGACAGAACAGTGGCAGAGATATGAGATATGAAATGAGGAAGAGAGAATAAGAGGGCAAATACCCTCAATTATGTGTGTAAAATATGAGGCAAGGTCCTCAGCTGCAGAGTATAAGGGGAGGGAGAGCCATGGGAGATCTGAGGGGGGATGAAAAGGTTTGGAAGGGCTGCTTTGGAGAGTGGGGTAATGAGTTGATAAGGGGTGTGGGGGGTGGACAATGGTAAGATTCCCTAGCAGTAGTGAAGGCCCCATTGAAGTTATATAACATAAATTTATGGTGGACCCAACAAGAACTGTTCTGTGATTTCCTTTACCTTCATTTAATAGTACATGTACAGGAGTGAGGGTAATAAATGGTGGGAATGATTCAAGTTTGAGGCTTCGCAGGGTGTAATTAGTAATATGATAAAAGGGTTAGGATTCAAGAGAGGACAGAATAAAGCTGGTTTACCAAAGGATAAGATGAAGAAAATTGAAGAAAGTGGCTAGTGCAGAGAATATGACCTGGGAGAGAAATAAAGGGTCAAGGGATTGGAGGTAACAGTACAAATGCAGAGGAAGAGGTAAAAGCCAATAGATTATGGTCAGATAAGGGGATTTTGGAATTTTTGAAAACGGAAGTACATATGAATGATGGCAAGACAAATGATATGACTATCTATGTGTGTGGCTGAGGTGGAGAAGAGGAATAGGATCATGGGAAGTGAGTAGGTTGGAGAATAGAGTGGTTAGGGTCTTTGATGGAGAGTCCCCTAGTAAGAAGGCAGGAATTTGCGAGGAGAGAAAATTGTGAGCCACGTACCAAACTCATTGAGAATCCAATCAGGATTTTTGACTGGGTGGTAGATATGAATAGTAAGAACATTAAAGGAGGAGATGTTACTGAGTGATGAAGGTAAGGGAAGAATCTAGAAGTAGCAATGGGGAGCAAAGAACACTCCATCTCCCCACCTAGATCAGTGAGCCAAGGGGAGTGGGAACATGGCCAGTACCAGAAAGGGTAGATGTATAATCTGTGGGGAGCCAGGTTTCAGTAACAGGTAAACTTTTGAGTGGGAGGGTTAAAGAGGATGGAAATAAGGAAGTGGGGGTTAGGGTGAGGAATGGAGTTTCAATGATGACCTCTTAAGGGTTCAGAATCACTAAACTATGAAAGTGTGAGAATGTTCACCATTGAGTGCAGGGCATCACTCCCCTTTCCAAAAGAGACTGGAGATCAGGCTGGAATGATAAAGAGCAATTTGTGGGAGATATTTTATAAAGGACAGTGGAAAAGCTAGATGGTATTTGATTTTATCAAATCATATAATTCAGGCTGAAGGCAAATTGTACACTTCCACTTGTTATTTCTTTTATATTGCCCGCCTGCTTTCCACAAAAGCAATACAGGTAAGAAGGGCAAATGTCCATTGGCAGGAAAAAAAAATTCTTAACAATATCTGCTAAAAAGATATATAGGGAATTAACAAACACATAGGACCATAATCCATTCCCCAATGAATAAGCAGTCAATGGGTATGTGTTAAATCACTAATAATAAAAAAAGTAAATTAAAAATCTAGGTTTCACATCTCAAATTAAAATAATAAAAAAAGAAAAATAGAAATACTCCATGATGGAAGCTTTGTTGGAAGACAAGGAAACTAAAACAAGGTTGGAAGAACTATGAATTATTTCAACCATTAAGAAATGATTTGAAACTTTGTGAAAAAATTACTAAACTTTTAACATTCAACCATTTAATTTTTAATATTCTTTGATCTGGGGGTACCAGGATACAAATTATATGTCCAGATTTCTTAAAAGTCTGCTTTGTGCATCATAGCCTTTGATTCCATTATTGGGTATATACACCCAAGAATGTTAATGAAAGAAAGATCACATATACACGATATTCATAGTAGCATTCTTTGTGGGAGTTAAAAACTAGAAGCAAAGTAGGCTCTTATAAGCTGAAGAATAGTAAAACAAATTGTAGTATGTGAATGTAAAAGAATATTATTCATTGTACAGCAAGAGAAAATGATTATGAGAGATCTGATCTCTGCAACAGTCCTGTGAGATAAGAGAGTACAAGGATTACTATCTCCATTTTTAAATTGAGCCATCTTGAGCTCAGAAGTATAGCTGCAGTGGCTAGTCAATTTCAGTGTGATGGAAAAGGAAGAAAGAATGGTGTTGTGGGTTGGTTCTGATGGTCTGAGAGCTCTTTTGTGTTTTCCCTATGTTTTGTTTTGTGTAGTACCTGACTGACAATTCTTAGAGAGTGAATCAAGAGAGACAATCAAGAACCTATCTGACATATTTATGTAGGTCAGAGCTTCTCAATGGAATCAGACTTACAAAGACAAGCTTACCCAGACAAATTATGGCCCTCAGAGAATAGTTGTTTCTGCCACTGTGGACAGGCAAGTCTTGTATCTGTATTAATTATTGATGGGAGGCCCCAATCCTTAAGGCCAATAACTCATGAAACAAATCACTGTTGGCTTGAGAAAAGGAGCGATTCTTGCCTTTGATTTAACATAGTCATTTTGAGGATTGGATGACTAGCTGGTCATAAGACTGATGACGAAAATTTTCTGGAGTTTAGGGTGGCTATATTCAGTTTCTATTGTCAACAGATTGTAGGGAAGGAGAGGAGAATGGAGAATGAAGTAAAGAGATTTTTAGGTATAGAGAAGAAGGATTTCATAGTGGAAGGCTTCTGTTTCCTTATTACAGCATTAATTGAAGTCCTCAGCTGAGAGGTGGGGGATGGAAGATGGCATGGGGGACTGAAGGAGAAAAGAAAAGGCTTGGAATAGATGCTAGGGAGAATGTGATAAAGAATAAATTAGAGATGAGTAAAAGGACTTCTTGGCTATAGTGAAGGCTCAGTTGAGATTAGATAACAAATTTGTAATGAGCCCAATTAGCATAACTGCATGACTTCCTCTAGTTCTGTTCAGCAACCTATGAATAGGAGTGAAAGAGGCAGATGGTGTAAATAATACAGGGTTTGGGTAGAAGGAAGCAAGTTTTTTTAACTGTAAAAAAGGGGATAATAACACCCACGATGCCTATCTTAGAGGGTGCTGTTAAACTCAAATAAGATAATATATGTAACTTATCTCGCAAGCTATGGGGGCCATCTCCAGTTGTCCTGATCTATATCTTGCCACTGGATCCAGATGGCTCCAGAGGAGTGAGGCTGGTGATTTTGCACAGTCTTGCCTGTGTCACCTTCCTGATGTCACTGGTTCTCTTTGAGAATGAAGGACAAACACAACCTGTGAGTAGTAGTTTCCTTGTTTCCTTCCTTCCTTCCTTCTTTCGTCCCTCCCTCCCTTCTTCCCTTCCTTCCCTCCCTCCCAAGGATCTTCCCCTCCAGACTGAACTTTTAAAAATTAGATCAAAGAGGCCATTATTTGCCTCATCTTTACCTAGCCTTAATCACTGAACGAGCTTTGCCTCAGACAAACTGAGATCTGGGAAAGACCTTAGCTTAAAAAGGCCAAGGTCTCCAACTGCATCAGGGCCATCTCCAGCTGTCCTGATGTATCTTACCACTGGATACAGATGGCTCTAGAGCAGAGAGTGAGGTTGGTGACTTTGCACTGCCTTCCCTCACTTAAATCCAATTTACATGCAAGGCAAGACATCACCTTCCTGATGTCAAGGTCCTCTTCAGGAAGAAAGACAAACAACAACAACTCACAAACTATAAAATGATAAACAAATATCAGTTAACCATAATGGCTATTATTGTCTCACAAATTATAACATGATACACAAATATCGGTTACTATTGTGACTATTATTGTTCATCTGATGTTTTACTTCTATTTATCCATATTATCCAAGAAAATTGTGAACTGTAGTTCTTGTTTACCAGATCCTTAACATCTTTACAACTTCATCAAGAACTCGAAGGAAGAGGAGTGGAAGACACATCAGTCAGAGATAACACAGGCACTATCCTTTGCACTGTATGAACACCCTAAAGGAGCTGGTAGTCTATTACTATTACTACTACCCAATACTCAAATAGTACTTATTATGTACCAGGTGGGGCAGCTAGGTGATGCAATAGAGCACTGGGCTTAGAATCAGGAAGACTCCTCTTCCTGAATTCAAATCTGGCCACAGACACTTAGTAGTTGTGTAACCCCGGGCAAGTCACTCATCCCTGTTTTAAGTGCTTTACAATTATTATCTCATTTGATTCTCACAACAATGCTGAGAAGAAGGTGCTACTATTACTCTCATTTTACAGATGAGGAAACTGAGGCAAACAGAAGTTAAGTGACTCGTCCAGGGCCACACAGTTACTATCTGATGTCACATTTGAACTCAAGATCTTCTTGACTCCAGGCCCAGCGCTCTATTCATTTTGTTGCCCAGCTGCCCTTTATCTCCAAGGCCTGTCCCAGCACCCATTTGCAAGGTCACAAAACTATTTATTTGGACCAGAAAAGCTAAGGGGAGAGGATGAGGGAAATCCTTTAAGATATCTGTAGCTATCAAGGATTTGCAGGGCTTTTTTTTTTTAAATAAAAATGATGTATAGGCTAATATTGTCACTTAATCATTGTTCCTTGGCCATGCCCCTCACAAATTTGTTCAAGTGCTCTAGATCACTATGGGGAACAAAGTTCTGCAAAAATTACCTTTAAGGAGCTTAGGAGATAATTTAAATGTGAATTAAGAACTGGATTGCCCAATCTTAATACGGATATACCTAGTTTCCTATCAGTCTCTACTAAAGAAAGAATTCAGAAAATTTAGCTTAGACTTTCCTCTGCTCCCTGACTTCAGACCTCTGAGTTATCTCTAGATCCTACTGCTTGTAGAAGGACAGAAAGAGCTTCTCATCTAAGAAATTTTTGACTCAGAAAGGTATTAATGCTGTCTCCAATATCTGACCAAGTGGCAAGGAAATGGGCAAAAGGAGCAAAACTAGCCACCAGCTCATCATCCATTTCCATGCCCCTAAAGTAGTGGAGGGTTTTCACTGACACTCTCCAGCCAAGGCCAAGTCAGCCCTTTCAGGGATGTGTGGTGTTTATTGTTGCTCTTATGCAGCTATTTCCATGATGGAAAAGAGAGCTGCTGCCAGGAACTGTCCACAGCTGAATGTTGTTTAGAGGAACAAGAACATATTTTCTATGGATCTGAATTTTCTCCAAACGTTTTCTATTCTATACACAGCTACCTTTCATATCTTCTCTAGTTTTCTAATAATATGTCTAAGGGAATTCTGGAGTTATCTTTGTTGTTTCCTCTAACCCCTCAATCATGGTCATGAAAAATATTACTTTAGAATCACAATGTCGAACTCAAGCACCAACCTTTCTTAACCTCTACCTTCCAAAAATAACTGAGGCTACAAAGCTCTATGGATCTAAATGTTTTTGGAGAGAATAATAATATTCAAGAATGGAACAGAATACATGGAATTTATTGACTATGAAGAATTTGTTACAGACCTTGTTAAACAAGTCAATAGTCAGACATGTGACATCACATATCACCGTAATTCCTTGGAATAAGAAGCACTTGTTATAAACACATACCTGTTATTTCCCAACATAGGATAAAAATTTATTATAACACATGGAAATAACTATAAGCTGGAGAATATACCCTTCATGTTCTTTATTCTGCTGCTTTAATCACAAAGATATGGAATTTGCTAGTAATGAAACAATAGCTCCGTTATTGATGATATCATGAAAATGACTTCAGTAAAAGCAACTTATAGTTATGGTAAAATAGTCACTACATAAGCATATGATTATCTTTGGATTCATAGCCTACAATATCATATTTACCATTCTAGTAGTATTATTTTAAAAAAATATCCAAAGTTCAAATTTCAATTGTGAAAAAAAATCACAATTCTAGACCCAAAAACTATGACATAGTAGTTGAAAGGATGAAAAAGAGTCATTAGGGAAATATGTACATATGTGTAGAATTGCTTTTACTGGGAATTATAGGGTCAACCTCTAGCAGAAAAGTCATTTCAGTTAAATAAGAAATCTAAAAAAAGTCACCCTTAACATAATTTTTTACAATGATATAGACATTAAAACTGCTAATAAATGTGGATATTTTATGCCTTGGCACATTATATAATGGGCTAAAGAAATAATAGGATACCCAAACATTTTAACCATCAGAAGACACTAAAAGAAATAATGTAATCCATTATAGTCAGAAGCTACTTCCTCTTTGACTATTTATTCATGGTTCACCAACAGTGGGAGTTGCATTACTCCTTTTCTTGTTCATTACTCATTACTATTTATTTTACTATATTTTATGAGGAACTGTTGGTATTATGCAACAAAAGTTAAAATACATCTCTAGGTTGTCCTTTGTTCTCATAGTCTTACCCTATCATATAAAGGGTTTATTTCTGCTTTTGTTGTTGACATTGCTATAATTTGAGGGTTTCTTCTTTTTCTTTTAAATAAAGAAAAAAAAGTGTAAAATACTAGAAAGAACACAGAAATCAGAATCACAGAAACAGTTCTCTTTTTTACTAGCTGTATTGACATTTTGCTTCTTGAGGCCTCCATTTTCTCAGAAATAAAATGATGGTTTTGGATTAGATGATTTCTAAAGTTCCTTTAGATCTAGATTGTATGATATTGAACTTTGCAAGACACTTTTTGTACCTAAGAAGCCAATCTGTTTTTATTTCAAACATGACTGAAATTTACATGGAATTATGAAATATTCTCCCTGACAGTGGGTGACAGTACCATCTTGTCTGTCTTTTGAGTGAGAGATAACAAAATTAGAATGCTATTTCTCAAAAGATATCTGGTTCAGTCACATGCTACAACGTGTATGTGAATATAGATTTAAGTTTACCAAATATCTATTAAAAGCTAAATTCAATGTCTTTTTACAAGTCCTCATTCTTGACCTCTTTAGAGGTCAATTGCAACTTTAGTCAATGTTAACTACTCTTTCCTCCTAGACACTTTTTTCCTTCCTTGGCTTCTGTGATTCTGATACTTCTTGGTTATCCTTCTCTTCAATCTCCCTTGTAGCATCAACCTCCCTTTCCAGACCACTAAGTTCAGACATACCTCATGGTCCTGGGCTCTCTTTTCATTTTTTTTTCTGATCCTCTCATCTTTGATGATCTCATAAGCTACCAGAGATTTAATTATCCTATCTATGGAGATATTTCTCATATGTATGTATTTATGCATGTATGTATGTATATCCATTTATAATTTTTCTCCCGAACTGCAACCCTGTGTTATCAATTGCCTCATAGATATCTTGACATCAATATCCTGTAGGCATCTCTAACTAAATATGTACAAACTGGAACTCATTATATAATTCTACCCAAATATACACCTACCTCAAATTTCTCCATTTCTGTTGAGGGCATCACTAAACTCTTGTCAGTCAGGTTTGCAGCCTGAGAATTATACCCAATTCTTCATTCTCCTTCTATCCCCATATACAACTGGTTTCAGTCCTGCCTCTCTCTTCTCACTCTTACCTCTGTTTCTTTTCCACTAACATAGTCTCTAGTTCTGTCTGTTAGACACAATCTCTTGACTTTACTATTAAAATTAATTGTCTCTAGTTTCTTTCCAAGCTATCCTTCAAACAGCTGCTAAGATGATATGTTTAATATCTAACCATCCATTCAGAAAATCTAACAACCATATATCAGACTTTCAATAATTAAGCATTCAATAGCACAAACCACAAAGGCTAATTCCTCAAAATATATAACATTCAAAACATGAAATATTAAATGCCAATAAAATTTAACACCTCTCTAAAAATAATTTCCACATGAGTGGAATTAAATTAATTAGATACTCTTTGGTTGGGGACACACTACAGAAAAAGAGATGTTTTTAATTAACCCAAGTTCCCATTCAGGTGGTTCTCAATCATCTGTTCTAATCTATGACATTGTGGTATAGTGGCAAGTATATTGGACTTGGAATTGAGGGGAAGCTGGATTCAAGTCTCAGCTCTGATACTGATTGTGTGTCTTACCACCTTCTTCATCTGTAAAATGAGATGATAACACTGTCTACCTAATAGGGTTGTTGGAGGAACCTGCATTCTTGGCATTAAAGCACTATCTAAATATGTTATTACTAATGACAGTGGATAATCCAAAACAATGTAACTCACCTTATTAAACATAATTATAATGCACTAGACCTTCCATTTTTCAAAGGGATACCCAAAAATTATTCAAGAAAAAACTCATCAAATATACTGATTTGTTACCACAGCAAATACAATTTTTTTACTAATTTAGCTGATCTAGTAGTAGTGGAAAACATCACATTAAAGCAAAAATGAAATCTATTAATAAGGAAAGTAGGTTATTTGGTTATTTATTTTGTAAATGAACAAACTGCCAGATAAGTGGAATCAATGGAAGAGGAAGAATTAAAAGGGCAAATTATTATTTCAAAATTATTAGCCTTTGACTCCATCCTGCTCTGATAATATACATGTAATATGATATTTTAAAACTCAACTGAAGACCAAGGTGGTTTCTTGGTGGTGGCACTTATTTTTCTTATGAATTGTTTAATACTGCCATTTTTAGTTATCGTAGCAGGATAAAAACATACTTCTGACATTCATAAAATGACTTAGTTCTTTCTTACATTAGCATATTTCAAATGGTTTCCACTTAACATCTTTAAACTTGGCAGGTATATTAAGCCTAATTCTATTAATCTTGGGTGTTTCTCAAACTTGAAAACTTAGATGAGAAGTTAATTAAAAATAATTGAAAATACTGTATCACTTAGTGCATGTGTAGCACATAATTTTCTTAACTAATTTAAAATTTTAGTTGTGAAGATTTCCAGAGCCACACAATGATCACACATTGAATTTCAATGATCTCACACATTCTGAAGCAATCATCTGAATATCACATTGCACTCATTTTTTTGCTTTGAGTATGAGTTTTGTCTTTAGTTCTTCCACTCCAGCACCCCCCACCGTGGGCTTTTTTTTTAAATTAAGGAAACATATATCACATAAAACTATGCTTCTATAATGTCATACTTGAGACTTTAAACAAATAAATTTTAGTTATAATTCCCACTGCAAACATAACTAGGGACAAGCAAACTTGCCTGCCTTTTGAATTTGAGCAAAGTATTTTTTCCACCAAACTCTGAGGATTCAAATCAAATGAACCCAAAACAAGCATTCTACTCTATTTTATCTCATCTTTCAAAACTAAACATTTAAAAGATACCAATAGGTTTTTGTTTCATGGCCTTTTTGCCACCAAGAGATTGGTTTGGGAGAGTGAACTAATGTGAGACCATTTTTAACTTCTTTCCTAAGAGACAAGAAGGTGTGTTTGTGTGAGGGAAAGATGGAAGTGGGGAAGGAAAACTGTTTTGCAATTTTTCCAACTGTAAACAGTGAAGCTCCAAACTGAGAACAAGCTGTTTTCCTCTATTTCTAGCCAGAACTTGACAAATTACAAAAATGCTATATTTTAAGGATGAGATGATACATCACATACTTAAACACAAATGCTTGGGAGACGCACAAGAACATGAAACTACAGCAGGAACCAACACTTGATACTGCTTGACTTTTGTACATTCTCTGAATCACAGAGTTGCACCAATAGTATTTTTATATTGATGCACAGGCACTCTGTTTCAGCTGGACTTTGCAATCTTGAATGGAATCCAGTAGGAAATAAGCTGCATCCTAGGAGTCACTTGCAATTGAATATAAGAGCTGATTCACTCCCTAGCTAATACCTCATAGGAAAAGAAAAAAAAAAACAGCCTTCTATGTCTACTTCCTCTTTGTCGCTTTCCCATTCCTTTACTATTTGGCAGACAAACTGAACCAAAAATCCTGCTTTAACTGTACTAGACCAACCCATCAAGCAAATATGGACTAGATGAGAGCCAGGAAAAGCACTTTGGAAACCACTTGCACCTAATAAAAACATATTTTTAATTTAGCTAATATGAAACCCAAAGTAATTCTGCCCAAGTGGAAAAGATGCTTTATTTATATTTATTTATGTGGGTTCTTAATTTAGATTGGATTCATGTCTCATGAACAAAATTGCTATTTTATAGACTAATATGTACATCTGTGCTACATGTACCCAAAGGCTCCCCACACAACTGTGGGAGAGTGGTCAGGAATAATTAGTAACAATAGTTCATGAAAGCTACACAATTAGGATTTTCTTTGAATAAACAATATGAAGACTAGGGTTCAAATCTTGCTGAGGTGGTATAGTGAGCAGAGCTGCTGAACTCGGAGGTGAGAAGACCAAGTTCAAATCCTGCCTCAGATACTTACTAACTTTGTGACCTTGGGCAAGTCACTTAACTGCCACAGGCCTCAGTTTTCTCAAGTGTCAAATGAGAGAGATAGACTATGTGACCTGTCTGGTCATATCCTGTTCTTTATCTATGATATATATGGCACATGCCAGATATTTCCTTTTAGGAAGCAAATTTCTAGAATCTCATAATCACAGACAGCAACAGAGATGGAAGGGAACCTGGAAGCCATCTAGTATAACCCCTCATTTTGTAGAGCAGGAAACAGAAGCCCAGGGAGATTAAGAGACTAGAATCACATAGGTAGTTATACAGAGATCAGAAGCAGAATTTGAATACAGGTCCTGTGGCTCCAGAGACAGTGCTTCTTCTGTAGTACCCTGCCTTTTCAGTGGAAGGGGAGAGGCAGCAACAGAAAAGACGGTTAACAGATTTAAAAATTAAAGTGCTCACTTTTATTTTTTTCCCTAACAAGGTCCTAAGGAACATAAATGGTGACACTACTTTAACATAAGAATCCTATATGAATAAAAAAAGTTAAAATTGATTAGTGAACAATTTTGTTAGAATGTTATTTTTGAAACGTATTAGAAGGCAGTATGGTACAGTGGAGTCAGAGGAACTAGGTGGAACACTGAGCTCTATCACTCTGCACCTGTGTGTCCTTAGGCAACTCACAATCTCTGTTCATCTATAAAATGAGGAAATTAGATTGTTGTTGCTCAGTCTTGTCAGACTCTTGTGACCCAATTTGTGTTTTCTTGGCAAAGATACTGGAATGGTTTTCCAATTCCTTCTCCAGCTCATTTTACAGATGAGGAAATTGAGCAAACAGAGGCTTAGTTACTTGCCCAGGGTCACACAATAAGTGTCTGAGACCAGAATTGGACTCAGTTCTTCCTGACACCAGGCCTGGTGCTCTATTCACTGCGTTACCCAGCTGCTACAAGGGGATTGATTAGAGTAAATCATTTCAACGGTCCCTTCAAGATATAAATCTTTGAGTCTATGACAAAGTCAACATAAATACTAAAATCATTTTCTTTCTTTTCTTTTTTTTTTTAACCTTTTTGGAGGGGCAAATGCAGGGCAATTGAGATTAAGTGACTTGCCCAAGGTCATAAGGCTAGTAAGTGTTAAGTGTCTGAGGCTGGATTTGAACTTAGGTCCTCCTGGGTACTCCTGATTTCAGGGCCGTTGCTCTATTCACTGTGTCACCTAGCCATCCCTGAAACCATTTTCTAGTACAAAAAACAACAAAGTCAGAAGCTTAGACTCTACTCCCACCTTTGCACCTGAAAACCAATCATTTAATCAGTGTCTCTGACTAACAGATAGATACGACTGAATAACAATCACCCTGGGCACCTGGGAAGAGAAGTTTTTGCAGCTATATTATCACTGGCCAATCCTGCTCTGACTTAGAAAGGACTGACAAGTTGCTGGCCAGAGGCAGGGAAGGAAGTACACCAAATTGGAGAATTGTGCTCAACTCTTAGACCTGTGCGTGCTAAGATATCAAGGTGGCAATACATGCCTCCTGTATCTGAGCTATTTGGAAAGGGCAATATTTAAGGTGTCAATACCTCACTTCACCCCATAGAAAAATGAGACAGACTGAGTGACAGCAAAAGATCTTAGAGGATATTGGAGGTATTGTGATGAGCTAAAAGAAGTTAGTCTCCAGCTAAAGCAGAGAAAGTTCTCTAATTATAGTATTTCAATACCTGAGATCTGAAAGAGGAATCAAAATGTGGTGGTTGCAGCTTCATCTCTATGCCTCCGAGAAGAAGGGGGTGGGGGGAGGAAGCATAGTCTGTGAAGTTTGCAGACAAGTGAACATCTGAGGCAGGACTTAAAGGTCTGTCCTGACTCCGGGTCTAGTGCTTTTTTTTTTTTTTTTACTACCTCAGGTTGGATAAAAGGAGGAAGTCACAGAGAAAGAGGTGACCATCTGATCTTTGAATCATGTAGCCAGAAGACTAGCATGGGAAGACATGGTCATTTTACATTTCAGGCAATGCTCAGCCCTCTTTTAGTGTAGCACCAAGTAAGCAGGCACGGTAGAGAGGCCTCATTGATGAACAGACATCTCAGCATCTGCATTTGAGAAGACATAAGCAATGTGATCCATCAACAAACATACTGAAAATGGCTTCTACGTGCAAGGCACTCTGCCAAGAGTTACAGATAAAAAGACACAAAGGAAACAATTTCCCTTGTCGCTAAGCGTTGGGAGCCTTCCATACATTAGAAGTCTGTCTCCCCTAAACATCCTTTCTTCTTCAGGTTAAACACTCCTAATCCTCCCCTGATCTGTCTGAGGTGCCTTCCTCTGGCTTTGCGCAGGGTATACAAGGACACCCTCAGTTGCCTCCTTCCGGACCGCTCTTGTGCTGAAGCAGTCCAAGATTTCATCAGATTATTTTTGTCTGTCATTTCACTTCTGACTCAGGGCGGAATCCAGGGCACTAAAACTTGTCAGGCTTTTTCCCATCACCTGCTGTCTAGTCCTAGCTCCTCATCCTGTGGTTTGTACAACTGATTTTTTGAACATAAGCCCACGGATCTGCACAATTTCCATGTCTGTAAAATGAAGGGATGAGATGAGAGCAGTCTTCCATCTTTAATCTCTGAATGTGTGATTTGAGGAGGTCTTTAGGGGTCTGATCATGTTTGCCTTCCATGCTTAAAGCACTAGGCATCCTAAAGCCCATATATATGGCTTACATTTTACTTTCATGGGACCAGGTGATCACACTGACAAAATCATTTATCTTAAGGTAGCAAAGTATATATCATTAAAGAAAGTGCATAAGTAGAGTGTTAAAAAGTGACATGAAAATATAAACAGTATGTAATGTAGATATTAAGTCAAAAGCAAGAACTTGGATCTTGGGATCTCACATCTAAACTCTTCCCCAATATCCTTGTTCCTCTAGTTTTAATTCATACATTAACTCAAATAAAAGGATCATATGAAAGATAAAAGTGGGTACCTATTTAACTCACTGAGTAGCTACTATGCCCCTAGAACTCTGTTATCTTCCTGGAAGCTGTTTTAATGGTAGTCATGATAGCCACTGATTTATGTAGCTCTTGAATGTTTGCAAAGTACTTTACATAACATTATCTTATTTGATTCTCAAAACAAGCCATGACACAGGCAGTATGATTTGAGTATACAGATACTCAGGCTCTGAGAGATTAAGTGATTTGCTTATGGTCTTATATGTATGGTATTATAGCCTAACAAATCATATGTGTTAAAATCCATGGAATTATGTAGATACTCAGCCTTAATTCTTTGTACTGAAACTTCTACTAAGACCCTTAACATTCTTCTGTAGTTTTTTGAGGTTTGATTTGCTGTCAAATATAACAGCTGCTTTTTAACTGTACCCAGTTTGAGCATTTTTACATATTTCTGTCCCCAAAGAAAATCTGTGTCCCTTGGTTCTGTATGCTTTTAGTTTGTACCAGACCTTTATGTCAGCTATCATATTTTCACTAGAATTAGATATTTTTGTCATAATTCCACTACAACATTCTAAAATCCATGAATAAAAGGGACCAATACTGTTCATCTCTATTTACCATCACAGCATCTAATAGAGTGTTAAATATATAAGTTTTCACTCAATGTTTGTTTAATTCTCTCATCTTGCATTTGGTCTGTTTTTCTTTACTCCCTAAGCCAGGGCAATGTAGCTGCTTTTGGGGGAAAAAGAGATTTCCACAAAAGAGAAAGATCAGAAAATAATGGGCCTTTATTTGACACATTCTCTATACACAAGGGAAGACTTGTAGCTTAATTTAAGATACCCAAGGGATAAGGCAGAGGGGTGGTAAATGAAGAGAGGGCAAAGATACATCTAGATCACTGTCATTGGAGGTACAGGATACCCAACAGAGAGTTATCCAGTCCTTGGGTAAAATGACTTTCAGGCTACAAAAGGAAAAGAAATTGAGAGGTATCCTTTGGACCCAGCACCCCCATCTTAGGTCAGCACCTTATCATTTCTCCTAGTTAAGTAGGTATATATCTAGGTTCTAGCCCATTCCACAAAGCATACTCCCTAAATCAATTAAGGATCAAGTATTTCATAGGGAGGGGCAGTTATAGGAAGGGGCAGTCTCTTACAAATCTGATTGTTTCTCCAACTCTGATATTAGGAGCAGAGAGGCACCAATTACGCCATAATTTGTTTTGATTTGTTTTATCATTACTCAACTGCTGGGTAATCACTCCATTTCCAACTGAAACTTGTATGCGCTGATTTCTGGGTTTGTTTACAGATAAGAAAGCTATGTTCCCTCCTTTATAATTTATTGTTAAAAAATCCTATTGGCTGACCTGGCTTTAATTTGTGGTATTTACCCTTCTGCTTACTGGGTTGATATCTATCTCTGACTATTAGGATACCTTCAACAAGTCTGGGATTAAAACCTGTTCCAACATGTGCCATTGACTTTATTTTTTTTTTTTTGCCACTGATTCTTAATGGCAAAATCCTGATATGTGCCTATACATATGCTGCTGACTTTATCTGTTTAG
Source organism: Pseudochirops corinnae (assembly GCA_028646515.1). Taxonomy (NCBI): domain Eukaryota; kingdom Metazoa; phylum Chordata; class Mammalia; order Diprotodontia; family Pseudocheiridae; genus Pseudochirops; species Pseudochirops corinnae. The sequence continues at coordinate 97,668,768 of CM053587.1, read as the reverse complement.
ACATCAGCAAAAACCATCCAGTGAGTAAGTAAAGATAGTGAGCCGTGAACCCAAACAGGGCATCAAGATGAAAATTGGCAAAAAGCAAGCAGTGACTGCACTTCAATCTTTCAAATTATACTCCTCATTGGCTAATTCAAACTTTAAGTCTGCTATAAGCTTGCCTTATAGTCCATCTCTGGGAAAGACAGCTAGGAAATACATTCCAAGTCAGCACTTCTCCTTTTACCATTAAAATATTATGTGTACCATTTCTGTAGAGGAACAGGGACACGGTGGAGAGTGGTTGGGGGGGCAGGATAGGAAGAAGGGACATGTAATCAGACTCTCACAGTGTGCTCACTATGGAGAGG
>CM053587.1:97630781-97667915 GCA_028646515.1 Pseudochirops corinnae | reverse complement strand
GCCCTACCGAAAAGTCAGAGGGGTGAGGGGGGAAGACATAGGAGAGAATAGACTGGGGGAGGGGGAATACACTGGGATGGCTGTTTTGGGGCGGTGGGTAAGGGAAAGATGGGGAGAAAATATGTAACTTGAAATCTTGTGGAAATAAATGATGCAAACTAAAATAAAATTTTAAAAAAATATTATGTGTACTTTTCATATTTATCAATCCATCAAGTTGTTTTTTAATTTTCTAACATCAAGCAGATATTAATTAACAATATCTGTTCTACTGTAGAGTAATATAATCATAAAGATGGTTTACAATGACAAATAACTTTAGTGTTGATTTCATTCATTTATTCATTAGTAAATATTTACTCAACACTAAATCTTGTGTAGAGCATTGCAGTGGTCACTGCTGGAGATACAAGGTTTAGATAAGACACAGTCTTTGACCTAATGAAGCCTATAGTTTAACAAGGAGATGAGACATCCATATACCTAGTTTTTTAGACAGTGCTGCAACTTATTCAAATTACTATTATAATTTTCTAGAAGATTTTTAAGTACTTTAATCCTTATCTAATGTGAAGAAGTAAGAGCACTTTGGAATTTTTTTCATCTCTCTTTTCAAAGCAGAACAAATTTGATTTTCTGCTCTGGGAAGTAAGTTTAGTAAAAGGTACTTAAAAAAAAAAAAAACCAATGGGGTGGCTAGGTAGTGCAGTGAATAGAGCACCAGCCCTGGAATCAGGAGGACCTGAGTTCAAATACAGCCTCAGACACTTGACACTCACTAACTGTGTGACCTTGGGTAAGTCACTTAACCCCAATTGCTTTGCCTTCCCCCTGCCCAAAAAAAAAAAAAGGAAGAAAGAAATAAAGACATGAGGAGCAGTATGATTCCGGGGGGGAAACCTGGCACGAGCGATTAAATGGCTTAGCTTCTTATTTATGAACTTTAAACTTTTTGGTTTAAAAAAAAAGCCCTAGAGAAATTAATGTTGCTACAAGTAATTTTAATGTCAAAATACTTAGCAACATCTGCTTTCTTAGAAAAAAACTTTGGGTGTTAAGGCTCACCTCATACACTCTCAGTTAATTTAAGATTTGAAGGCAAAACTGGTACAACTTTCTGGCAACTTAATTTGTAGTTACACCACAGAATCTATTCTAAAACACTTAAATAATGTCATTAAATGGGGGGGGGAGAGGAACCCACTACTATAAAACATACCTTTATATTTTAAGGTTAATGCCCACACACCCACCGTAATAGAGAACTTTAAACAACATGTGTATGCATACAATACCAGGGTAATAACAGCATCTGGCATTTATACAGCGTGTAAAGCTTACAAAGCTTTTTTGATCATCACAATCACTATGTGGTAAGTGCTGGTATTACCCTGATTTTACAGATGGGGAAACTGATGTTGAAAGGATAACTTGCCTAGAATATTTGAAATGAAATTCAAACCAATGTCTTCCTGATTCCATATCCAACACTCTATGACACCAATTTGCCTCTCATATGGATCTATTGCAGTATATTATGTATAAATACAGAGTTTGCAGATATGTGTGTGTATGTGTGTGTAACAAACATGTCAATACATACTGATGATAGCATGATTTATCCTAGTTAATACTAAATAAGTTTTCATCTCACTGGACACCTTTATTCTTACTCATATACTTTGACAACTGAATTGCAGGCAAGGATTACCAGGTGAACAATGTATAGATAATGACATTTCTGAATAGTCACCTCTTCTCCAATCTCCCTTTAATATTCAAAGTTATATAAGACTTTTAATATACTTGCATATTCTTTAAAAATATGTTAAAAGGAAAACTTAATATCAGGCAGCCTAAATCAAAGGTCCAAAAATAAAACGTGATGATGTACTGTGGGTCAATAAATCAATCAATCATGTATCAAGTATGTATTAAATGCTAAATGGATCTTGCACTGTGTTATGCTGAAGATACAGATATGTAGAATAAACCAAACCCTGCTCCTGAGGAGCTTACATTCTTGTAGAAGAGATATACATATACAATACACACACACATATATATGAACTATAAAGAGAATAAATATAGACACATAAAATGTATACATTATCAGGTGGGGGGTTTAGGGAAATCAGTAAACGTTTCTTAAAGAAAAGAATTTCTGAAGCAGAGATCAGAAGGGAGTGCATTCCAGGCATCAGGGATGACCAGTACAAAAGCATGGAGATGGAAAATGTAGTGTTGTTTGTGAGGAACAAAGAGAAGGTCAGTTTAAATGAACCACTGAATGTAGGAAGGGAAATAATACCCAATGAGGCTCAAAAAATAGGTTTAAGCGAGGATGTAAAGGGCTTGGGAAACTAAACAGAGGAGTTTATATTTGATCCTAGAGGCTACAGGAAGCCCCCCAATGTTGAGTGGGTAGGGAAGTTACATTGTCAGAGCTGCCTTTAAGGAAAATTACTTTGGCAACAGTACGTATGATAGACTAGAATAGATAGAGATTACAAGCAGGGACACCTGTTGAGGGCTGTTGCAATAATCTAGGTGAGAGGTGATAAGGACCTGAAACATAGTGGTAGTTAGGTAAGTGGACATAAGAATTTGAATGTAAAAGGTCTTGTGGGGGCAGAAATGACAAGTTTTGGCAAGTGATATGGATATGAGAGGTGAGAGAAAATGAGGACTTGGGGGTAATGTCAATATTATGAACCTGGAAGACTGGAAGGATAGTGGAGTCTGTAACAGAAAAAGGGAAGTGTAAAAGAGGGGAGAAGCTGGCAGGAGAAAGATAATGACTTCACTTTTGGATATAGTAGGTTTTAAACATCTCTAGGACATCGAGTTTGAAATGTCCAAAAGGTAAGTGGAAATGGAAGGATGAATCTCAGGTGAGAGGATGTGGGTGGATATAAAGATTTCTCAGTCATCTGTATAAAGATAATAGCTAAATCCATAGCATACAATGAAGTTACCAGGAGAAGAGGATCTAGAACATAACCTTGGATAACACCCAGAGTTTTGGGACATGATATGAATGATGAGCCAGCAAAGGAGAAGAGAAAGAATTGTCAGATACCAGAGAACCAGAAGAGTGTTGAGTTATGAAAACCCAGGGAAGAGAAAAGTATACAGAAAGAAAGGGTAGTCAACAGGGTCAAATATGGCAGGTAAGTCAAGGAAGACGAGGACTGATTTTTAAAGTCAGCTTTGGCAATTAGGAGATAATTGATCACTGTAGAGAGAGCATTTTGGTAGAAGAGATAAAGTGAGAATTCAGATTACAGAAGGCTGAGGAGTGAGTAGAGGAGAGGAAGGAAAGGCAGTATGTAGGCAGCTTTTTTTTTTGCAAGTTTGACTGAGAAAGTCTGAGAAGAGAAAGTCAGAAAAAAGGGGTATGTATGTGTGTGTGTGTATGTGTGTGTGTGTGTTTTGTTTTGTTTATGGATGAATAAGACTTGGGTATGTCTGAAGACAGCAGGGAAGCAGTCATTGATGGAAAGAAACTGAAGATTGAGAGGGTGAACAACTGAGAAAGCAATCTATTGGAGAAGATGGGAAGGGATGAGATCAAGAGTAGATGTAGAGTTACCCTTGACAAAGAGAAGAAACACTTCATTGTCAGACAATGAGGCAAAGAAGGTGAGCATGGAGGATAATGTCAGGAAGTTATGAGATGAAGAGAATGGAAGCAGAGGGAATTCATGTTGAATGACTCAATTTACTTAGGAAATCAAAACGTGCTATCTTCATTTGATGGGGAAAAGGCAGGTGTGAAAGACTTGAGGGAAGTGAAGGCTTAAGAAAGAACAGCTTCTGTGGGAGAGAGATAAGGATTCAATAGGAATACAAGGACTACCTTGTTAAGGCAAAGGTCCAGTTGAAGTTGAAGAACATGAATTTATATTGTACCAGTCTGCATGATTGTGCAACTTCATCCAGGTCTGGAGGAGGTGGAAGATGGGAGTAATTCAGATAGGGCTGAGATGAACTCATTGCCACTGGAAATAGGCTAAATAACCACTGCTATATAGAAGACTTCTGAAGGGAATGAGGTTGGCTACCTTGATATCTTCCTCAGGTATATTGCAACCTGAGATTCTACAAGGCATAAATGGAAATAGATGAATGATTCCTTATGAAGGAATCTTATTTCTACATAAAGGTTTCATATTTCAGCATTGTTTTTTACAGTCGTTATAAAACCAATTGTATAAGAACTGGGAAATCTCACTGATCAAAAAGCTGGTGACTGAAAGAAGTTTTGGTTGACTTGAAAATGAAGCTAAATCAATTATAATAACTAATGTGATGAAATATAATCAACATTATGACCATAACTGTGCCTACCATTTATCTACGTAGAAATCATCTTCAATCTTTCATAAGTTTTGCACTGTAACATTACTTCTCATGAAAAGTATTAATAATAGCTCTTCGTTCCATAAACATACTTGAGAATGATTTTTTAAAATTTTATTTGTGGAGAACAGGTCTTATTCAATTGATACAGATGCTTGTCAGCAAGGAATGAAAAATTTTTATAGAGCTTATACAAGCTTGCATTGCAGTGAATTTTTCCAAATAGCTTTCTTGTAACCAGTTTTACTTCTTAGGTTAGAAATCAGCTCAAACAAATATCAAAGTTAACTTGAAAATAGGCCTTTGCAAATACATATGATATTTACTTTTAAAGGAGATTTCATTCTAGGGTGTACTCCATTCATGGAATAGGCTCCATGAATCTACTGTAATGCTATATTAAGGTAATGGCTACATTCCTAACCTGCCAATAATCACTGAAGGGGCAGCTAGGTGGTGCTGTGAATAATAGAGTGCTGGGCCTGGAGCAAAGAAGAATCATCTTCATGCTTTCAAATCTGGTCTCAGACACTTACTAGCTGTGTGACCCTATTTGCCTCAGTTTTTCATCTATAAAATGAGCTAGAGAAGGAAATGGCAAACCCCTCCACTATCTTTGTCAAGAAACCCCCAAAATGGCATCATGAAGAGACAGACACGACTGAAACGACTCAACAACAACAATAAAATAATTACTGGCATGATAGTATTTTAACTTAAAGAAAATGTAAGGGATGTGCTTAATGTTAAAATCAGGGGTCAAAGAAAGGCACTTAAATAAAATCTTCAGAGTAAAGAATATGCAAATTTTCTATGATCCATTAGCCATCTAGAGATATTACGAAAACTCTTTTAAGGTATTTCAGAACAAATGTTTTACCAATCAACAGGTAAGCCAAATTATTTAGGAACACTTGTCATTTATCTTTTGTCTACTACTAAAGATATTTCACAGGCATTTTATAAGCTCTAGAACTTCAAGGGAATTTGGTGATTATCTAATATAACCCTCTTCCTTTTACAGATGAGGAAACCAAGGCCCAGAGAAGTTAAGCAAGGTTAAGTGATCTGCCCAACATGGCAAAGTTATTAAGTAACAAACTTAAACTCCACCCCACCATGACTCCAAGTCTAGTGTCAGAGTAACTTGGTTTGACAAAAATACAGTAACAATGGTAGTAACTGATATGTATTTAGCATTTTAAGTTTCGTGAAAGTGCTTACCTATGTAATTTGAGTATCACAATAATCCTGTAAAATAGGTGTTATAGATATTATCTCTACCTGATAGATGAAGAATCTGACTGACAAAGGTTAAGTGATGTACCCACTGTCACACAGCTAAGTGGTTTTGGAGGCAGGATTCAAATCCAAGTCTTTTGTACTGCTGCTCCATTACTTTATCCACTACAATACATGATACAATACATACCTTTCTGTAATCCCTGAAACATTTGGCAGAAAAATAATAGCTACCTTTTAAGGGACCCATCATGGATGTTTCTGGATCTCTCACAGTATTTCACTCAATGGACTCTTAGTTTTGGAGTATACACATGACACAGGAAGCCTTCATTCTTCCTGGCTCCTCAAGCCCATACCATTCATTACTCTCCCTTACTTACTAGCTCTCTCCTACTTCACTTAGTATCTTTTTGAGAAAGAGACCTTCATTGAACTTGAGGCATTTTGTAGAAAACCAAAAGGATGGTCCACTTGTGTTCTACCACCTCATAGAAACATTTTGCACCATGTATGGATCTAGTCGGATAAAGTGCAGAGAATAATTAAAGAACTGTGGCAAATTTGTGTCACTATTGAAAAAACACCAGTAGTGAAAAAGAACAGATGTTAAACATCAAATAGATAATTCTTCAAACTAGATTTTTCCCATTAGTCTTCTAAATAACTTTTTACTGTCAGAATCAAAGAGACCAAGTTCTTTGTTGTTGGTTTTTGTTTTGGGTTTTTTTGTTTGTTTGTTTTTTGCTTAAAGCTCTTGTCCCTGGCAACCCCAGAGTTGTCTGTAGTTAATTTCTTTCTGGTCTATGACCATATTTCTCCTCAACTTTGTCTGGTATGGTATGTTGTACATAATTACAGGTCAAAGTTAGTCAACCAGCATTTATTATGTGCTTACTACCAAGAATTGTTGTACGTACAGGAGCTACAGAGACAAAAGCAAAAACGGTCTGTGCCTTCAGTGAGTTTACATTCTAATAGGAGTCATATGATACATACAGAGTATATACAAAGTACATACTGTGTTTCTCTCTAATGAGAGATGGAAGATGTTAGGTGACTTACCTAAAGTCACCAAGGCACTAAGTAGCAGAGCCAGGATTGGAACTCAGGTTCTCCAACTCCCAAGTTAATATAGTTTCTACTGGACCATTCTGCCTTATGTCATGTTGTGCTTTTCAGTTCTATTTTTGAAAAAATGAACCATGCTCAATTTAGTTCATTCATATTCTTTATTATTTAAATTATATACCAACAGTTTTAGAAACCTAGAAAATAAGTTGCAATTATGTATCTGAAAATGCAATTTTAAAAGACCCCAAAGACTTAAAAGCACCTACATGACATAGCAAATACTGTAATTTAGACAGCATGATATCATCACTTAAATTATTGCTTATGTTTCCAGGAATGTACTAGTTCCTACAACTAACATACAAAAGAGACTTCTTTGGAGGCAGGTAATACGTGGTATTCACTGCACATCACCCTCTCACAAATGAGTGACAACAACACATGTTTACTCTGGGGTACTGGTGAACTATAAGATCACACTGAAGATGAAAGTTTGGTTTACTGCCTAAGTGCTGTGTGGGTAAGCATCTCACAGAGAAATGTGACAGAATTCTAAAAGCATAAGATGTGTCTATTAATACCATTATGTGCTGGTAGATAGGCTGTGTGTGACACTGTGCAAAGTTAATTAGGCTTGTAGTCAGAAGACCTGGGGAGTCAGGGTCCTGCCTGCCCACTTACTAGAAATGTGACACAACTTCTCTGAGTTTAATTTATCCATCAAAGGGGGTAATTACAACCTGCCCTACCTACTCAACAGTATATGTGCAAGGATCAAATGAAATATAACATATGTGAAAACGTTTTTAAGCTGAAGAATATCAAACGGATATTGTTTGTCCATCCCAAAGACCTTAGAATAGTGATTTCAGAGAATTCTGTTCTTCCTTCAAGATGAAACTCAAGAGGAAGTCTTCTTTTGATCTCCCTCAATTGCCACCAATTTCCCTCCCAAATGATTACTTTACATTAATTTATTCTGTATATGCTTCTGTCTATTCTTGTCTTCCCCATTAAAGTATAAGCTCCTTACATAGAGGGATATTTGTTGTATTAGGATACCTGTATTTAGGGCAGTGGCTGGCACATAAAAGAGTTGCACAAATACTAGGTGATTGATTGTTATCAGATCCAAAAGAGACTAGAGAGATCATATATTCTAATGCACTCACTTTACAGGTGAGGAGATGAAAATGAAGAGAGGTCAAATGAAATAGCACATAGAGTAGGAGAACTCAGGACTAGAATCCAGCTCTTCTGAAGCCCTTTTGAGAAATATAAGAATTCCTCACACGCAGGAGAAATTATTTACATGTTTCTGAGACAGTCCCTTCTGGGAGAAAATTTCACATAAGCCCCTCCCTAGAAAAAGAAAAAAAGTTCCCTCAAACAAATTTAGTGATATACATTTTAACCCTGTGACGCAGCAAACAAAGCCCTTTCAAGAAGTAAATCAATGACCTCTTTCAATTTGGATTTATCTTTAACAGAAAACAAATGAAAAACATAAACAACAGCTTCAAATTAATAATTATGTTTTTTAAAACTTATGATGAGAACAATGTCCAGGACAATATTTTGATCGAAATGTAATGGAACTCTGAGAGCTTCCAAGGGAGACTTGGCTTTCTGCTATAATCCGCTCTGCTCCTTTGAGTAATCTGCTCATGAGCTTGCTGCCAGGCACTTTGTTTAGTCATCTCTTATGTACTATTTTTTATTATGCATTAAATGTATGGGTATATTTGTTTTACCTCTCTTATTACATTACAAACTTACTGTGGGCAGGGGTTAGGACTCAGTATTTCTGCATCTCCCCCAAGCCTGATAGATGGCATTTGCTTTCAGTTAGACAAGAAGGAAAGATTTACTAACAATGAGAGCCACTCAAACAGTGAAAAGTCTGCTTCAGGAACTGTTAAATTCCCCATCTCAGATCTTAGAGCAGAGGCTGGGTGGCCTGTTATTGGTTACATGTATTGTAGATGGGATTCTGGCTTTAGGTAGAGGTTGGACTAAATCCCTTCCAACTTGGACATTTCATCACAAAACAGTAACTGATGTCCTATTAATCTGTCAGGTTTTGTGCAAGGCTATCATCTTTTCATCTCTAATTCTTGGTTTGAAATTCATATTTGGACACCTGCCTCACCTATTTCTTTCAGCTCTGGAAATAAAAAGAATCAAATAGCCAAATTGTGACTATTCTGTGCTTTACTATCTCAAAATTAGCTTCCTGCTTCTCTCCTTAACTTTGGCTTTTCTGATATGACACAGATGAAAGATGAATGAACTGATACCTATGAGAAGTACTAATTGTTCAGTGTATACAGGGATCAAGGTTTTACAGGAAAAAAAATACCAAACAGTCTTATTGTCAAGGAAAAGCAGTGGAGACTGGTAAGTTCAGAGTTGTTTAGTTTTCTCTCTCCTCTTTTTCCCTCCCTTGCAGTGCTCACAAGCTGATATGAGATCACTGGTACTCTAAGCCAAGTTTACATTTAGTATGATAATGTTTAAACTTTCTCTATCTTGAATAAATGGTTAGTAACTACAACATAACTTATTAACAACTGTTAGGCTGTTTGAAAGTTAGCCGAGTATTAGTTCTAGATGTGACAAAAAGGAGATTATTTATGTTTAGAGAATCAATAAGATAACAAACCTCCTTGAGTATGAGACAAAGCCATCAGCAGAGAACTATTTTACCAAAAGTCTTAATTGAGAAGACAATGGTCAAGTACACTTTTATTTAGAAGACTTCCACTAAAACTCTTCTTTGGTGTCTCACCATAGCGTGGTGGTGACCCTAAGACCCAGAACTCATGCTCTAGCTGGTCATACCAAACTAGAAAGGTCTTCGAATAAGAGCCAACCTAAGTGTGGAAATCATCATCGGTAGAAAGTTGGTTTCTTTGGATACAGTATGATGTAGAAGGGTTGTCGTCATCATTGATGGAATCATATATCTTTTGAAGAACTGAAATATGTTTATTATCAATGTGTGGAAACCACAGCTACCAAACAGCCTATTGTCTGAAATTAGGGACCTTTTTTTTCCCCCTGAAAACCTGTCACCATAATAAATAGTCAGGTGCCCTGCAGTCATTTTGCCTTAAAAAGAGATCCTATCAGATGGGTTTGGTTAGAGCTGTATTTAGCACAGGCAAGATTCAATTAAGTTATTACTTGCTGGAAAGGTATCTAAGAAGCAGGTAGGACATCTTTAATCAATGGCTTCTAAAGAAGAATCAAAACTAAGTACGGATTACTAAGTTCAGAAATCATTTGAGGCTAGGTTGCTCACTGGAGAACCTGCATTAACGCTTCCTGGGACCAGATATAAATTATACTTAGATAATCACCAAAATAAATAACTACTGCAACTAGTTGAAGAATTTTTTTTACAAAGTTGAACTTAGATCACATCAGGACAACGCAAAGAATGACTTTGGATAGAAGCACATTAAATATTTTGTTTACTCTGTGAGAATTAACTTTTTTCCTGATTTCTCACTTTCCAGTAAGACTGACTGGGTAGATAAGGGTAAAAGATAGGGGCCAAAGAGGATGTATGGGGCTGTATGAGGCTATATGAAACTATTATCAAGATGTAATGCAAAACCACATGCTGCATAATAAGACCCTGCCCCTCACATCTCTCTCATAGGAGTGACAATGGCTGAATGCAGTCTTGTCTTAATCCATAGGGAGAGGTGGCAGAGACAGGTATGATGCTAGCAATCTACAGCATGAGCTGTTTAAACCTAACTCCATTCAAGAGCTAAAAGGTGGGCTTGTGGAAAGGCACCATTAACAACAGCTTCTTCATAAAACAAAGGGAGAGGATGGATGGTGTATTTTTGACTGAGGTTATGACTTGTTTGGTTGACCCAGTAACTCTAAGACTTATTCCTAGTGTTTAGCAAAGATTTCATAGTCCCCTTCATAAACTTGATTCTATTACTTCATGGCCAAATTCCATCTCTACCAATTCCATCTAAATTCACCTTACGTTTCTAATAGGAAGAAGAAAAATACTGATTTCTGACTCCTAAAGTGCTATTTGGCAGCACGGTATTAAACATCTGTTGCCTTTCACCCCAGAGGGATATGCATTTCAGTAGCAGATACAGATCTCCCTTACAGAATTTGTTGAGTGTTTCAAGATGAAATGAGTTACAACAGAAAACCATCACAATACATTCAGATGACATGCAAACAACACTTCTCTACTCAATTAATACATGAAGAAAATGATAAACAATTATCGTATGGCCTGGAAACAATGCTATTATCTTAAGGGACAAAATTTTAAAAATAAGAATTTAGTTATGAAGTACTTTTCTGCCAGCAGAGATGATACTGAGAGAGGCTTGGATTAGTTTCTATTTTCCATAGCTCTTTTGGTGATTATTAATGTTTTAAAATTATTATAGTTTTTAAAGCAGAAACTTATTTTGTACCTATGAGGCAAACATGCTCATTCAAAACTAGAGGTAAATAAATTCCATTGTTTAAATAGACATCATGATTGTACCTATCTACACACAACTTAAAATGCATCTGGAAATAGTTCCATGGTTCCATCTGAAATTTTACAAATTGGTTTGTTGTATATTTCCAGCTGGACACGGTAGAAGAAGGAAGACAAGATAGTGTCATACTGAAGAAAATGAAAAAAAAAAAAACCAGAAAATAATATAGGGCTTTGGTTTTTCAGTCACATGTTTATTAGATGTGCAGAAAAAGCAAATTAAGTCGATGGTAATTCTCAAGTAGAAATTGGTTGGACTAAAAGTGAACACCTGAGTGATAAACTTGGGGAGAGTTTTAGTTGAAAGCCTTATTTTTGGAATCTAGACCACTGCTGTGTTAACTAGAGATGTGTGACAATGTAAATTTAATCTTGTTCAAAAATTTTATTTTAATTCCTCATGGGAAGTAATAAGAATGTATAATCATCCAAATCATGTATGGAAAACCATTCCTCTAAGTAAATATATCACCTGATAAGTATACAAAAATCAAGTTTCTCTTGACACAATCTAAAGAGAAGTCTCTTTGATCATGTAATATGCATTTCCTTTAAAATTCCCATAAGCAAAAACAATATAGTAAGGAAGAGAAGATAATGATCTGAAGATAAGATCTGGATTTCAAAACCAGCTCTACTATTGGGTGCTGTGTGACCCTAAGAAAGTTGTTTGACTTCTCTCAACTCTGGTTCCATAATTTGTCAAATAATCAAATCATGTCATCTTCATTTTCTACCTCAAAATGGCTGATGGGAAATAAAATGAAATGATTTGAAAGCATTCTGAAAAATTAAAAGTACTACATAAAAATACATTAAGCAACTCATTTTATAGACAAGCAAGCTGAGGGCCAGAGACATTAAATTATTTGTCCAAAAACACACTACCCATGAGTGGAAGAGCTGGAACTAGAAGTCAGGCCGTCCTAATTTGACTCCTAAGCTAATGATCTTTCCACTCAGTCTCATTGCTTCCTTCCCTCAAAATTTTTTTTTCTATTCCTAAATTTTGATGCCTATTCTATCCTACTCAAAATGGAAAATTCAAAAATATTCCTCAACTATATCTTCTGTGGGTACTCATGAACTACCCAAAGGACCCTCTAAGGCTTATTCTCTATAAATATCACAGTACTCATACATGCCATCTGCTCTTACCATCTCCTCTCCATCCTTGGAACCATATAATAAGCTTGAGACTTTTTCAATAGAAAGTGGAAATGGACCCCCTAAGGAGGAAGCATCTTGAGGATGGGGATCCAGAGGTAGTGCCAAGAGGGAGAGCAACTAGTCCTAATTACAGGAAAAAAGAAATGACTTTGATGATTTGCAATTGCTGGTAAAGGATAATGAGAAGACATATGCTGATCAGACATAAATAATGAGGAAGTATCCTGTCCTCCAAGAACACAGACCCAAAATAGTACAGAAGCTTATCGAATCTCACAAACAATACCCAATTTTGGTGACTCCTGTAGGGACAAGAAAAAGCCTAGTTCAAATCGCTAGAAGTTAAGTCCTAGACAAGAAATTAAAAGATCCTGAAGGCACATTTTCATTACTGCTAGTAACTGAAATAAGGGACTTTAGAAGTGAAAGATGGATGTAGGAAATGAACAGTTGGTTAAGAACATGCTATAAGAGAAAAGGAATGAGCTGGATTCCTGTATAAGCGCTTAAGAAAGAGGAATAATGGGTTCTTAGTCAGGGATAAATATATGTATGATGAAAGCTAGGAATAATATAATTTTATAGAGACTTACTGATCTGCTCAAAAAAGTTTTAAATTGAAAATAAAAGAGGACAGAGAAAACCATCCATCTATATCTGTTAAACAAAACAGTATGGAAATTAGCCGATAGAATATAAGGAAAAAAAATATATCACTGGAGGCCCAGTTAATTCCCAGGAGATAATATCCAAGAACAAGGCCACTAGTAATTTGTATACATGGGCTCATATGTCTTAAGTACAAAGTTGCAGAGTATAGATAATAAACAAAATAAAATAAAGATCTTAATGGAAGGAGATCAATTCAAGCTCGCAATGAGAATTGGTGATACACTATTCATGACCAGAATATTGCAATGGCAGAGTGTATCTTATTCAAAAAGGAACAGAACAAAGGGAGTAGGAGAGTAGCACTGCAGATAAAGAAGATATATTCATGTAAGGAAATCTACAAAATGTAGTAAAGAGAAAATTTTGGAAAGGAACAGTGGAGAAAAAAATCAAAGTGATATTGTGGCAGGAATACAATAAAGGTCACTTGACAATAAGGAGGAAGTATATAATGGGTTCTAGAAATAGAAGATAAAGCTGGCATAGTCACAAAATATTAGTGAAAGTAGACTTTAAGTATAGAGACATCTACTTGAAATCTGTCTCTCTCTCTTTTTAGCAGAGCCACTGATAAATTCTTAACTTGCTTTAATGATCATTTCTTCTCTAAAAGGCTACAGAAGCCATAAGAACTATCATTCTAAAAGATGTTCTGACCAAGAAGAAAGAATAATTACTGAAGAAAAATGATGGAAATCTTGGGAGGTAGTAACCATGCTACTGTAGAGATAAGAAAAGGACTGCTGGAGATAATCTGGCATGAGCCCTAGATGTCACTGAAAACAAATTTTTTAAAAAGGCTCCCATGGACTAAGATTCTGCAGTAACCAGTTGAACCAAAAGGATTCAATAATGAATTCTGAAGGCACAAAAATAAACGGTTCCAAATGGGGAGAAAATAAAATTGTATGAAGAGAACAATGTGGATGCATAGAGAACTCAGTTAACAACTTAGATTTTGAAAAGATAAATAACAGAATGTGAAAGTAACACAAAGAGGTCAAAATGGCAGAATAAAGGAAGGGACTCACCTGAGTTCACCCAAATTCGCCTTCAAACAACTTAAAATCATGCCTCAAAATAAATTATGGAGTAGTAGGACCAACACCACGGTGAAAAACTTTTCCAGTTCTAGGCAACTGAGATGGTCAGTAAGCAGGAAAGGTCTGTCTCACTGAGGTAAGAAAGAGCAGACTGTGGTCCGGGATGGGCCCTCCCCTAACAAGCCACCAGGGACTACCCTAACAAGCCACCAGGGACTATGTTTTGCCTTTCTTTTTATCCTCAGTGTTTAGGACAGTGACTGACACATAGCAGGTGCTTTAATAAGTGCTTATTGACAGAGTAATGAAAATAAATACAAAGGAGTGGCTCACCTGCAAGAAAAATAAGAGGAATGCTAAAATCCAGAAAGAACTAAGGTCTGTGATGAATGCTAAGGATGACACTGCCGTGGGATGAAAAGATGATCAAAGAAGGAACCAAACTACTGTTTAAGGTGAATGGGGCAATGATAATGGATGACAGAAAGAAGGCAGACAGCACTTGTATTTTACATCAATTTTCTATACTGGAAATGAAGCCTGGGATATTGGTTAGAATGACACATTCAGAGTCAAGAAGGTGTGTATTCAAATCTCTAACACAAATTAGCCATGGTGGAAATGACTTCATCTCTCTGAGTCTTAGGCACCTCTCTCAGATTTGTCCATTAAGTCATAGACAGGTTATATAATTTGTGTTGGTGGAGGGAGTTCCCACACTAATGAAATCACATAGTGACATTTCTCTACTGAGAAGAATGATCTTCTGACTGAGAGAATAAATCAAAGAATAAATTAAAAAATACAATTAACAGGAAATTAAAATCTGACAAGTGAAGTATTGATAAGCCAACATCTAGCAGTTTTCAATTGGCTCAAAACATCAGTCACAAATGAACCAAATCTCTGGGTACTGAAAAATTTCTCAGATGTGAATGCTGGAGATCCCTAAAAGAAATGTAAAACAAGAGAGATGTCTCAGGATTAAGGAGAAGAAGTCCTATATATTTTGGACCATACTCAATTTGAAGTATTGTGTTTAGCTCTGGGTGCCATATTTTAAGAAGGACACTGATAAATTGCAGAGCAACCAGAGGAGAGCAACCATAATGGTAAAGGGTCTTGAAAAAAATGCCTCATGAAGAATAGTTAATCAAACTGGAGGTGGTTAGTAAGAAGAGATGACAACTTATGAAAGTTGTCTTCAAGTATTGAAGGGCTATCATCATATGGAAGAAAAACGAAACTTTTTATGCTTTGTTTCAGAGAGCAGAACTAAGAACAATGATGGGAAGTTGGAAAGACACAAACATAGGTTTTACATACGGAAAAATTGGGGAAAATGGTTAAACCAGTTGTGGTATATACTTGTAATGGAATATTATTGTGCTATAAGAAATGACAAGTAGGATGATTTCAGAAAAACCCTGGAAAGACTTACATGAATTGATACATGATGCTGATACATGAACTGATACAGAGTGAAGTAAGTCGAACCAGGAGAATATTGTACACAGTAACAGCAATATTGCATGGTGAACAAATGTGAATGACTTAGCTATTCTTGGCAATACAATGATCCAAGACAATCCCAATGGACTCATGATGAAAAATACTATCCACCTCCACAGAAAGAATTGTTGTCCTCTGAATACTATATACAAAGAATATTTATAACAGCTCTTTTGTAGTATCTAAAAACTGAAAATTAAGGAAATGCACAATTATTGGAAAATAGGTAGACATATGGTATATGAAAGAAATGAAATATTACTGTTCCATAGGAAATGACAAAAATAGGAGGCTTAAAAGAGGAAGATCCTTTTGAAATGATGCAGAATGAAATGAGCAAAACCAAGAGGGTAATTTATAAAATGACATATTAAAAGGAAAATTTTGATCAATGCAAAGATCAACTGTGGTTTCAGAGAGCTTTGTATGATATTCTATTTACTTCTTGACAGAGTCAAGGGACTCAAAATGAAGAACAATAATAAATTTCTGGACATAGCCAATGTGGGAATTTGCATTGCTTGACTATACATACTTGAAGAGAATTTTTTTTCATTGTTGTCATTCAAATGAGACTGAGAAAGAGTAAGAAAGGAGGGAAGAGACAGAAAATAAATTTTTGTTAACTTAAAAAGTAATAAAATTTTTAAAAAATGATTATTTTTGTCTTCTTGTGCAATATCTGTAGAAAAGTAAGCATAAAAGATAACAGCAGGATAGCAACTTGTTTCATGACCATTTTTACCCGAATCCCATGGGAAAAAAAATGAGAAAAGATCATCATCATCATCATCACCATCATCATTCTTTAAAAAAAAAAAAAGCTACTTGAGATTTCCTGTGACATAAGCGGTAAATACGGTGGTAAAATGGATGGACTTAAGCATGGTCTCTTGACATTCTGTCAATGACTAAAAGAAAGCATTTTGCTCTACAATGGAGGTAAAGTTGATGCTGGATATTAAACTCTATGACTTCAGTGAGATTGCAGCTGGTTTTTACAAGGGGAAAAATGAGTGACTACAATCAATTTTTCACAAATTCCAAAACCAAATTTGACACTTCCATGCCAAAGTAAGAGATATGAAGAATCACATAAAATATCATCAGACACAAAATTTCTATGAAGCTTGCTTCTGAATCAACATCTTTGAGAGTCCAAATGCAAAATTACATATGATAATTACTACAACAATGAGAGTTCAACCAAATGCTAACATAACTTTTTCCTGAAGAGTCTTTGTCAATATGTTTTTAGCTTAATAAATTATACATCTATCTATGTCTATAGCTTTATCTATATTTTTTTAAAAATAAAATTTAAAATCTGAACTGGCTCTAAAAAATTCAAAGTAAGATTAATTTTCAAAGGCTCTTGCAGTTGTAACCTAAGCAAGTCTTAACAATGAATCTGCCAGTGAATCCCAATCTCAATGACTGGGTGCCCACAAATGGCCCAGGGCAGATATAATTATTTATTTATAAAATTTGATGGGTGCAAAAATGGCAAGTGGAAAAGCCACTCTTCTGCAATTTCTTCAGGAGTATGGAAAATCTTAGCTTCTCATTTGTGTAAACCAGTCCTGTAACTCAGATAAATACAAGCTTTTTAGAATAGAAACATTACAGCATCCTTGCTTTTACTCAGCTAAACTTAGAGCACTCAATGATGGGCACATTTTCTGAACCCCACCTTCTGCAAACAAATTTAAAAGTTCTGAAAAGCAACCAGGGCTCTACATCAGAGAGCAAAAGATTTAGGGAACCAAGACTGGAGAAATGTTACAAACAGTACTATTACTCTGTTAGGTGATTTAAACAGTGAGATTTATTGTCTCCTTCTAGTCTAAATTTTAAAGGATGGATTTTCTCAAAAGGCTCATACTAATTCACTTCAAATTAGCCTTGATGTGAATGTGCCAAACCACACCTAACCACATACTAAAAGCAGGGGAAAAAAAGGCTTTTTTTTTTGTTACTCTCCTCCAGCTTCTTCATCTTAAGACAGAAAATAGCAATATTAAGGAAATAGATACATAGAGTTCCGAGTAGGATCAAAGCATTTTAAATAAGTAGTCTCTTGATTATCTATCTACAGAAAAACACAGAATAAAATTATGAAAAAATTAAAAATTTCACAATGACCAGCAAATTTAATCTACTATTCTACTAACCCATTAGTTCATAGCAAGAAGCTGATGTTGTAGCTAGTCAGTCAATGGGGTCTATGACTGATTTGAGATAAATATTCTTTCTCTAACCTGACTCCTCTTTTAGATCTCATAGTGAATATTGCACCATATCATAAATGGATAAAGGAGCACAAAGCAAAGGAAAAGAATCTGCTTCTTTAAAAAAAATAAATTTAGTAAGCACAAGGAGGTAGAAGATTCACAAAACATTTTTTCCTATGACATGAAATATTTTCTCTTTAGCCTAAGTGTGATAGTGTATTTTACCATCATTAAGATTTTTTAAAATCTCTGTAAAGCACAGATCTAACCATGTCAGTCCTCTAACTAGCAATATGTTTGGTGGCTTCTCATTGACTTTAGGATAAAATAAAACTTCTTTGTTTGGCATTTAAAGTCTTTCACAATCTGGCTCCAGACTACATTTCCACACTTATTTCATGTTACTCTCCCTCAAGAACTGTACATTGCAGCCAAACTAGTCTATTTATTGTTCCCTGTATGTGAGATTCCATTTTCCCACTCTTGTGCCTTGGTACAACTTGTCTTCCATGCCTGGAATGTTCTCCCTCTTCACCTTTACGTTCTGAATCTCTAGCTCCCTGTAAGGGGCAGCTCAGACGTCACCTCCTAAGCCCTGTGCTACTTCTCCCAGTTGTTACTATACCCTATTTTATTAATTTTGTATATGTAAAAGAGTGGGAGTTAAAAGAGCGGGACCTAATCACAGAAAATAAGTCTACAAGGAGGTATTTAACAAACTGGAAATGATGTGGCCACACCAGGTGATCTCTTTATGAGGTGTGAATTAGTCCCTTGAATGAATGAAAGGAAACAACCAGATAGAATGAATAATGATTCAATGACTAGTCTGAGTTTTAAAAGTCAGTTCACTGAGCCCAGAACATAGACCCAGAGAGGAACCTAGCTCTTGGACTTAATGAACTGACTTCTGAAGGTTTTGAGGTATGCTTTATCATTCCTCATTTTTTTCCTAAGTCATTCAAGGGATTAATTTGCACCTCATAAAAAACTCATCTGGGATGGCCACATCTCTTACAGTTATTTTAACACTACCTTGTAGTTCCTTTTCTGAGATTAGGTCCTGGGTTTTCAAGGACCACTCCCTTAAATTTGTATTTTTGTACTGACTTCTGTACTTTTTGCTTCTCCCTAGAACAATATAAGCAAATTTCTTGAGGGCAGAAGCTGTTTGATTCTTGTCACTGTATGTTTGGTATATAGCACGGTGCCCAGCATACAGTAGGCACTTAATATATATCTGCTGAATTGAAATATTAAAATGAGCAATCTTAAAATCCTCATTTGGGTTAATTAATACAAGACAGGACAGTATAGGAGAGTTGAGAACAAGGGGAAAACAGGCTTAGGAGAAATACATATGACAGAATAACTCCATTCTTTTCTCCTGAGCCAAGGAAATAGTAATTTAGTCTCACTGATAAAAATGCCAATTGGAAAGACTTTCTATGAAAGACAAATTGATCAGGGAATATTGACTGCTTTTGCCAGAAGCATATTTATTATCTTCTAAAGTTAATGGAAGTAAGAATAAATTGCTCAAGCTAATTTGTTTTCATTATACTTATTTCACAGTAAGAAAAAAAAAACCCTGAAAGTCAGAAGTTTTAAGTTATAACTACCCCAAAATGGAATTGTAATTAGTAGCGAATTGTTATTGCTAATAAGAGTAATTATGCATTGCCTGCATTTAGAAAGATAACACCACAAAAAATAAACAGCTATTTCAACTGCTAATTTACATAATGGAAAATGGAAAAGTTTCACATGCTGTTTCCACACCCCAAGCCAAAATATATAATTTTCCTTGCCAAATATTTAAGAATCGACAGAGGTTAAATGCATACAGCTTCCATAGCCAGAGATTCATCTGCTTTAGGAACTTACATGAAAAGGGATGAGTGTAGATCTAGTCCTATGATCCTCTAAAATCTGATAAACATTTTTTAGTTAACAGAGAAATAATCTACTCATCTATAGTCACATTTTTTATAGGTCATCTTTACTGATTATATGTAGCAAACTTTGGAAAGATTTTCTCCTTTACATGAAAAGTTAGGAAGCACCATGCACAGGAAAAGGCTAGAATGCTTCTGAATAGTTTTTTTTTCCCCGTCTTAATTATGCTATTATTAAATATCTGAAAGGACAGCTTTTTATTTATCTAATGGAAATGCTTCAGAGTTTGCCTGACCTCCTTCAGATGTAAAAATAAGAAAATACTTTTTAAAAAATAATAAACTTTCTCATTTCTACTGTGTCAAGTGAAATTTAAAAAGCTATTGCATCTATTTAGAGAGAAGGGCTATGCATGAAGCTTTGGTTGTTTTCATGGGAGAAGTCAGGGGCACTCCTAGAATTACAAACTCTTTTCTGGTCCTGTAACTAAGTCCAAGGCCAATTTTCAGAAACAATTCTTGCTTCATCTAATAGGAGGCTATACTTTTAGAAATGGCTTAGGAGAAAGGATTAAGAGCTTAGGTGTACAAAATTCTTAAGAAATAGCATAGTATGAGCATATCAATAGGAAACTTTTGGACACTAGGTATAGAATCCATATGTGTAATGTCCTTGGAGTTTACAAAGAAACACTTTCATCCTAAATATACAACACAGAGCAGATAGCAGTAGAAATGAATTTTTAGGTAAACTGTTGGAAGGCAGCCTTTCCTTTGGAGTGTAAATTGTGTGGAACTCTATTCCTCGGCCAGGCTGTGAAGAGCAATTAGTACAAATGCTAATTTGTAATGACAGGGCTGATTCTCACAAAATGCTAAAAAACAAATTAACTTCTTAAATGCCTTAAAGGTTTATAAGTCTGGTTAATATGGGTCATTCTCTTCACCACTACAAATGTCAAATCCCCAATGTCTTAGTAGAAAGTCTTTTTGAATTGTGCTTGAAACAAATTATCATCTCGTAGCCAACTCTCAAGTGATATGGCACTTTGAACTGAGCTAAGATGGGACTCAAGACAACCCAAAAAATTGGGGCATGAGGTCCATGTTCAAAACCTTTTGGACTTGGTGGGTTCTACCAGAGCTTATATTGATGGCAGAGTCACCTCCAGCTGACCCGTAATGATGAAAAATTAGTGACTGAATATACAAATTACTATCATATTATACAAATTAAAAAAAAAATACTCTCTCTTTGTAAGGTATTACAAAACTTCCAGTTTCCTATCTTTGTTTATACCATATAAAGTTATGGAAATGGAAGCTGAAGACTTTACATGTTAACTCTATTATGGTACTTAATAGAAACTTAATCCAAAAAGAAAAAATCCATAATTATATTTTCCAACCACAAAGAGAAAACTGTATCATATTATACCTATATTTAAACCAAAGAAATTAATATAAAATCCAGGTTTGGTATCTCTAATTTTTAGGATTGTACAATTTCAATAACAATGAGGAAACAAGATTTTCATCATTAATAGCAGATTATGAGACTGTTCACATACACACACACACACACACACACACACACACACACACACAAACTCACACACACACCCCTAACAACACCTTCAGCTCATGGTCAAGAACACTTTAAACAATACAGGCACTTGTTGTTTATTATTCCCCTCCCCCCCCAAAAAAAACTACTTCACTCAGAGTAATTATGTCCCATAAGTTCTTATGTTTAAGGATAAATAGCATGTCAAGGACAGATAACAGTCATGAATCTATTGAAACCATTATTTATTATCCAACATGTAAATACAAGAAAATGATTTAAAGATAAATACCACTAGCAATTTGTTAAAGTTGTATAAATCAAGGATTTATCCCAAGGAAATGGAACTTCTACTTCTGTCTCAAAAGCAGAAGTAAAAAAAAAAAAGCCCCAAATTCTCATTCCACACTTTGTGGGAGAGATAACCTTGTCCAAAGAATCATAAAGCTTTAAGGATCTGTATAAGGCAAATGGTAATGAAGCAAAACTTACAATACTTTATTATGCTGAGAGAATCTGAAATAACAAAACAAGAATAAAAAGTAAAGATTATGGTGACTGTAGGAGGAATAAAGGAAAAAGAATCAAACTTCTCAGTATTAGTCACAAAAAAAGGAAAATCTTCAAGCTGACTGCCTGAACTACTGCCCAGGTTGTTGTTGCTTGGTTATTTCGGTCATGTTCATGACCTAATTAGGGATTTTCTTGGCATAGATACTGCAGTGGTTTGCTATTTCTTTTTTCTCCAGATCATTTTACAGATGAGGAAACTGAGGCAAACAGGGTTAAGTGATTTGCCCAGGGTCATATACCTAGTTAGTATCTGAGGCCAAATTTGAACTCAGGAAGATGAAGGCCTGGCACTCCATCCATTGTACCATCTAGCTGTCCCAAATTCCTCCCACAAACTCACCAATTTTGTTGAAAATGAGTTAGTCAATGTTTATTAAGAGTCTATTATGTGCCAGGCACTGTGCTAAGCACTGAAGATACAAATAAAGTCCCTGCTCTCAAGGAACTCATGGTCTAATGGGGGAAACAATATTAAAACAAACAAAAAACTACGTACAAAGGAGACATATGCAGGATAAAATGGGCGGGGGGGGGGGGGGGGGGGGGGGGAAGCTGAGAAGGAAGGCACTAATATTAAGGAGGGCTGGTCAAGACCTCTTACAGAAGGTGGGAATTTAGCTGGGACCTGAAGGAAGCCAGGAAAGCCAGAAGGGGAGATAAGGAGGGCAAGTGTTCCAGGTACAGAGACACCTTGTGTGGGGAACAAGCAGTCTAGTGTTCCTGGATAGAAGAGTATGTGTAGGGGAGTAAAATATAAGAAGACTGGAAAGGTAGCAATGGCCCAGGTCAGCCTTCATTTTTTCTTCTGGTTCTCCTCTTGACTCTCCAGACTTCAATAAGGTCTCACTCAGACAGTTTCTCCTCCCCAACAGGCACCCTGGCCTTTCAGATCTCTTTCATGTATGTCTTCCTCCATTAGAATGGGAATTCCTCAAAGGAGGCCAGAAACTGAATTTCTTTTGTTTATATTTGTATCTCTAGAGTTTAACATAGTACATGGCACAGAGTAAGCATGTAATGAATGCTTGTTTACTTCTAAACATCCTTGTATACATCAAACCTTCCTTGCACAAAGCAATCATTGAATAAGTACTGTTTAATTTCAATTAACCAACAGATATTTAAGGACATTTATCATGGGCAGGCATATTATGTGCAGGGCACTGGACTAGGTGCTAGGGATGCAAGGACAAAGATAAAATAGTCCCTTTCCTTAAGGAGCTTACATTTTTCATTCAGAATTTAAAATAAACTTCCCAGAAATTTTATTTTAAAGTATGCCAAAAGACAGGAACCACCATTTCAGCAATCAACCAACACTAAGCCCAGACCTCAATTTACAGTAAACTTCTGTTTCAATTTTTTTCTGAGTACTACAGTTTGTTACTTTCTAGAATATAAGTTGCCAAGTCCCTTGCAATGAATATTAAAGTGGCTTTGAAAGAAAAACACAAGAGGTACTATTGTTCAGTGAAGACCAGTAAAGACAATGTAGTTAAGTGTTATTTTAGTGGACTAGTATTTTAACAATTACACTGAACAAGATTGTCTGTGAATTTAAATATGTCTAGAAATGTGTCTGTAAGCAAACAAATAAAGCTTTTTCACTATACAATATTATGCTAGTATATCTATTCATAAAACAAATTAGTAGTGTTAAGATTGCTGGAAATATATTTGACTAAAGCACCTTGTCCTCATCTCTAAAATGTAAATAATTTAAACTCAATATAAGAGGGAAAAATTTATTGTTGTAATTATTCAAAATGGTATATAACATTAAGAAGTAGTGAGAATCACTAGAGTCTTTGTCCCTAGGAATGTTTTAGAACGGAATTCCTGTTCATATACAACTTGCCATAAATAATCTCCAAAGTTCCTATGAATTTACCTAGCTAGAAAAATCAGTGATTAAATAATCACAAGATGTCTACATAAGTATTAAAAGTTTTATAAGAAAAGGCACAAAAAAATGTAACCTGGGGAACATGGATAGGTTTCAGTGTCGGTGAACTTGGAAGGGAAAAAAAACTGCTTAATTTTCACTAATCTCTAATTGAAATTTTTCATTTCCTCCAACTATGAATTTGTTTAAAACATTATTTTGAAGAGAGGTTCATAGGTTTCAGACTGCCAAAGGAGTCCAAGGTGGGATGGGAAATAAATATTTCCAGTACATATTATTTAAAACCTTTCAGGAAATTAATTCAAATAATTAATGAAATATACCTCTTAAAATTTACTCTTTTTTTCCTCACCAAAAGAATGCCCTAAAATACATAAGCTTCAAAAAATCTCAGTAAAGGGAGTTTATTGGGTTATTTTAGTGTGACTTCCATATTAAAATACGAGTCAAAGATGCAATCACAAGGATAAGCAAAATGTCAGTGGTTTTTAAGTAGTCTTTTGGGATGCCTCTTTTCAAACATTTTTATGTTGATTTCCTCTGAAAATGACTCACAGTGAATATTTTATAGTTATAAAATTTCCATAATTCTTAAATATATTACTGTAACCCTACCTACTATCTGCTTGTAATGGAAAAAAACCCCTACAAGTACCTAGTTGTTTTTTTTTAATATAGATCAATTTATATATAAATTACTTGTTTAAAAAAACAATGATCAAAATGCAACAGGCTTTAGGGCCTTCTTACTTTCATGCCAGGAGATTTGAAAATACATTTTATGTTTCCACTGTGTGAAGATAAAAAGCTATCATGGTTTTGAACTGAGAGTGTAATTACAGATTATAGACAAATGCACAAAATATGCTCAATTAGGCAAATACAGCTGTAAAATATCAGCAAGTACTATTTTCTAAACAACAAAAACGAAGACATTTCTTTATAACAACTTCCTATCTAGAGTAGAAACAAATCAAACTAAACTGAGGTACCATAGCTTTTAAAGATAGGATTTTTCTCCATTCCTCCTTCCCCAAACAAAGAAACAAATAAACAAACATGAGAATTCTTTCTTGGTTTTGACCTTCAACACTTGAGCTAACAAGTGACAGGTGCATCCAATTAACTATGAAATTATATCACTGTGACTTCCAGGTCTTGAAGGAGCATTTTGAAGAATGATGCTTTTTCCATCAATGGGCTTATTAGTATGGCCTGTTCATCAACAAAGAAACTTCAAAAGCTTTTTTACTACTAATATAATTCTCATTTAAAAAGCAAGTTTGCTGTGAAATTATCCAGCTGCGTCTGCTGTATGCTTCACTGTTCTTAAATCTGGAATGCTCTCAAAATTTTGTATTAACCCATTCTTTCCAAGATCACTGACAATTTTCACTGTACCAATTCATGTTAGTATTGGTTATAGACAAGTTAAAAATTACATCCTCTCCTTAAACACCAGAAACTCTTCAAAAACAATCATAACTTGAATGTACAATATAACCTTTTGCTTTGCATATCCCCTATACTTGGAATACTATTTGTTTACCTTTCTCTCTTAGTTTACCTGGCTTCCTTCAACAGTCACCTGAAACACTACCTTCTTCGGGAGGCCTAACCCAGTCTCCAGTCTTGCCCCACCTCACCCCCAAAGTTGCTAATGCCTTTTCCTTTCAGACTACCTATTATCTACTTTGCATATATCTTGTATACACAAGATCTCCCTTTAGAAGAATGTAAGCACCTTGAGGGCATTTGGATCTCAAGTACTTGGCAGACCTCTGTTTGGCACATAGTAGGCCCTTAATAAAGGTTAACTGACTGACTATAACCTGGTTAGCTGTTCATAGAAATGATGAAATCATCAGACCAGATCCCAAAATGAATTGATCACACAAATTTGTTGTTCTTTAAAGTGAAAACAAGAACATAAATAACAAAACATACAAGCCTTAAGAGGTTGTAAAAGCCATGAAAAACATCAAGTTAAATTATGGCATTAAGCTAATTTACAATTAGATATAGCTGATATATCTAGTTCTTTCTTTTCCTGAAAAGTTTAAAGTAATACAATAGGGACAAAAAAACCAAAACTAAAAACCTGAAATTCCAGATCACTGGTAGCTAGAGAAAACTTAGACTTGATTACTGAACTAGATGCATATATGACATACTTCTTATTCGATGTCTATTTATAAATGTCACCTGACTAGGGCTAGCTGTCTGCTGTTTCAATGGTCTGCTCAGCATGCCTCATCTGATCTCAAAAGGGACAGACAAGACAATCCAGAGAGTGTTCCTGAGGCTGCCATGCTGGAGGCAAGCCCTAGGTTTCCTGCTGAAATCACAGCCTGGATGTGTGTGCTGTGCCTGATGACTGGTCCTGCCTGTCAAATGAGAAATAAAGAACAGTATGCTGCCAGAGTGTCACCCTGGCTTGTCAGGCATCTTGCTCACCATAGTAGGTTATAGGACCATAGCCAAAGCAACAGCTTGGTTGCCAAAGTCAAGGGTAGGGTAGCAGAAGTCGGGTCTACAAAGACAAGTCTCTTCTTTTGCTCTCTCAGGTAACTTGGAACAAAGATAGAATGTTTCAGGGCAATGTGACAGGCAAACATCTTTCCTGATAGGCTAAAAATTATTTAAAGAGAAGGGAGGGACTGGACTCCAAGGCTCCTTATAAGTTTGTACTTCTCTGTTCTAAAAAAAATTGATGTGTGTGTACACATGTGAGTGCATTCCTGTGCACATGTGTATTTTGGGGACAGTGAAAGATGAGTAGCTGACACTAAACTCAGGAAATTCTCAAGTTCTAATTTTCAAAAGCATAAGAAATAGAAAAGATATCTAACAGTATGAATAAAAATGCTGACACTGATTTTTAGGAATGTTCTACTAATTTGAATTTTAGATAAATAAAACAAAAAAAATGAAATCTATTCATGTAAAGACATAGAAATGTGTCTCAACATAATGACTGGGTAATCTAAAGATGATACCCATTATAATTTCTGTTAAAAGTTTCTCTATTCAACAAGTCATTGATCAATTGATAAATGGTCAAAGGATGCGAAAAGGCAGTTTTCAGATGAAAAAATTAAAGCTATCTATAGTCATATGAAAAAATGCTCTAAATCACTATTGATTAGAGATGAGAGAAATGCAAATCAAAACAACTCTTAGGTCCCACATCACACCTATCAGAATGGCCAACATGACAAAACAGGAAAGTTACAAATGCTAGAGAAGATGTGGGAAAATTGGAACACTAATGAATGGCTGATGGAGTTGTAAACTGATCCAACCATTCTGGAGAGCAATTTGGAACTATGCCCAAAGAGCTATAAAAATGTGTATACCTTTTGACCCAGCAATGCCACTTCTAGGGCTGTATCCCAAAGAGATCATAAAAACTGGAGAATGACCCACATGTACAAAAGTATTTATAGCAGCTCTTTTTGTGGTGGCCAAGAACTAGAAATTGAGGGGATTCCTAGGGGATGCCTATAAATTGGGGAATGTCCGAACAAGTTCACACTTGAAAAAATTAAAGATGAGTAATTAATTGTGGAAATGGAGGGTGAGACTACAGGTGGCACTTCAGAATTTTGACTTAAATGTTTTTCTTTCTAAGTCAATAAATTTAACTGAAGTGCATAAATGTCCTCTCTCAGTCTTAAAGGATGCCCAGCACAGAGTTTAAACGGAAGTGAGATTCCTTGCAGATGGTGAGGGCCTTCTGGGTGCTTTTAAAGGTAACATTGTGCTGATTGTATCTAGCCCTGTAACACTGCAGGGCCTTCTAAATGCAATCCATAATTACATAAAAATTCATCCTAAGTGGAAAAAAACAAGGGGATGAAGAATATCCATTGTTCAGATTATGTTAAGCTGTCAAACTGACAACTTTTAGAACTAGCCCACCAGTAAATATATCTTGGATACACACTGTAGATGAGGACCCAAAATTAAGGGGGAAAAGGAGATTGGGTTGGATTGCTTTTAATATCAAATTCTTCCAGTGATGATGAATTACTATGAATCATGGACTACCACAGTCTCCACAGAACTGAAATTGCAGGTCACTTAAAGAGAACTGGGGAGGTTGACATATATAGAGAGAGAGATATGTGTGTATACACATTTATGTATGTGTGTGTATATACCATATATGTATGTCTTTCAACATAGGCAATACTGAAACATGTTACCAATGAAAAATCTAGGCAAAAAACAGGATAAGTGCTATATTTAGAGATTTGTATGACCATAAAAAGAAGTGAGCCAGTCATATAGCAAGAACAAAGAATAGAAGGAGCTCAAGTAGTATAATAATAATAATAACAATATTTATATAATGCTTTAAGCTTTGCAAAGTGTTATCTCGTTTGGTCCTTATGACAATCCTGAAAGGTAGGTGCTATTATTTATTTTACAGATAAAGAAACTGAAGCAAAGAGAGGTCAAACAATTTGCCCTGGGTCACAAAGCTACTGTCTGAGGCTAGATTTGAACTCACTTGAACTGACTTCAAGATTCTTGCTCTGTCCACAATGGGACCTAGCTATCAACATAGTGGCAAGAGATTTAGAGCAAGACATCTCAGAAAACTAAGTGGACCCATTTTAGAGGATTTATGAAAGGACACAGACAAGAATCACACAGGATGATGTGTAGATGGCCTATAATCCTTATCAGGGAGAAAAGCACTGATGCTGGAGGACAAAGAGTCAATCGCAGCCCTGAAATACTTCTGTTTTAATCACTAGAGCTGGAAAGGATCCCAGAGATGATCTACTCCAGCCCCTTATGCTACAAAGAAGGTCAGAGAGGTGACATGGGCAGTAAGGTCACATGGGCAGTAAGAAGAGACAGTAATGAATCAAAGCCAGTATTCTCTCCACTGCACTGTGTTGCCTTTCATAACTCAAATTTATATAAAGCTTTTAACCTTTACAAAATGCCTTCCTCACAACAACCTCATAAGGTAGTTAGTGCAGATATTTATTGTCTGCATTTTATGAATGAGGAGACTAAAGTTAAGTGACTTCCTCAGAATTCCCAGTTGAGAAAGTGTTGGAGCTGAGACACAAAGCCAGCTCTTATATGAATCTAAGACCAATGCTCTTAACCCTTTACCTCTCTCCTTCATTCTGAAAGGCCCAAAAATATAAAGATGAAGAAGACATAGTATTTCTTTTTAAGGGGCTTACAATCTAACAGCACTTACTAGGTTAGATTAATGCAAGACTCTGTTAATGACAACAAAGTACTTAAGTAAAAGACCTGTAGGGGTTTCCTCACAATCTGAAATCAACATTTTCTGAGAATTATGTATATTGTAGATAAGTTGATTCATTTCTTGCCTACAGAAAGAAATGAATATACATACTAGATGGTACATACTGGGAACCAAGTACTAGCTTGAAAGAAGACCTGGATTAGAATTCATCCTCTGACACTAATTGTGTGACCCTTTGGCACTTAACCTCTCTGTGGCCCTTCACCTATAGTACCAAATTCAATGGTACATAGGTACTGTATTGATTATAAGAATCAATAATGTACATATAGTACTTTGAAAAACCTAAGATGGTCTATCAAAGTCAACTATTTACTATTATTGGAGCAGATTCTCACCATTTAAGGATATTTTCTAATAAATTTGTCTATATACATATATATGTATACATACATACATACATACATGTGAATATTCATATAGCCCCATAAGAAATAGTCATACACTTATACACATATTTAAAACTGAGCCTCATGCGAATCTTCAAAAAGAACATTTCCTATAAATCCACTTTCTACAGGTCTTGCCACTACATACATATTTGGTGATTCCTATAGTTCAAATAATCCATTCATTTTTGACTGATACACAAAGAACTGGCCTGGCTATAGTCCATATCTATCCCTCATTGTTGAGGGTTCTTATTCAGTGAACACTTCCTGAGTTTCTTTTTCTGCCTTTCCCAGAAATCATACACAGCACTTCACTGCATTATCAAACATGGTTTAGGTAACCTGTTCTCATTCAACCTTGGAACACTACCAGTTTATCTACACTGGGACAAAACCCATATAGCTTTAATGCTGATTAACTGGCAGACAGCCAAGGTCTCGATGCTAATTATTGTTTTACTTTAAAGGCTAGCATACTGTGTAATAGTACTGAGGAAAATGATTAAGAAACTGAATAGGACACCTTTGGTAGATCTGAACCTACTACTCAACAGAACATAAGCTTGGCATAGAGCCAAAGATGAAAAAAACAATGGCACTGTCTGCTGGCAAATTTCCCAAAAGAGATGCTGGTTGCACACTTTCTCTCTGTACTACTTGCTAAAGTAGGATAATTCCAAAATTGTTTTTGGATTTTTTACAGAAGACAGATAGTTGTATGTAGGTATTTCTGGTTTACACTGTCCTTCCTTATGACCCTGGGCTTGTCACAATCTCTCCTGCCTTCAATCACTTAAATTTGGAAGTTGAACTAGATAATCTCTAAGACATTTTGGCTCATAAATTCTTTATTTCTACATGCGTTCAGTGCTTTTTAAAGTGGCAGAATTGGAAAATTGTATAGTTTTGGGAGAACTGTTGCAAGTTTTGTCCTTTGACCTAAAAATTGCAATGTTGTGAATATACCCTGAAAGTGTTATGAAATCTTCCTTCCATTTTTTTCATAGCAATATTATATCGAGTGACAAAGAACTGGAAACAACACAAATGCCTAAGTTGAAGGGGAAGACTTAAATAAATTCTGGTGCATTAATGTAACAGAAGACTATACAATCAAGACCAACATGTATGAAAATATAAAGACAGTTTTAATGACTTTAATGAAATAGTGTAAAACGAGAAAAGAATTTAAAAAAAAAACAGAAAAAGCAAATAAAAATGAATGGACAAGGTATCCTAATGGGAGACTTAGAGAGAGAGATTAAAAAATTATGACATTTCACACACTGAAATTATAGATAATATAATTACTTAGAAAATTTAACTATTTTAATTGAAAATTAACATAGCCCATCACTACATGATTTAAATGAAAAAGGCATTATCTGGTATTGGTATGAAATAAATCAACTGAAAAGAACAGAGAATTCCAAAACAGAATGTAAAGTACATAAAGAGCTTAATAAATCTACTTTTAAAGACATACCTGGGAATAGAAAATTAGGTAGCAAATCCAAGGGATTTAAATTTGGAGCTATTAATACCTCATGTCATGCACCACAATAAACTCTAATGGGATCTAGGACCTAAATAATAACAGCTAACATTTATATAGTACTTTAATATTTGCAAAACATTTCACATATACAATGTCCCAAAAGACTTAATGCAGTTTTAAATTCTTATAGTATTACCTTCATGGTGGCACAATGATAGAAAAAGGAAAAGAAGGTACTAAGCACCATAGTTTTTCTATAATCTATAAAAATTAAATTAGCAATTGGAACTCTAAATGTAACTGTCCAAAAACCAATGAGTAGAAATGAATGATACTGATCTTGAGGCACAGAATTACATTAATCTTGACATTCTCCCTATGAACAAAACTGGAAGGCAGAAGAAATATGCACCAAAATGAAAGGAAAGCTCATACATTCTCCTTGGAGAGGCAAATAAAGGGGTTGGTTTTATCATGCATACAAAGACAACAAGAAACAACATTTATTGAGACTTTTGGTCATTTTGTATTGCAACATTCACATTCATGACTCGCAAAAAGACTATCATAAGATTAACTACAGATTATGTATCAACATCTGTTGTAGAGGATGACGGGGTAGAAAAACTTCTATGAAGAGCTCTAGAAGATCGTACAAAATAAAACAATATACCATAAGCTTTGGTACTCAGTGACTTCAGTACAAAAGTGGGAATAAGTAAGGACAAAGGAAATATGTTGAAAAATATGAATAGAGTCTAAGGCATGTGAGAGGCCAAAGATTCATAGATTTCAAAGAAGCCTTATGTCTATATATCATGAATATTGTCTTTGAGAAAATAATGATCAGGTACCATGAACACTGAGTACCAAAAGATATCACAAGAAAAGCAAGGGGTGCAGTGGAGAGGAGGTCATTCTTGAGCAGTACGATCATCAACTTACTCAATCAAAGATAAAAACTAATATAAAGTTAGGAAAATAAAGCAGAAAAAGAAATGGCATGTAAGTAAAACAACTCCAATATGACCTATTTAAACAAGTAACTGACATCAAAAAATGGGAAACAGGAGGAGGAAAGAACACTGATATTAATTACAGGAATTTCATACAAAAGTTCGATGCAAAAATCAACTTTCATAATGAAGAGATCAAAAAGAGCCTACAAAACAACTTAATCAAAAAATATCTGCCTTAATAGTAAATGGAGATGTATGTTATCCAAGACCAACTTTAGAATATAAAGTTATTTGTAAAATCTTATAGAGATAAGATTTTGTATAGTGAGAAGCAATGGAGGGGGAAAAAGTTTAATTTTTAAAAATCTTGAAGAAAACATCCAAATAAGCAAAATTAAATTGAGAGGACATTTAAAAATGAAACTGAAAGGACAACAAACAGACAAAAGATGGGAAAAAAAAGTTAAGATATTTAATAATATCTTCTTTTCACCATCAAGGACAACAGAGTAACCACACATGGATTCCATCAACAAAGTTCTCGATGTGCTCATAAAGGAAATGGAAATGACACTGAAGAAGCCAAAGATGGGAAAAGTAGCTAAACTAGACGGAGTATATGCAAACAAGGTCCACACTGGAGAAGACACAATTGTGGGAACATTTAGAAATCAAGTCCTAAGATACCAAAGACAAGGGAAAAAAAAACCAATATTATAATCTAAGTAAGATAACAACAACAAAAAAAACAAACAAACCAAAAAACCCATTAACTACTAACCCATATGTCTGCTTCCCCATGACTAAAAAAAATTAGGATAACAGTCTACATGTGTATCATGTGCATTATTTCTAAGGGTATGAAAAGGGAACAGGAAGGCTTTATTGAGTGACATTCCATAGTAGAATTCATCTTTATCTTGAAAAAGGCAAAAAATACAATATCCCACTGTGATTATTGTTTACTGACTATAAAAAGCATGAGATTTGGTAAAGCAAAATGCTAGCTTAAAGGCTGTCCTCCAACAAGATTATCTCCTCTGCATATATCAAAATTACATAAGCTTCCTTAAAAATTATAAAGAAATAATCTTATTCAACAACTCTCTGATCATTAATTTCAGGTAAGGATTAAAACAGGTAATTGCACACACGCACACACACACACACACACACACACACACACACACACACACACACACACACACCCGGCCAAAGGTATCCACCAATGAGGGTAGAGATTCAATGTAGAGCCCAAGTGAAGGAAATATTTCCTAGAGATGGTAAGGTTTTTCAGATACTCCTATTTGTGGATGACATTGTATTGATTATATCCAATCTGGAACATTATAGAGTATCCTATACGAAATCTATAATAAAGAGGCAGTGTGGCATTTTCCATAGACAAGTGACTGGAGGGAGTCAAGGAGACTTGTCTTTGACACTTACTGGCTGTGTGACCCTAGACAATTAAGTCATTTAACTTTTCAGTGTCCAAGTCAACTCTAAGACTTCAGAGCAGGTGGTGATCTGCTTTGGAAGAGGAAGTTTTTCAATTTTGAGTTCACTATACTTGTACAATAAACAAGTCTGGTCTTAGAAACAAAATAAAAAAGCAAAAAAGAAACCTTCAAAAAAGCTTGGCCTTACTCTCTACAAAGGAAAAGTTGAAAAAGAATGTCAATTTCCAGACTGTGATATACAGTTGAATGGACAAAACCTTCATTGGCAGTATATATCTTGGTGGGCATAAAAAGACTACAAGACATTACAAAGAATTATGGAGAAGTTGCACATTGTAAAAGAAATTTATGAGAAGAAAAAAAAAGTTGGGGTGATGTCATGATAAATGCTATTCTGGCAACCACACTATCAAGAGAAGAAAGGAAGATTCCTAATGGTAAATTTCTGGGAAAACATGAACAAGAGTTGTATATATGGATTGGCTATGATCTTCATCATTTAAGTAAATGGTCATATTAATTAGGTCATAGTGCTATTTGAATTTTTGAGTAAAACCAATTTGAAGCATAAAATAAAATGAGGAAAAACCTATATGAAATGATGCCTTCCAAAAGAGACTACCTCCAACTGGTTATATCTTGAAATATTATAGAAAAATTTGAAATTAAACAGTTTATGAGCTGTAGGGGAGATACTTCATAGGCCATCTAGAACAAATCTTCCATTTACAGGAGAGGAAACTGAGGTGCAAGAGGCAGAAGTGATCTGCCCAAGGTTACAGAAAGGGGTAGTTAGTTATCAAGCCAAGAATGGAACCAAGAATTTCACCACTCTGCTTCTACACATCTACTCATTTTGTATTCTACCTTTCACTACACTGCTCTCTGTATCTAAAAAACTGAAGCAAGAGGGGCTGTAAATTGCTTAAGATCACTCAGTGAAGAGAAGGCAAAGTTAAGACTAGGAACAAGGTCTCACGACTCTCAGTCCAGTCTTCCTTCCATTACACTATTCTGCTGTTCAGTTTTTACATCTGGATGATTTCATGAGACTTCAGGAGTTCCTATTCAAGTTTCTATTAATAGGGGACATTTGGTGATGGAAGCATAAAGGAAGGAAAGAGAAAGAAATAGAAAGGAAGGAAGGAGGGAGGGAAGGGAAAAATTTGTAAAATGGAATGTTTTCTCTGGGCAGTACAAATCATTACTGAATTTTCAACAAAATGCTCATCTTGCCAAAACCAAGTTCTACATTAGACAGTTCAAGTTAGTGTTTCCATTTTTTTATCCTTTTTTTCTCTAAGAGAACACGTATATCAGTTACACATAATTACATTTGCAGACAAGTACTATTTTTATGTTTCATAAAATTCCACAAAAATGTCTTGCAGTCCCAGTGCCTACAGTATTCCCCAATATCACTGTCCCAAAAAGAATTTTTTCATAGAGAAGTCATCCTTTGACATGAACCATATCCAAAGTATGTTATATCTCCTTCTGGTAGCTTCTCAACTCAAATAATGAGGTTACCTGGCTCCTGGACCACAGTATCACAATTCTATTAGTAAGGTAAATCTGGAACACAGTGTCCTTGCTTTGACCAATGACTACTCTCTTCCAGCAAAGTATAAGGTTTTAGGCATGTTATTATAAAAGACTTATTTTTTATAGTTAAATAGAAATCACATTCCATGCCATATTCATCTTAATTGTTATGTTCTTCCTACTTTCTTGGATTGCAGAATCACTTGGAACCACTTAGGCTAAAGCTGAAAAGGGCCTAGCAGTCATCATGTCTCTGTTCAGTGCAATTCAACAGAAACAACCATAGAGTCTTAAATATGTAAGTATATTGTGGTTTTATTAAAATAAGGTAAAATTAAGTCAGCCTTTTTTGTTGCTATTAACAAGTAAAGAAAATGTCACAAAAGGAGCTATTAATAGAACTTCAAAATATAAAGAGGAAGTTGAAAGAAAAACTCATTATAAGATAAGCATTTTCTGGATAATTAAGAGTTTGCTAGGATACATACAATAATCAAAAAAGGAAAGCCAGAGCAACCCAGGAGAAGCCTAATTCATTAGGGATCATTCAAGTGGAATCCTAGTGGGCACCATTTCAACAGAAATTGTTCAGTTTCATAACTTAGTGAAATTCATCCTTTGTATTAAGAAAACCAGTTAAGTTAGACATACAGATTTCAAGTGAATTGATTGACATATATATTTGTCCAAATAGCCGTTCCTCCCCTATAAGTTCTGGAGAGAATAGCAGTTCTTGAGGTAACAAGGCTTTATGATCATTTTTTAAATTAAGGCTTCTGTGACTTTGCTCTCATTTCTAATAAATATCTCCAAATATAAACAATCATAAACTTTGTTCTTTTTGAGGTGATAAGTTCTGAATCCCTCCCTATATACCATGAGATCAGATTAATATGACATAAAAGATTTCCTAGACAATAGGCAGTTAAGGGAACTAGCAGGGAAAGAAGATATATGCCTAAGTTGGGGGTAGAGGGAGGCAGAGGAGAGGTGAAAGGCGGAAAGTAACAAATAAGACCTATAAAGAAAAATAATGCAGTTATTCACTTTTTCATTCAATAAATTTAATGAGCTTCCTGCAACAAAATGCTTTAAAGAATGCAGGTTGGGGGGGGGGGGCGGAGCCAAGATGGCAGCATAGAAGCAGGAAAATTCCGCAGCTCCCCCACAACCACCTCAAATACCCATAAAATATGACTCTAAACAAATTTTAGGGCTCCAGAACTAATAAAATTATAGAAAAACACATCTCCCGCTGAAGGCAGCCTGGCAGGCAGGACAGGAAGGGCTCATTGCAGCATGCTGAGAGCCAAAACCAGCCCAGCCTGAAACCGCGACTTGGCCCCGGGGCCGCCAGGACGAGCCGTAGCTGGAGCCTTCAGGACAGTGGATCAGAAGCAGCTGTGGTGATTTCCAGAATTATCAACCCATAAGAAACAAGGACTAAGTGAAAGGTCAGTGGAACTCGGCTAAATTCTGGGGAGGAAAGCAGATCCTGACGATTAGCTTCCAGGGAAAGGAAGTAGCAGAAGCGGTGGTCCTGCAGCCACCTCCACGCGGCTGCTTCAGAAGCTCCCAGCCTGCAGATTCAGGGGAGTCAAGTGACCATTCAGAGGCTAAGTGCTCTTGCCTTGAGCTGCCTGGATCCGGATCGTGGTCTTGGGTGGTTGTCCTGGGGTGTGTTTTCAGTGAGCCAAAGCTGGTGGGAGCTGCAGAGACCTCCTAATAGCCCTGGCAGCTGTGATAACCCCAGTGATTTGGGACAGAATTTCCCCTCTGGAAGCAGAGTTCTACTGAGCCCAAAAGTCAAGTAATTGACTGGCAACATGAGCAGACAAAGGAAGAAAAGCACACCCAGAAATGCAACTATAGATTCCTTTTTTGGGGACAAAAAGGATCAAAGCATGAAACAGGAGGAAGACAACACAGTCAGAACTTCTGCACCAAAAGTTTCCAAGAAAAATGTAGACTGGTTACAAGCCATAGAGCAGCTTTAAGAAGGATTTTGAAAACCAAATAAGAAAAGGGGAGGAAAAATTGGGAAGAGAAATGAGAATGATGCAAGAAAATCATGAAAAGAGAGTCAACAACCTGACTGAAGAAAATAACACCTTAAAAAATAGATTAACTCAAATGGCAAAAGAGGCCCAAAAAGCCAATGAGGAGAAGAATGCCTTAAAAA
>CM053587.1:97618957-97630281 GCA_028646515.1 Pseudochirops corinnae | reverse complement strand
TTCTCTGTTCTGTGAATGTTTGCTGAATAAATGGGGTTTACTATGCTGGTAATCCCAACTTTGAAAGTTGCCTTTGCTTGGCATTACACATAGGAAAACACATATTTCCAATGGTCTTAGGAACCAAGACACCACTCCTCTATCTGTCTTCAGGTGGGTTCACCTACATACAGATACACCCATATGAGTATTAAAGGGTCGCAGCATTAGGAAGGTTGAGAACCACTGCTCCAGGTAGATCAGCCTGGACAAATCATTCTCAATCCCTACTTGCTTTGTAGGCTTAAATCAGATAATCTGTGTAAAAGTATTTTGTCAAATGGAACAACTTTAATGTAACAACAGCTTCCAGGCTTCTAAAAGTTAAGACATTCTCATCCTGTGTTATTAAAATTATGATTTGCCCTTATTACGTTTAATATTTATAATTTTCAAACATAAAATAACCTAAATTTTGTCATTTAATTTTTTTTAATATTCAGCTGGTCACCTAACTTTTGAATGCCGCAATTTTCTCCGAGTAGACCCCAAAAGAGACATAGTTTTGGATGTCAGCAGCACAAGTAGTGAAGACAGCGAGGAAGACGCTGAGGAACTCAATAAATTGCAGACTTTACCTGAGAAAAGTAAGCAAAACATTTTAGGAATCATGCTAAAAAGCCTTTCTAATGCTTTCAGGTATTTTGTTTCATTTTGTACATAATTTGTCATAGTATTAAAGTCACTTTGCTACTAAAAAAAGGACAATCAAGAATAGCACTACTAACCCATATACCTACTTTCCCAACTCTATAAAGTCTTTGTAGGAATAACTTACATTTTCATCTGGGTGTCCTTGATGAACGTATGAGTGGGACCATCAGGTTTTCACCAATAGTAGTTTTTAGTAGAACACGTCTTGATAGTCATAGTTGACCGAAAGGTGAATAGAATGATTTCACTATGCTTGTTTTTTGATCACTATAAAAACATATTTAATTCAAAAAAGCAAGATGGCACCTTGAAGGCACTTCTCCAACAAAATATCTGTCTTGTATATATTAAAATCATATAAGATTCCTAAAAAGATAATATGGCAAAAATAATTTTATCTACTTATTAATATTGAGTGACTCATAAAACAAGGATGCTGACCAAATGTATCCCTTGAATGCAGTCTCAATTGGAGAAGGACTCCTTAAGAGTTAGTGGTTCCTTCCAGATACTTTTGTTTATGGATGACATTGTACTGATTACATTAAACCCCAGAACACTAAAGAAACTCTTAAATGAGATCTATAATTTCTGAAAAGAGTTTGGCCTAACCAAATACATAGGAAAAACCAAGTGGGTAAAGAATGCCTGTTGTCCAAGCTGTGATATGTATTTGGATGGGCAAGGCAGAGATATAATCTTATAAGTCTGCGTATATTGTGGACACTGTGTATACAGTGAATGAAGCCCACAGTGGATAGAAAGTCCAGTGAACAGAGGTTGGGCTGGATTGCTTTTAGGAAATTGCATCATGTTTTTATGGCTCCAGGCTTCTCCCTGAAACAAAGAGCATCTTCATAACATTAGTATTCTTCTAGTGATACAAGTTGTGTGTCAGCCAGAGGGCAGTGGAGAGGTGTGTGGTAGGCATGAGTAAAATCCAACATATAATAACTATTCAGAAGCAGAATAAAAGATATCAGAAAGATTTATGACCAGTAAAGGAGGAGCTGGTTGTGTGGCCGAATCAAGGGATATAATGTCAAGAGAAAGCTCCCTAGCACACTGGATACTCCTCCTCACCCTCCCCATAGAGCAGGCCTGCACCACATATGGCCCACACACTGTTTGCAGCTCACCAAAGGATTTTGGGCTCCTGTAAAAAATGTAAAAGGTTTGCACAACATACTGCACATGGGCTGCTTTGGTGGGCTCTGTGTTGTGCAGGCCTGCGATAGAGAATTACTGAGAGCATGTGGATAAGGATGTGAAGCTGCTGATGGGCTGAAAGATAATGTGGTACAGTGGAAAGGGCATAGGATCAAGAGTCAAAGGACCTGGTTTATGTCAAGTCAATAATCATTTTTTATTATTATTATTATTTATTAGCTCAGGCATTGAGCTAAACATTGGGAATACAGATACAAGCACCAGAAAGACAATTCTAACTCTCAATGAGCTTACATTCTAGTTGGGAGAAGACAGCACATAAAAGGAAGCTAAAAAGCAAGAGGGAAGAATCAGGAGTGTAGCCTGGAAAAGAATGAAGAAATACCTAGCCTGGACTTTTTCCTCAAAATGGAGATCCTGAGAGGCACTAGCCAATTCAAGAAAGGGCTACAGGGGCAAAGAGTTACTTCCAGTAGAAAAAGTTCAGGGGATTCTGAACTTCCGGGGTGAAGAGACTTAGGAGTGGAGCATGGAGAGCAAGAAAGAGATGACTTGCCTGCATGCTTTCCTTTACATGTAGTTTCTGGGAGGAGCCCACCAGAGGAGGGAGCCACAGCTTAGTTCCAGATTGATAAGTTTGTTTCTGGTGGACTTCCATTGTGAGTAGGCTTCTATGGCATGGTATTAAAAATCCAGGTAGTCAGGAGTGGAGCCTAGAGAGGATTTACTGTTTCTTATTTGCCTGTGTCACCTTGGCAAGTCACTTGATCTCTAGAGGCCTCCATTTTCTTCGTGTGAAAAATGAGTTGGACTTTATGAGCCACGAGCCACTACTAGGAGTACCCAGTGTCAGTGAAGTTTTGCATCCATTGAAGAAACTCAGTACAGTGAGTGAATGTCTCCTTGCTTTCATTTGGAGTACTAAGTACATACTTTTTTCTAGTGTATTATATGGACATGCACATGTGCACACACACACACACACACACACACTTTTCAGCACCAATGCTTAGCACAGTGCCTGGAACATAGTCGATGCTTAATAAATGCTTATTGACTGGCATACTACCAAGCTTGCAAACAAGCAGAATGCATTTGGCAGATTATCAAGGAAAGCAGAATACTTGTTCCTAAGAAAATAAATCTCTGGGAAAAACTTTGCTTATCCCAGGATCATCTAATCTGAGAACATCTCTGCAGATATGTCTTACAACAAGTACATTTCAACAATGCTAGTGTTGTCCCCCAATTTATTTTTCTCCTGTTGTTCTCTTGGTCTAAGCTAGTGAGAATATTTGCAAAGTAAAATGTAGTAAGTATTTAATCAGCTTTGGCCAAATTACAGCCAATCTTTTTTGCGGATGGATGGATGGATGGATGGATGGATGGGTTGATGGATAGATGGATGACTAAACATATCTCAATGATGTAGGAAAACACGCAAAACTGCCGTTTGAAGAGAAAAAACTTTTGATGGAACCCGTATTCATCCTTGACACATTTCTAGCATTGTTGATCAAGTTTAGGGAATCAGGAGAAACATGTTTTAGTGGGAAGAGGCCTGGAATAGGAAGATGAAGACCTGGATCTTAGGGGGAAAAACTCAGGCATCATTCACCTGATCCAGGTTTGAGAAATTTAGCTGAGTAGCAATGGGAGACTAATTAACCTCTCTAAACCTCAGGATCTCCATCTGTAAAATGGAAATAATCACATCTGCTTCACAGAGGCATTGTAAGAAAGAATTTTTTTTAACCTAAAAGAACTCTATGCATAAGCTGTTGTTATTAT
Organism: Pseudochirops corinnae; assembly: GCA_028646515.1. NCBI lineage: Eukaryota > Metazoa > Chordata > Mammalia > Diprotodontia > Pseudocheiridae > Pseudochirops > Pseudochirops corinnae. The sequence goes on along the minus strand of CM053587.1, from coordinate 97,626,627 downwards.
GAGGATTTAACCTCCATGAGCCATAGTTTCTTCAGCTGTAAAATGAAAATCCTAATATTTGCTCTCATTGTGATGGACAAATGAATAATGTATATGCAAATATTATGTTATTCTCCATTCTATTAATAAGTGTACCTTAGAATATTAAATGAGTACTTCTTCCAGTGGTGCAGAAAACAACCCACCTGAACCTCATCATCTTCAACTTGGCCCGTGTCCTCTTGTAAATTCTCTGTAGGGAAGTCCACCCTCCTACCATCCTCCTCTAAGATTTTTATGAACTGAATATTGCCCTTGACTGCCTAATACTTATATTTGTCAAGGAAATGAGGTAATACTAGCCAAGGCAGTTTTTATACTCTTCTTTTTTTTCTTTCTTTTTTCTTTTTTTTTTTGGTCATAGTTGCTGTACACTTACTAAAACTTCCATGGGAAATCGTGATTCTAAGTGATTGTAAATGTGATATCTGTTACTTTAACTATTTCCCATTTTCCAATATTAGCCAATCAACAGATACTTCTTAAATGCCTACTAGATGCCAGGCACTGCATGAAGTGCTTGTAATACAAATATGAAGGATGAAATAATTCCTACCTATTATTGACTGAAAGAGGCTTTTGTGATTATGTAGGTACCATTGTGGCAAGAAAACTGTTCATTGGTTATCACTAATTCTTTGTACATGACCAACCCACCTCCTTTTCAGGATCTCTAATGGGCTCCTTTTTGGGGGGGCGGGGCAGAAGGGTGTAATAATCACCTTTTGTCTCCATTCTACTTATGCCCACCATGCTTCTTTCCACTGCCCTTTGGAAGACCTGCCATTAAGTCTTCTGAGACTGTGGCATCACAGCATCAAAGCATCACTGGAATAATATTGTCATTAAAAAGATGAGCCTGTGTTTCAGGAAAAAAAGTACCCATTCAAACCACTCTGCAGTTTTCCAATCTCTACAAAATCCATAGTTTGATGAAATCAGCTCCATTCCCATGCTTTCTACCACCAGGAATATCTGCGTAACCTAAGCAACTAGAAAGCATCCCTCTTCAGTTTAGACTTAGGGCTGCACATTCTTAATGGCAGGGACAGATACTTTTTATAAGCCTACATGTCTTAGTTTCATACTCTATTGGATATTAATAATTAGAAATTCAAAGTTATTTCATTGAATCTTTTAAAGAATGTTGTATGAGTTTAGAATATTCATGAGATACTTTTTTGCAGCAGCATCTGTAAGGTAGCATCTTGTTCTATTGAGGCAGTTTTTATTTTTTATAGTCTGTTGACAATAAAAGTAAGTGTTGTGAACCTTGAATTCTCTTTACCTTTTGTGACTACAAAGAGGTATTCTGCTGTAGAACATTATTTCCCCAAACCTGCCTGCCCATTGTGTCATTCCCTCTTCAACACACCTTTGATATATGTGTAATCAGAGGTTTTTCAGGAATTGGAAAGTTAGTAGTTAATGATGTTTTATTAATCCACATGTTTGAAGAAGAGTAATATCTGATTATTTTTGAAATCCTTCACTGTTCTCCCATCGTCCAGTTATGAAAACTAATACCTCAGCTCAAAATTACATTGCCTTTAGCACGGGCTTCCTCTTTGTGGATTTTGTCTGGTCTAGATGCTTTGCTCATCTTTATATCCTCTAGTAACATTTAACATTCTTCAATAGTGTATCAGGGCCTGTGATGTTAGCCTTGTGGGGAGCTCCATTATTATTGATGCAAGGAAATGACTTATAGTAATCTTGAAAGATGTTTTCCATTATTTAATTTGTTGTCCTTCCAGTTTCATCCATAAAAGTTTGAAGAATAACCCAGCTTTATTGGATCTCTGGCCAAAATTTTTTAAATCTTACTTTCCCCTTTGCTGTTTTATGAAACAATACTGGTTGCAATCTTCTACCATCCTCTAAGATTTTTATAAACAAGTCTGTATTCTTAACTGAATTTTGCCCTTGCCTGCCTAATATTTCTGTTTGCCAAGGAGTTTCTAGACTCTTCTTTTTTTTTTCTTTCTTTTTTGGTCATAGTTCTTACTAAAACTTCTGTGGGAAATAGTGATTGTGATTGTAAATATGATATCTATTCCTTTAACTATTTCCCATTTTTCAATGTCAGCCAATCAACAGATACTTCTTAGATACCTACTAGATGCCAGGCACTGTGTGAGGTGCTTGGGATACAATTATGAAGAATGAAACAATTCCTACCATCAAGGAGCTTATAGATAAGCTGGAGTTGTTTAAATTATCACATCACATCTTCTTGTTTTTATTTTTCTAATCCGATATTGATTTTGGGTCTAACTTTAAAAAACCAGATTACTTAAAAACAATTCCCGATGGGTAGTAAAAGACATAATCGCTTTCATTTCTTCTGTGTTATTTTGTGCTTGCCATATCTTAACACTTCCCAAGTTTCTTCTCCAGGTATTCTTTTTTGATAGAAGGCTTCTATGGTCTTATAAACTATAATCTGTAAACCTTTGGCCTCTTTTGTTTCTCACTCCTGAGTCATATTTTCCAACATATTTTTCACTGTCCTCTATTCTCACCTTGTATTGAAGTCAGCAAGTATTAAAGTATACATTAAGTCAATTTGGAACATTCACAGCATTACTTGAAATCCTTATCTCTTTTAACATATATTTTGTATTTATCAACATTGAGTCTTATTTTATCTTACTTCCCTTCCTTTACTCTGCAGTCCAGTTAAATTAGTCTGTTGGCTGTTTGCTGTATGCACCATTTCTTTACCCACCTCCATGCCTTTGCCATAGGCTGTTCCCCATGTCTGAAATGTACTGTTTCTTCATCTTCATCACTTGGAATCCCTAGCTTCCTTCAACAGACAGTTCAAGTAGCACCTTCTTTAAGAAGGCTTTGCTGATTTCTTGCCCCAAGCCCAGATGTTGAACCTATTCTCTTTTAAAATTACTGTGTAGTATATATACTCTTCATACTTATCCTTATATGTTATGTGTTCCCTCCTCCTCTACCCCCCTCCAAAATATAAATTCCTTGTGGTCAAGGACTAGTTTTCTATTGTTGTTTTTGTGTCCACAGCACCTACTATAATGCCATGTACATCATGTAACACTTAATAAATATCTGCTGAATTTAATTTAATGGAATAATCTTCATGGTAGTCTTTTTATAAATGTCCATTATCAACACTTCAGGGTAGGATAACCAGGTATCCCATCAAATGATGTTTCTTATTGCCATTGTACTTTCAGTAAAATCATTTCTTCCAACTTCTTTATTTGCTTCTCTAGGACTGGGTGACCTTGCCTTGAGCAAGTCACTTGATCTCCTGGGACCTCAGTTTTTTCTATTGTGAACGAGGGAATTGAACTGGATAGCATCTGAGATTCCTTCCAACTCTAAATATATAATCCTCTTACCTGTGAGCCATTCTTCCATTTAGCTATACTTTCTTTTTTTTTTTTTTTTTGTTTTCTGGTTTGATTTATAACAGTGTCAACATTGTTATGATTCATTTCCTCTAACAGTATGTCCATTCACTTGTATTGAGCAAGGTGCTTTCATTTAAGTTAATATTTATAGACCATCTTAAACCTATACGATCTTAATAACCCTTTTCTTACCATTTTCCCCAAGAGAGTTGCCATAGCTAAAGAATTCATCATCTATTGGCCAGCCTACTTAGCTTAGCTGTTCCATAGAAAGCAGACATAGTTTGTTGCCAGGATGATCTCCACCATGATAAAGAGCTTGTGTAATTAGACTGCTCAGCAAACAATTGAACAAATATTAAATACCTGCCATGTGCAAGGCATTGTTCTAGGTGCTGTAGATGTAAAGATAGGTTTAGGTTTAGGTACAATACTGGGACAAGGTGAGGCACTTGTAGTCCCCTAACAGTTAACTTTTGCAAGGAGCCATAGGAGGGGAAGAGTACTCAGCAAAGATAATCAGTGACGATAACGCGTTGATTCAGGTGATTGAAGCTACCTGATGTTAGTCATCTATTCTTTCAGCATCTGAAACCATAAAGGGAACTGGAATTCCTCATAGCCATTTGTACTTGGGCAACCAGCAAGCCACATTAGCAACCTGAGCCACTCCCCTTAGCCAATCAAGTGTCAAGGAGAATTTTAGTACCTCTTAAGGAAAAGAACTTCCCTGACCTGGTCTGGTTAGAGTCTTAAGAAAGCTAGCCCAGCCTACATGGCAGAGCCCTAGGAAATATTGCTTCTACTACAGATGTTAACTCAATTCTATACTCAATAGAAAGGAATCTTAAAATGGGATTTCAAATTTTGATTCTATGCAAAAATTAGAAAAACCTATTATAGACACCTGAGAAAGCCAAGACAGTCATCTTATTTAGGCCAGGAGAGGTTTGTGTCTTAGGAATTTGTGTCAGAAAAAATTACAAGTTAAGGAGAAATAATGAGGATATAGCAGTACAGTATGATAGGAATTTTAAAGTGAAATCTGTGGCTTTGGGGTTTATTTATATTTCTTTCTCCAAGAGTAAAAAAAAAAACTGGCTCTAATGGAATATATTACATTGGGTAAAAATAATCTCCATTGTACTGCTTTGAAAAATATTTTCCATCTTTTTCAGTTTGTTGAGTTATTGAAAATGAGAGAACTGAAGGGAGGGTCAATTGAGGATAAGCGTCTAAAAGTTAGTCTTTTTACAGTATCTGACCCTATCAGTTAAAGTCTAATATAGTCTACCTGGTAGTCCAACCATATACCAAAATCACAGTTACCGTTTGTCAACCAGAACAACAAAAGACTCAGTTCTGAGCAGCATTCACACCATCTCTGTTCATGATCTTATTTTAAACTTTATTTTAATTCATAGTATAAGGGTGGGATGACTAATTTACTGAACCTCACCCAACTTAAAGTAAGTGATAAGATGCCCAGTAAATTCTATTACCAAAACATTTCAAATAAACTTAATTTTTCCTCAACCACAAAAAAAAACCAACTAGAGTTAGCTAAAGATAAATATAAATTAAAGGTAAGACAAAGAGCCTAGCCTCTGTGTAAATGTTAGGAATTTTCCTAACTGGGTGCTCAGAATGATTGTGATTGAACTCATAACTTTTCATCTAAAATAAAATTCCTAAAGTTGAAGAGGGAATCACATGAACCTTAGGGGTCATATTGCCCCCTAGACTTAGGCTAATTATCATAATGTGTTGTTAGAATGTTAACGTTGGAAGGGACTTCAGAGATCATCTAACTAACCCCCTTATTTTACATGTAAAATTGTTGGGGCCAAGAGATTAAGTGACTTTCAGTGTCACACAATTTGTGGCAGAATTAGCAATAGAACCCAAGTCTTTTGACTTGTAGCGTATCGTCCTTTTTTATTATATGTTGTCCCTTTAACCATCTCACATTATGAAACTAATGACAGGCATTGAGGCCAGTTGAAGCATTTATTAATCACCTCTGCTACACAAGTCTCTATGCTAGGTGCTTCCGATATAAAGACAAAAATGAAACTATCCATCTTTTAAAGGAGCTTACATTCTACTAGAAGAGAAGGGTCACAGCTTATGGGGATAAGCATATTCCAACTGGAAAGAATAGGGACATTTAATGGAGGAAGTATGCCTGAGCTAAGCATTGGAAGAAAAGAAGGATACTAAAAAGCAGCCATAAAGAGGAAATACATTCCAGGCTTTGAGGACAGCTTGTGGAAATGCAGCTTGACATTTGATGAAATGTCAAGTTCAGGAAATTGTTCCAATTTGGCTGGATAGCATCTGTAAAGGGAAATAATGTGAAATAAGAATGGAAAGATAGATTGGAGCCAAATAACAGAGGGTCTTAAATACTGTGCTGGAGAATTTGTATATAATCCTAGTGGCAACAAGTAACCATAAATGTAGACTATAAGTTCCACATGGACAGGGACCATATTTTCTCTAAACTTCACATGGCCCCAGCTTACCCCTCAGTGTTTTGTACATAGTAGGTACATGATAAGTGTTTGTTGAATGAATGAACATAGCTCCTAACCTTAACTAATTCATAAGGTAATGGTCATGATTAAGTATTTATCCTGACAAACATAATCAATGAATTAACATTTATTATGCACCAACTCTGTACCAAACACTTTTATGCACAAAGATGTAAATGAAATAGTCCTTGCCCTCAGTAAGCTTGCATTCTCTTGAACAACAATATATATAAGAAGATTTAAAAAGATATACAAAGTAACTACATTTTAGTTGGTGGGGGGCCACTAGCAATAGAGAAATCAAGAAAGGCCTCATGCAGAAAGTAATACTTGAGCTAACCTTTTTAAGAATCTAGAGGTTCTTTGAGGTAAGGGTTATGATAGACTGCATCCTAGGTGTGAGGGACAGCCTGTACAGTGGTACACAGCAGTAGGAGAAGGACTGTTGAAGCAGGGCATTATGGCTAGAACATAGAATTTGAAGGGGAGTAATGTGTAATAAGACTGGAAATATAGACTGGAGCCTGGTTATGGAAGGTCTTTAAATGCTAAACAGAGAAGATCCTATTTGATCCTTGGGGCAGTGTGGGGCCCATGGATGACATGATGAGCCCTAGAATTTAAGAATATCACTTTGATACCTGTATGGAAGATGCTCAGCAAAGGGAAGACAGAGGCAAGGAAACCTGTTAAGAAGTTATAGAAATGGCCCTAGAAAGAGGTGATGAGAGCCTAAATTTGGTTAATAGCTATGTGAGCAGACAAAAGGGATGAGTACGAGAGAGGTGGTGTGGACAGTATGTTCTAAAAAGACTTGGAAATTGGATATGGGGTGAGGGGAAATAAAAGAGTTAAAGGTGACTCTGAGGGCGTCAGCCTGGATGACTTCAAGGGTAGTGGCCTCCTCACAGGCATAGAGAAGTCTGGAAGAAGGAAGAGCTTTGTGGCATAACAATGAATTCTGTTATGGGCATACTTAGTTTATGATTTCTCTGGGCCAGTCTATGTGAAATGTTCATTGGAACACACTAATACACAACTAAAGTTCAAACAAGAGAATAGGGCCAGATGCAGAAATCCAGGAGTAATCTACATAGAGATGATAATCTGACCCATGGAAGCTAATATGAGGTCATCAAGAAAGAGTTTAGAGAAAGAAGAGAAGATACAGAACCAAACCTGGGGTACTCCTATGGTTAAGGGCAGCACATGAATATAGTGATCTCATAAAGGAGACTGAAGAGTTCTCCCTTAGCATCTTGCCTACATCTTGCCTCAAGGTTATCCAAGCTCAGAATTAAGGTTAATTCTTTATTCTCCTTCATGTCCCCATATCCAGTCAGGTAGCAAGTCCTTTCATTTCTATCTTCTCAAGATCTTTCCCATTCATTTCCCCTTCTTTACTCACACCACAAGTCATCTTAATTTCAGCCCTCATCACCTCTTGCCTCAACTCCTAGCTTCCTAATTGGTATCTTTACCCACTCCAATCCATTCTCTTCACAGTTGCTAAATTGATACTTCTAGAATACTTGTCTGATTATGTCACACACCCTGTTTTGTCCCCCTCCCTCCCAACACACACACACACACTCACTCACACTCTTTCTCTCTCTCTCTCTCTCACTCTCAAAAAGTTTCATCAGCTCCTCATAGCCTTTAGCATGATATTAAAAACTCATCTCTTTGGCATTCAAAATCC
>CM053587.1:97585365-97618857 GCA_028646515.1 Pseudochirops corinnae | reverse complement strand
ACCTGAAGGTTGTAAGCTACTTTAGGAGCAAGAACTGTCCTTATGTATGAATATTTATTCTCCATCCTAGCCCAACTGGGTGCACTCACAGAAGCATCTACAATGCTTCATTTTTCCTCACTTCATATGCATCTTAAGATTCCAAGTATCACTGATTCTGCCTCCACACCATCTTGTATCTGTCCCCTTTCCTCCACTCACATGCAAACTACTCTGGTGTAGACCCTTATCACCACTTACCTGGACTATTACAGTGGCCTCCTGTTTGGTCTCCTAGACTCAGTTCCTTCCATTCCATTCTCTGCATAATTACCAAAGTGATACTAGTAAAGAATAGGTTCAACCCTGTTGCACCCCTGCCCATAAACTCCAAGAGCAACCAACCTATTTTTTCTGAAATGAAATGCAGACGCCCTTTTTTAGCATTTAAAGCTTTTCACAAACTGGCTCTAGGCTCATTACACGTTGTTCCCCTTGAAATGGCCTTCGTTCCAGCCACACTGGCCTTCTTGATATTCCTCACACATGACATCCCACCTTCTGTCTGTGTGCTTTTGCACAGGCCATTCCCTGCTCACCTCCCACCCCTGTCTACCTTTTAGCATCTCTAGCTTCCTTCAGAACTCGGCTCCAGTGCTTCCCTCTTTATGATGCCATTACTAATAACTGCCAATGCCTTCCTCCCCAAAATTGCCATGCTTTTGCTTTGTATATATTTATATGTGCATATAATGTTTCCTGTGATAGACGATGTTAATTCCTTGAGGGCCAGACTATTTAATTTTTATCTTTATATCTCATATCTAGTATAGTACCTGGTACATGGTAGAAACCAATTAAATACTTGTTTGAATTCTGCATATTTTTCACTGGTTTTCTTTTTATTTAGTAGGTCTAACAAACATTTTCTTTCTTCCACTATACTTATTTTTCTCTACCAGGTGTGGAAAAACCTCCTCATTTAAAATGCTATTAATATGCCTTAGATTAATATGTAGTATGAAGACCTGATCTTTTTATTTCCACAGATACAAATGAAGAAGAAGAAAAGAAAAAACAAAAAAGAAAAAACAAAGAGAAACTTAAATTGAAAAAGAAAAGAAAAAGGTATCCTTTAATCTTATAAACAGAATAGAAGAATAAAATTTTCTGGAATTTATTTGAAAGTTTTAAATGTGTTTATTTGAATAGATTTGCCAGCTGTTGGAATAGGGTCCAGGACAATAGTGACACTCTTGAATTATTAACATCAATTGTTAACAAAACCAGGATTGCTAGAGAGGGTTCAAGAATCCAAAATGATACAAAGCATCTCATTGGTTGGCATTTAGTACCTGACTGACTAACACACTTGACAGAATTATGGATGGTAGGCACCTCTTAAATTTTCTTAAATTAGTCTCTCTCCAGTTATATTTTAGAGTTAACTAAAGTCTAGAAAGTTATATAAACCTTTAATCAAACAAAACAATGTACTGTCCCAAAACTTTCTTATCACTTTTTGCTCTCACATTTGTGTGCCCACTAAGATGATGTCAAAATATGTCCATATCTTCAAAATGCCATTGTCTTGAAAGAGGTCATTGATTTTTCTAGAAGTCTGTGATACATCCCTCTTGTGCTTGAATGTTCAGTCATTTTTCAGTGATGTCTGATTCTTCATGACCCCATTTGGGGTTTTCTTGGGAAAGATACTGGAGCAGTGGTTCTCAACCTTCCTAATGCCATGACCCTTTAATACAGTTCCTCATGTTGTGGTGACCCCCCAACCATAAAATTATTTTCGTTGCTCCTTCATAACTGTAATTTCACTACTGTTATGAATCATAATGTAAATATCTGATATGCAACATGTATTTAAATTGAACATAACCCACAGGTTGAGAACCGCTGCACTGGAGGTTTGCCATTTCCTTCTCCAGATGAGGAAACTGAGGCCAGTAGGGTTAAGTGAATTGTCCAGGGTCACACAGCTGGTAGGTGTCTAAGACCAGATTTAAACTCAGAAAGATGAGTCTTCCCAACTCTAGGGTTGGCATTCTATCCACTGAATCACCTACCTGTCCTTGTGCTTGAATAGTATACTGAAAATCCCTCCATGTCTTTCAGGTCCTTTGTCACTGTTGATCCCTATATGGATTTTAACTGTTAATTATTTGGGGCATTTAATAGGTTATATAGCTTGTAACCAGTTTCCATTAAATAAATTATATAAAAGATATCATTGAGAATTCATGTTTTACTGCCCTTATCCCTATCTCCATCCCTAACCCCCCTCCCAAAAAAAAAGTTACAGATTTAGAAGTGAAAGAGACTTCAAAAGATCATCCAATCCACCCCATTCATTTTATTTTGGAGGAGCTTGAAAGCCAGAGAGTTTAATGACTTGTCTGGGTTCGTAAAAATAGCAAATAACAGAGTTGGTGTCCATTACTCTGAATTTAAGACCCTCTCTAATGCACCACTCCTTAGAGTTTATATGAAAACAAGTCAAGAATTACATAGACTGAGATACTGGAAAGTTTGTGTTCTGCTTGCGTATGTACATACATCAGTGAAATAATGTCAGTAAGCATCTATTAAGCATCTACTGTTTGTCAGATACTGTGCTAAGTACTGGGGATGCAAAGAAAGACAATAGATATTACTTGCTCTCAAGATGCTCGCAGTCTAATGAGGGAGACAGTATGTAAACAACTATGTACAAACCAGCTATATTGATGATACGTTGGAAATAACCAACAGCAGGAAGGCTCTGGCATTAAAGGGAATTGGAAAGACTTCCTATAGAAGATAGGATTTTAATTTAGACTTGAAGAAAGATGAGACCAGGAGGCAGAGGAGAGAGTATTCCAGACATGAGGAATGTAGTGAAAATACCTAGAACCTGAAGATGGGAGTGTATTCTGTGTAACGAACAGCATGGAGGCCAGTGTCAAAGAACATGGTGGTGGAGGAACAGAGAGGGGCAATGTAGGGTAAAGAAGACTGGAAAGTTAGGAAGGGTCCAGGTTGTGAAGGGTTTTAAATGCCAAGCAGGACTTTATATGTAATATTAGCAGTGATTGAGAGTTTGTTGAAAGGGGAAGTAGGTGACAGGGAGACAGGGAGGTGACATGGTTAGATGTCTAGATCTGTGCTTTAGGAAAATTAATTTGACAGCTAAGTGGAGCATGTACTGAAGCTGGAGAAAGACTTGAAGCAAGGAAACCAACCAGTAAGCTTTTGAAATAATCTAGGCCTGAGGTTATGAGGGACTGCACAAGTGATAATAGTGTTAGAGGAAAGAAGGGGGCATATGTAAGAGAAGATATGAAGAAGGAAATGAAAAGACTTGGCCACTGATTGGATATTGGAGGGGGTGGAGGGGAAAGAGTGAGAAATTGATGAGGATAGTTAGTTTGTAAGCCTTGGTTACTAGGAGAATGATAGTATTCTCAATGGTAATAGGGAAGTTTGGGAAGGGAGGAGGGAAATAATGAATTCTGTTTTGGACTTGTTGAGTTTAAGATATCTTCAGGACATCCATTTAGAGATGACAGGAAGTTGGAGATATGAGTGGAGATCAGATAAGAGTTCTGGTTGGATGAGTAGATCTGAGCATCATCAGCACAGAGATAATCATTGAAACTACAGGAGCTGATGAGATCACCAAGTAAAATAGTATAGCAGGAGAAGAGGGACACAGGCAGAGCCCTAGGGGACATCCACCTTTAGTAGCAGTGACCCAGACCAAAATCCAGCTAAGGAAACTCAAAAGGAACAGTCAGATAGACAAGAGGAGAACCAGGATAGATTCGTGTCACAGAAACTAGAGAGAAGAGAGTATCTAGAAGAGAAAAGAGGGTGATCAACAATGTCAAAAGGCTGCAGGGGAATTGAGGAGAATGAAGATTGGGAAAAGGCCATCCATCAGTATAAAGTATTAATCATTGTGATTGATTTAACTTAATAATTTATTACTGGCCTCTAAAAAAGGGACCATTTTTCCTTAATTGCTTAACATAGTCTCATTCAAAGTAGAGTAAAAGTGATTTTGTATATATTTTAAAAGTTTTTATCATGCGTTTCATACATTTAATCCATTATTTCAGCTGCAGATTTTAACATGCTTACAGAGAGCATCATGAATTTTAAGAATTATGTTTATAATGTTTATATTTTTCTAAGCCCACAGATCTTGACACTGCAGATTTTTTATAAAAACTTCATCACAAACAAAGCTAATATAAAATTAGAACTCAGAATTCTGAACTAGTATATGTTAAGACTTTGAATAAATCACTTAATCACCATCTAAGGTCTTTTTCAGCTCTACATCTATGAGTCTGCTTCTGTACTAACAGAAAGAAATGTGTTTGCAGAATATCTGACAATGAAATTTTATATTCCTTAGTAGGGAAGGAGCCAATGAAAGAGATATTGCAAAGAATGAGCAGTATTTAGTGGTTCGCTTTTGAGAATAATGGAGAAGCGGTAACCAGAAGTGAGTGAATCAGCATGTGATAGACAGAAGAGCTGAAGACAAAGGACAGAATCTGGGAGCAGCCACAGAGGCAGGGAAAGGAGTAGAAGTTGGAGAAGGAGTGAAAAAGAAGTCAAAGGCAACAGAAGAACTAGGATAATTGTCACAAGAACAGATCATATCAAGGAGAAAGTAGCCATTAGGATCAAAAGCTGCAGAAATTTAGGAGAATGAGAAGGAAGAATATTATTGGTTATTTTAGGAGGGGCAGAACCAGATGGAAAAGGAGAGAGATTTATGGTGATGGCAAAAATGGTAGTCATAATAGGAGGCAATAGGAGACCACTCCAGAAATTTATTAGTAAAGGGAAGAAATGGAAGAGAATGGTAGCTAGAGATAACACAAGGGCTAAGTGAAGCCTTTTCAAAGTAATAGAGACCTGAAAATAAGGGAACAAGGTCCCAGAGGAGAGATATAAGGAGATGAGATTGTGATCCCCTGTGGTCCAAAACTGACCTTATCCTTTACTTTTACTTCCCATACTGCTATTGTAGCAGAAGCAGTATAAAAAGAGTGAGAATGCCAACATTCATCTACAACAGAAGTATTTAAGTTCCACAAAACTCCACAGTGCAACAGGAAATAGATTGAAATGTAATTGGCAAATATTTAACAAAATAAATAAAAATACAACATTAGATTATGTTAATTTGTGATTTTCTAAGTCAAAATGCCGCTAGCAGGGATCCTCTTCTATTTGAGTTTGATACCACTGATCTAGAATGCAGAGGTCCAGTGTAATGATCTCAAAGTAAAGGTGATAAGGGGAAGACCCATCATTCCCTCCCCCCCTCCCACATACACACATACCCGTAGCCAAAAAAAATAATATTATTAATAATGTTGGTTAGATCTAGGAGAAATTCTAGGATATCAGACATTGTGCAAATAAAATATCTAGGTAGGACTATCTGTTAAAAACGGAAAAGTACATTTTTCCATATAGAAATTGCTGTCTTTCTCATGTAGGTTCTAGTTCCTAGGTACCTCTCAAACCTGAAACCCGGTTTGTCCGCCTCTGATCAGGCTAAACAATTAGAACAGAGAGGGCCTAGAACTTGTTCATTAGAGAACTGTATTTTCTTTATGTACCTAGGTTTTGTCTTACATATTTTAAGGCCAGTTTTGGGGTTTGGGGTTGCTTTTTGTTATTTGCCTATTTCAGGTTTTCCATTTTTGTTCCATGTTTTGCTAAGTTCATTAACTTATTGTTTTTGTATGTGGGCATAGATGTATACAAAAGAGAGAGAGGAGAGGAAAGAGAGAAAGAAAGTTTTGTTGCAATCTTGTCTCACATCACTTGAGAGCCAGGGAAAAGCAGCATGTTGCACAACTTTATATACAGTTTTGAAGCCTTGGTTTTGATGTAAGGGTGTGAAATTTAGGAAACCTGCTCTGATTTGTTATTTTCTACTAATTTGAAAATATTGGTAAACCGAAAAAATAAAACAAGGGGTTATATGAGCTTGCTTCATAAATAGAGTTCTCTCTTTACATAAGTGGGCTGTTCTGCAGACCTCTGCTTAAAGCTGTTTTTACATAGTGTTAATTTGCCCATAGATATGGGGAAGTGAGGAAGGAGGAGTCAGGAAGGAACCACATGTCCATGAAGGAAGGGATCTAGCACACAGTTCAAGGATATGTGAGGACCAGGGACAGAGAAGTGAGAGCTGGAGGAACTCTCAGGGCCGGGGCCAATCACAGAGGCACCTGACTGGAACCAAGAGGAGGAACACACAGCAGGCAAACACACAGGGCCAGTCAAGGACACAGACAGGAGAGGATGGATAACACATAGGACCTGAAGGACAAACATGCTGTACCTGAGAGGAAATGGAAGACAGACATACAAGGGCTGGATTCTCAGGCAGGTGGGCAGAGCAGGGTAAAGGCCTCCTCTTTCAGCATTGGAGATCTCAAACCAACATGGCAGTGGCATTGGTGGTCTGTCCACTCTTCTGTTATTCTGCTTTCACAATGAGGGATTTGATTTCTTTCAGAATTCTTTATGTAAAGTTTGAATTTGCATGAAGCAGTAACTGCCCGTGCAGAGTATTTAAGAAGGTAATGGAAGTTATATTTGAATGTGTTTGCTATTCTACATTACCTCTAACCAAAAAGATCCATGCGTTTATTTAGCTTAAGGGAAATTTTTTTTAATTATTATTTATTTTCATCTTTGAGTCACATTTATTCATGTAAAATTATAACTGTTCATGCGATTCCATTACTAAGCCAGCCTCAAATCCAAAAAGACTTGGGTTCAAGTTTTACCTGGCTCTCACACATACTGGCTGTGTGATCCTGGGCAAGTCCCTTAACTTCTCAATGCTTTAGATAACTCTGTAACATCATAATTTGCAGAGAAGGTACCGAACAGCCTCAGTAAGAGTTTCCACACTTAGGTATTCCATAAACCAGAGGTATCAGACAATGCTCCTAGATTAAAATGTAATTGTGAAATATTTAGCAAAATAAATTTAAAATGCACTTAAAGGTAGATAATATTAATATGTAGTTTTCTAAGTCAACATGCATCCACAGGAGCCTTAATTACAGTTTAGGATCCTCTGCTTCTATTTGAGTTTGACACCATTGCCTTAGACCAGTGGAATCAAATCCAGTCATCATGCCTGTCACTATCTCTCTCTCTCTTTAGGGGAATATACTAATTTTGTAGTGAGTTTATAATGATAAATGATAATTGCTGCTTAAATTAAGCTTTTTAAGTTTTTACATCATAAAGTTAGTTATAGAATGAAAAATTAAAATTACAGCTAGATGATTTTACCTCACGAGGTTTGAAATATGTTGATAAATTGGAGCTGAGAAGTTTATATTTTGTCACTTTCTCTAAAATATAAATTCTTGTTCAAGTTTCTCGGTCAGCCATTGATTTGATATTATCGATACTTGATATTATCCATAGGTCTTATTCATCTAGTTCTACTGAAGAAGACACTTCCAAACAAAAGAAACAGAAATCCCAGAAGAAAGAAAAGAAAAGGGAGAAAAAAAGCAAAACGAAAAAAGGGAAACATCACAAAAAGGAGAAAAAGAAGCGAAAAAAAGAAAAACATTCTTCATCTTCTGATAGTTCAGACTCCTCTAGTAGTAACTGAGACATCCACCCATTCTGCTGACATTTTATGTTCAAGAGATTTGAACTTACTTCAGTAATTATGCTTTTTATTAAACTCACACTTTCTGGGCAAGCATTCCTCCATGTACAAGGCCTACACTGCTCTCGACCTACCTACTTTGTGTCTATAAAATAATAAGAATTGACATAAGGTTTAGGAGTCAAGCTTGTTAAAGACATATCTTATTCATTCTTCTTAAAGTTTTTCTTTGCTGTTATCATTGCTTTAGAAATTTATTGTAAAGTGCCATCACAATCAACAGAAAAACTATCTGTACAAGTAGCCTACCTGACTGTGGATGCTATTACCAAATGTCTGTCTGCCTTCCCAGGGAGCAAATCTAGGAAGTAAAACATTTCCTGGGGAAGCAGATCCCTCCAAATAGTCAACATCTTCCCACAAACATTGCAATTGTGTAAGTAATAGTATATTGTTTTTATAGGACTAGGCTTTTTGAATGTTAGATAGGAACAGCATTGCCTTATGGGTCTTTTTTTTTCTTTAAATAAATGGAATGTACAAAAAAATACTAAATACAAAAAGCCTTGTTCTATGTTTTACTCGTGTAAAAACAGTTTTTAACAACTACCTAGTGTGGGTTTTTCCCCCTAGTGATTGTAATATTTTCTTTTCTCTTTAAAGACCCGTCCATTTTGAGCATTTATTCCTAGCATTGCTACTCTACTTAAAACTTAGAGATAATATTCTGTTGATCAGTATTAATAGCAGTAACAGCTGTGTTGTTTTGTAAATGTGCCACATTGGCATATGTAAAAGTGATACCTCAGATATCAACATTTGTATTCTAGGGGAAGATGAAACCTTCATTAGGGTTGGGTTTTTTTAATCAGATGTAATATCAATATTTTATGAAGCTTGTTTCTATTAGAATAGTGCAAGAATTTTTAAATTTGAAATTATATACTATGTTTTGTCAGATAATTTTTAAATGCTTTTGAAACATTTGACATTAATTCTTGTGCTTTCTTAAGTGGCCAGTTGGGGCAGAAGAAGAAATCTGATTTTTAATTTTTCTTTAATAATAGCCAACATTCCTTCTGGTTATGGTCAATAAATTAAAGATTTGTCACATTGTATCAGCATTTGAAATGCGCTGAATTTCCATGATGCCACACTGTCATATGTGTTTTTTCTAGTTTGATGGCCATGGAGACTTAAGCACCTTCAGCTTCTCCCAGATTACTTTGACAATGACAATTCAGCAGTTCTCAGTCCAAGTCAGTTTGTTGTGCAGCCTTCATTCCTATGAATTAGTCATTCCCAGCCTCACTGAGAAAGAGATTCAGTTTTTAAAATAGTTTACACAGTCCTTGGAAAAGACAAGCCAAGATGACAAAGTAAATTGGAATTATTACAGCACAGTTTCCTTCTACAATTACTCCACAGAGACCTAGAAAATGCAGACTAAAGCCTAATTGAGATTTTTCTAGTCCAGATTCATGTTGAGGGACCGAAGACTATGGCATGGGGATGGGATCTAGCCAGGAAAACACTGCACTGAGGAGTGTTGAGAATGAAATGAGGCTCAGAACTGTTCACAAGGGCAAGAAGAGGGCCTGGATCCAGCCATGCAGGGAGTAGGAATAGATGCCAACTGGTAGGTGTAGGTGGGCTCTAAAGCTCGATCACAGATCCAGTGCAGTCTGAAGAGACCTACACCTAGGGATGGCCAATCAGACCAAAGAGTGAAGTCACAGACGTGAAGCTGTGTTCTGAGCATGGTGTGGGAACATAAGTGAGCAGCAGCCAAGGGGCTCTGACCGTGGGAGTAGAGCAAGATCTCAGACCCAGTCCCCACCCCAGGTTGAACACTATAGAAGGATAACCGGTGTAGGGTACTCAGACTAAGGGAGTATCTGCAGTTCTGTTGCTATTAACTTAGTGTCTTGTAGCTAATGGTGATTGTGTTTAGTATCAGTCTGTTGGAGCTCCAACTAAGGGCAAGCCCACCATTGTGTTACCCAGACCCAAACCTGGGTCAGGCCCTTGTAAAGCTCAATCAGGAGGGCAGTAGTCAGGACTCTATCATTTTGGGAGCACTGAAAACTGACAGGTTCCCAGCCTGAGCTGGCCATTGGGCCCTTGAAGAATGCAACATTCCTTGCCTGGTGAAAGTAGCAATAAAATCCAAGAGAATATGAAATAACCAAAATAACCAAGCACCAGACATTCCCTCCAAAAGAGCCTGACCCTACTGCAAAGTCCATTTTGGGAAATAAGACTGGAACAATGAGTAACCAAAAAGAATCCTACCATTAAAAAGCTATTTGAGTGACCAGAATGCCCAAGACAAAAAGAGAATGACTCCAAAACAAGTACAAACAAAACCTCAAAGAAAAACAGTTGCACAAGATCAGAGTCCCTAAAAGAAATACTGTAACAACTAAAAAAAAAGTTTAAAATTATTTTATAAATAAATGAAAATGCTAAATGAAAGAATTGGAAAAGAAATGAGATCTTTAAATGAATGATTTGGAAAGAGAATTAACACAAACATTGCAAAAATCTTATCTAAACAAAAGGATCTAAAATTAGAATGCACCAAATAAAAGTTAGACTCCATGAAGTAACAAATATTAAAACAAAGTCAAAAGACTGGGAAAAAAAAGAAAAATTTAAGATACCTCACATCAAAAACAGTGACCTGAGAGATAATTTAAGAAGCATTAAGGACTGCCTTAAAGCCATGAACATATTTCAAGAAAGCATGAGGGAGAAAAATGTTCAAATCTCTTAGAAGCAGAGGCTGAAGTGGAAAAAGAAAGAACCCAAGAATCATCTCCTAAAAGAAACCCTAAAATGATTGACACAAGCACCAGAAAGAAAGAATTCAAGGCACCATAGTTAGGTTGGCATATAATGTAGTGGCCATCATTATATAAAGGAGCAGAGAGTTTGGGATATGGTATTCCAAGAGACAAAATATATAGTCTGTAATTACAACTAAGAATAACAACCAGCAAAACTAACTATAATCCTGCTAGGGGGATGAGGAGGGACAGAAATAGACTTTTAATGAACTAGAGCATTTACAGCCATTCCCAATGAAAATACCAGAGGTTAATAGAAACTTTGAATTACAAACATGGGAGCTGAGAAACAAATCCAAATGAGCAATCATAAGAAACCTAACAAGGATGAAATGTTTACTTTCTATTAAAGGGAGATGACATAACTGACCCTCAAAACCTTGATATCAGGGTTCATAGAGGGAATCAAATAAGACAAAGATCCTGGGAGTAGTTTTGTTGTTTTCGATGATTATAAAAGAAAGGGGAAAAGGAATGCACTAGGGAAATGAAGAAAGGGAAAGGTGGGCAGAAATTATTTCACATAATCAGTGTGTGCAAGCAGAATATGAAGTTTGTTCAAAGGAGAAAGGCTGGAGGGAATGGGTGACACATGAAAGTCACATCAGAAGAGGGAAGAATGCATACAATTGGGTACAAAATACAGTTTCTCTAGTGGAAGAGAAGGAATAAGAGGAGGGATTCTGGGGGGTATTCATGAGCAAAATAATGTCTTAACTGGAGGTTAGATCACATAAGTTTTAAAGGGAAAAAATGTGTATCCGATTCTCAGATACTTGGCTTTTTACTTGTTTTACTCTTGCCTGAAATTTCTAAAATTATAAATTGAATGTAAGCTGCTACGTAGAAAAGTATGGACTTAATTACATTGAATTTCTGGCATGGTTGACATTTATAATAGTGATCTTAGAGCAAAAGAGAAAATGTGCCCAATTATTGACATGATTACCTCAAACCCTCACCTCATTCCAGATGTAGTTTCTTTATCTTTTATTGTTACATTAAATAAATGAACAAATTAGATTCATATTCTAATAAATGATCATGTATTGATCAAAATCATATGTAATAAAGGCTTTAGTCAGGTCAACCAAAAGTATATATAATAGCTAATACGACTTCTTCCCCACTCCATATTATTGTTGTTGGTCAGTAGTTTCAGTCGTGTCCAACTCTTCATGAACCTATTTGGGGTTTTCTGGGCAAAGATACTGAAGTGGTTTGCCATTTGCTTCTCCAGCTCATTTTATAGATGAGGAAATTCAGATAAACAGAGTTAAGTGATTTATTCATGGTCACATAGCTAGTACATGTCTGAGGCAAGATTTGATGAGTCTTCCTGACTTCAGGCCTGGCTTTGTATCCACTGTACCACCTAGCTGCCTACAGCTTTTTTTTAGATGATTCCATAGAGTTTTAATTAATTATGCCTAAGTATGTAGTCCTTTTCCCAGCTTTAGGTCTAAATTCTGATTAATTTTCTTCTAAAGTGAACCCATGACTTGCTTTGGGAATTGAATACCCATTCAAAAGCAATACAAGTTGTCATTCTTATTTCTACTCTTAGCAGTTTATTATAACAGAAAGTGAACAAATGTGATTCTTCTGCAGTGTGGTGTGGCAGAAAATGCATTGAAACAACTGCCGGGAGACTGCTGTTAACTAGCTTTACGACTTAGGGCAAATCACTTCATCTCACTGGTCTTCAGTTTCTTTATCAATAAGGCTTCAGGAGTTGGGTTTTGCAGTCCTTTCTATCTCTAAAATATTAACTCATTTAATAGAACATAAAAATTATATGCTACTTCAAATAAGCATTCATTCAGTAATAAAAAAATTTTTGAAGATATGACTATCACTAAAATAGCATTTTATCCAATAAATAGATATTTTAGTATTCAACTAAAGTCACTTTGCAAATGTGCACAAACACATAGGCACACACAAATTCATCTTCATCTAGATAGGAAAGGAGACATCGTCTTTTAAAGGGGGAACACATCAAGATTAACTCTTGAGGTCACTGAATTTGAGGTAAAGAATTTGCTTCTAGATAGGCAGAACTGCTGTCTACACAACTTGCCTTCCTTTTGTTCCATCCCACCTATTTGCTAAGCAGTCTCACTGGTTCTACTTATCCATTACATATTTTCATCACTTAGAAATTCCGTGATCTCAGATCTGTTTGTGAATCGAAAAGCTTCAGTAACTGGGAATGAACAAAAAATTATATGTGCATACTTAATTCAACAAATACAGCCCATAAATCATTGTAAAAATAATTACATCATTTAACAAAAAATTAAAAATATGTGTAGGAAATTTACCCCCTAAAAAATTGTTGTTTTTTTAAAAACGATCACAATATGATTCTAATTTAGGAAAAATTGCCTTAACTAAATAGCATAGAGGATTTATGCCATATCAAATTCTATTTGTTAATTTTTGTTTTCTTATTTTTACCTTTTTTTTTCCTTCTAAGACTTCTTTCTTATTACTAAATAATGGAACAGCAAGAAACCTAATTGAAAGCCATTTTAATGGCTTAAGCAGATAAAAGCAACAAAACATTGAGTATCAAAGCTATGTGAAAAATTGGAATTATACAGTCATGCTTTATTTGACATGAAATCTTTTCCACATCAGCTTTCAAAATGACTCTTATTGACTCAAGCTGCCAGATCTTTAAGTTTTGTCCCAATAATCTATGTAGCATAGTTACTTCATACAAAAAACTGTACCAATATCTTAACTAACCTGTTCCTCATCCCACATATCCATCAGAGGTAATATCTGGCCGTAATTGTTAAAATAACCACTTTTCAGTTTTTTATCCTAAAAGCTTAAAATCAATTCACAATGTATTCACAGCAGTATTATAAATAACTGCCACAAATTTTCACCCTTCACAAAAAATGAATAGCAAGTTCTTAGTACTCTATATTCACACAAAATGTCATTCTTATAATGGAAATTTTTCAACTTTAAGACTTTCATACACTATTAAAAAGCAATTTTGAATTTTAAACTATAACAAATTTGAAGTATTGATTTGAACTTGAAGTGTATTTCAGTGCATTTATTTTAACTATAACTTTAACTTTAGCTCATGAGCTATTGCATTAATGACATATAAGATTTGCACAGGTTTTTTATTAGGAATTTTTGCAGAGCCTGATAAATGATGCCCACCTATCTCTGGGTTTTATGTATGCAGAGTGGTGAATCTTTTCTTTTGTAAACTGAGTCTTGGCAAAAAGGTCAAAATAAACATCTACCTCACATAAGAAAATAAACATGCCCAAGTACAATTTGCTATAAATTGAATCCTATTATCCAATTTATTTTCATTGTAAGTCCATAATTGGACATACTGAGATCACAATTCAGAAACAAAATCTTTGAACTCACACAATTAAGGAAAAATAGATAATTGTTTGATGATAATTTGACAACTTTATTAACAATATTCCAAATATTAATTAACATATTATACTAAAAACAAATCACAAAGTAGAAATAACTGTACTAACTTATGTCCTATTGCCTATAGAGTAGGATTACAGAAGTATTTAATGAGAAGCAGTGGAAATAATTTGTTGTACCAAATTAGGGTCAGAGAGCCAGCCTAGGAAAGTATTTCAGAGGCCAGCTAGCCTAACAGGCCTCATTTTACAGGTGAGGAAACTAAGATGGAGGGAGGTTATAAGTGACTTGGCCAAGGTCACACAGATAATAAGCACCAAAGATGGGGAACTCAGTTACTGTGACTCCAGAACTACTCCTCTCTCCACTGTATAACATGAAATTCCTATTACCACATAGACCCTTGAAATTAGATCAAGGAAACATGGGACTTGGGGCATATGAACCAGCATTAATATATGGCTCTCTTTATTGTAAGGGAAAAATGGTTTAAGACAAAAAACTTAATAAATGTAGGTTGGTCTGAGAATCCTCAAGAGACTGAAACCAGGAAATACAGATTGTTTGTTTATCTCACTTCATGCATAATTATAAACAAAGTACCATTTCTTATTAAAAGAGGCTCTAAGACTATTAAACTGAATTATCAAACACTCATAACATGGCATAAATTTTTTTATGCCTTTTTCATATGCTGTAGTAAACTAATAGATATTTTCTTCCATGGGTGGAAACTTAACTCTTTCTACCAAAGTATTTCAACATCCCCTGTTATACAGTTAATCCCACATCCTTAAGCAAGACATTTGAGTCATGAAAATTTCAGTCATTCAAAAAACAACTAGATTATTTGGGAAATGTGACATAGGGTGTGTGTGTGTGTCTGTGTGTCTGTGTGTCTGTGTGTGTGTGTGTGAGACTTTATGATCCTGTTGTCTTGCTGAAAAATTACATCCAAAATTGCAAAGATACCTAAAATACATACTGTTTTCACTCTCATCCTTCCACCAAATTTCTAAAATGCAGTATTTTTAGCAAATGAGCAATGTTGATTTGTCATATCCACCAGCTTTTCTTGAATGATCTCATCTGTGTCACATGATGTTTCATTTGTTGAATTTGAAACTGCACTTGAATTAATAGCTTTGGCTTTTCTCCTTGAGTTACCTGTAAACAAATACACAAAGCACAATTAAATAACCCTAGGGAAATTATTATATAAAGTTGGGTTTCCGAATTTTTGCTAAATTTGAATGGTAGAATCATTTTCCCTGGAGGAGCAACATTTTATAAACTAAAGGCATTATGCTAGAAATCACTTTCTATGCTGCAAATGAAATATAATTTATTCTTTCTTGAAAGTAAAAAAAAAATCTGATGGAAGTAGAAAAAGACAGTGGCACAGTGAGTAGAATGCTGGTCCTGGAGTCAGGAAGATTAGAGTTCAACTGCAGCCTCACAAAGATACTACAGGGGTTTGCCATTTCCTTCTTAATCTCATTTTACAGATGAGGAACTATGGAAAACAGAGTTAAGTGACTTGCCCAGGGTCACACAGCTAGTGTCTGAGGCTAGATTTAAACTTGTGAAGATGAGTCTTCTTGATTCCAGGCCCAGCACTCTGTCCACTGAGCCACGGCCTTATATGATCCCATATAGGAGTTTTAAACTGTAGATTTTTTTTTTGTTTTAACATGATTAAAGAGACATGAAAATGTCTACATTTTATGAGATGATATTGGTTTTGTCTCTTCCACCATCCTCCCACCTAATATTATGCAAATGAGTTTATAAGCTAAACCATTGTTAACCTGGACTACCCTGTTTCCGATCTTGACAAGGAGATCAAGTGCTTGGTGGAAGAGACAATTTCTGTGTTCTTTTGACCAGTGTCATAGGAACAATATCTATGGCTAATCTAGTTTTTCCTTAAAAGTTATTAAAAGCCAGCTTTGAAGCTTAATTGACTTACTAAAACTGAGACTAAGGCTCAGACCACTGATTATTCCTTAAGCTTCAGTAGTGCTCCAGTAGGGCCAAAACAGAAATAGGGCTGCTACACTCATCTCAATCAATACTGTGACCTTGCTGATTATCCTTTCCCCGCTATGGATAAGTGATGTTCCTTGTGTTGACTATTAGATTGTTCACAGACATCTCAATTTGTTTCAGTTCCAAAGTTGAAGCATCAGACCGGCCTGAATCAGACCTGGGCTATATATTACAGTCTTTTTGTTGTGTTATGCGTGTATATTATTATATTGTAATTATTTTTTTGTGAGTATAACTTTTGAGTATAACTTCTGTGGTACACAATTGAAGAGAAAGCTTATGTTGCTTTAAAGTTTGTTTTGTTTCTCTGTTTACATTAATCAAGGAGGTTGCTGTGGCTACTGCTGTTTGTCCTTCATTCTCAGAGAGAACCAAGACATCAGGGAGGTGATTCCATGACATGCAAGTGAATTGGATTTAAGTGAGAGGAGGCTGTGCAAAGTCATCAACCTCACTTTCACTCCAAAGCCATCTGGGTCCAGTAATTTTTTTTTTAAATGTAACTTTGTTTGAAAGGCCAAGGAAACAAAATATAATTGAGTGCTCTTTTGGTCCTTGTGAAGTTTTCTTAAATCTTAATAAGCTTCTGAAACACTTGTTTAAAAAAAATAAGGATCTGCACTTTAATTGCTTTAAATAGTGCTCCTCAGGAGTTAGCAAATGGTTAAGTCTCCTATTTTGCTAATCCTGACTTGTTTAAAGTCATGTTTCCTTTGACTTTCAAAAAGCCACGTTTTGCCCAATCATATTCAACTTCCTAATAGATAAAAACTATTAGCAATTCCCTAACTCAGTTAATTTGGGTGTTCTCTGTAAGTTACCTACATTCCAACTACTCTGATTTGTATTATATTTATTCTAGAAGCAATTAAATAATTTATTATTTAAATTGTCTCCTTCTCACTCAGCTCTATAACTCTGCAAAATTTTGTTCTAATACTATGGCATTGGATTTTCTATTTCTTTTGAAAATAGTGAGGTCCCCTGTGGCTTATTCATGCCTGATTACTAGATTGTTTTAAACATGAAGGAGAGGACACAACTTATTAGATCTGTTTATTAGAGCAATTCACCTAATTTTTTAGACTATGAAGAAAAATTCTGATTTTAAATACCAAACTGACCTGATTTTGTTAGCCAATAAACACAAATAGTGTTCACAGTCTTTTGAATTATTGCAAAAGGGCCTTCTATTTATACCCCATCAATAAATTACACTAGGTACACATAAGGGGAAAAAAAGACATTTAAAATCTGGAGCATGGTAATAGTAGATATTATTCAAAACTTACTGCTTTTCCTCCAGGAATACATGAGGAGAGAAGAACATAAAACTAATAAGGAAAACATCATGAGCTTCAGTTCTGGCTTTTCTTTATTTAGCTAGAAAACTAATTACCTAATCTGCAACCTAGGGATAATGCTACCTGCTCTTTTCTTGGTCATAATGTTATTGCATGGATATGTTCTGAAGGAAAGAGGCAGCTTGCTGGCACGCTGGATAGAGCACTGAACCAGAAATCAGGAAGTCTTCAAAATTAGACACTTACTAGCTGGCCAAGTCACTTATAATTACTGCCTGCCTTGGTTTTCTCATCTGTAAATGGGGATA
The DNA here is from genome assembly GCA_028646515.1 of Pseudochirops corinnae. NCBI lineage: Eukaryota > Metazoa > Chordata > Mammalia > Diprotodontia > Pseudocheiridae > Pseudochirops > Pseudochirops corinnae. Next base: position 97,601,267 of record CM053587.1, on the reverse strand, counting down.
ATAATCGACTCCACCTTCCATGGTTGTTGAGAAGATAAAATAAGATATTTATAAAGCTCTTTGTTAACTTTAAAGCCCTAGGTAAATGTTTGCTATTATTATTACTATCATCATCATCATTATTCATAAAGACACATGTGGTGCCCTTGAGTTCCTCAAATATTTGTCATATGTGAATAATCTTGTGTTTATTTCCTTCTTTTTCTTTCCATTCTGGGGATTACCTAGAACCAATAATTCCATTTCTTCTTTTTCATTGTGTTCTTTTATATCTGGTATTCATATATTACTCTCAGTCTTCTTTCAATCTTTTTTACATTTTGTTTTTTTTTTTTTAATTGTGCATGTTTAAATTCAGTTCAGTAAGTAAGCTGGCAACATCTTTCAACCTATCATCATCAGAAATGTGGCCAGTGCTCTCCTTCTTAAAATTGCCATGATTTCGTTCATCTTTTTTCTGATTATATTCACTTTTAGAGCTATTCTTCAAGAAGCATATATCTATATATATATAACCTTAAAACCCTTCCTAGTCAATATCCTCTCACCAAAATTTTCGTGTATTATTGGGACTAAAGGCATCTTACAGGTCTTATTCCCATGTCATCAGGCAAAACTAGAGCTAAATTTTCTTTCATTATCTGCTCACTAAAGTACTCCTCTGATTCTTCTATAAGGGAGAGGAGATGTGAGTCCCTTCCCACACTTCATTTGTCATGATATGTCACAGAACTATGCTTAGAAAAAAATGCCTCATCCAGCTGTCTGAGACTTGGAGCTATTGCAAGCCACAAAGAGAACCCCTGCAGGAAAGGGAGAAGTGGAAAGAGGGAGAAGAGAAAGGGGATTTCTCTCTTCTCACCCCACCCACATCAACCATCCAACTTTGAATCAGAATCACGAGACCAATAGGAGACACTGCATGCAGCAGGGAATAGAGCCCCCCTCCAGAATGATGCAGATAAAGGATGAGACATGAGGGGAAAAGCTTCTTCCAGGAGAGCGACTCCTAGCAGATGAAAAGAGTCACACCATAGTGAGAAGTAAACTTTGGGAGACCAGCTGGACAACCTGCCCAGCAAAGGCACTATACCAAGGAGAGCTGCATAGGGACTCCACAAAACAAGCAAGATTCCCAAGCCCTGCAATACTAGGAGTTGTGAATAACCTTTGCCATAGGTGTATCCTACGTGGGTACCACCCTACCATTATGATTAAGTCATAATGAACTCTATGTGCATTTATGGGAGAGTATCCCAGTTTTATAATGAGAATTTTTTTGTAACTACTACTCTTGCTATTCCATTTGTGTAAAAGCTTTGGCTAAAAGTTAATTGTGTCTATTGAATGATTGCTAACTGGAAGTACAGTACAGCAATGGGGGCATACAAACTAGCAGTGTTAGTCCAGACCTACAATACCCCAGAGAGTAGCTGCTCTTCTAGGGATCTGACCTACAAGTACAAATTGGGATAATCTCCCAGAGGGGTTAACTAAACTTTATTTAGGGATGAGGTTGACCTTGGACTCTTGAAGGCTAGGCCAATGGAATGGAAGTTCTGGCTGGTCCTATCAATCTGGGAGAGCCTTTGAGTATCACCCAACAATGTTATCTTAGAATCAACCTAGCTAAGTTCATCACCAGAAAGTTAGCTATCAGTTGATTATTTGGGAGTGGCATGGAAGAAGGGAAATGTCTGGTTAAAGCAACTATCAAAAAATATCCTCAAAGGCAGGGAAAAGTTGCAATTTGCATTCATGGAGGGAGTACTTGCAGCTGTGAAATCACAGATGCTCCTATCTTCATTCACACCATCCTGAATTTCTATATGGCTTCCAGTTAGTAATTTAGCTGCCTCCCTTCATTCTTGTATGGGAAATCTCTGAATTCCCATTAGTACTAAAATTGTTTCCATCAGAGATAAATATATGCTGGTTCTTAGATATTGTAAAGAGGATTATATTTTATATCATGGGGGTTTTTCTGAATTAATCAAAATATATACCTTGGACAACTACTGCAAGTGGACAGTGAGCCAGGTTCACAGTTGAATTGGAGGAAGAAGATGGAATGGATTGCATGTGGAAAATTTCATAGAACTTTCAAAGATCACAAGATGTCGTTGGACATAAAACCCATCTTTTTAACTTTAATGTCCACCAAGTCCATTTTCAATTTTTTATTTTCAATTACTTATTTAAAAAAAAATTCAGGGTTTAATCATTTTAATTGAACTATTTTTTTCTTCATTCTTCTTTTGTTTTGTTTTGTTTTGTTTTTGTTTATTTGTGTGGTTTTTAAAAATCTCATCTTAGTTCTAACAAATCTTAGATAGCTAACTCAGAGATAATTCCCCAAATAGTCATTAGTCTTTAATGGGCAACAGACTGGCATCAACACCAACTGTAATGATTTTATTTAGATAATTAACCAACGTGAACATAACCCATGGCTCAAAAACCATTTGTGTAAGATTCTACTCAATGGGGGAGATTCAAAGTCAGTTCTTTATACTTGCATGAGGGGCAGAGTTGGTGAGAGCATGAGACAAATTCTAGTGTTCTAGCTTCCAGCTTTGAATGAAAAGACATGTAAATTAATTGCCACAACAAGGAGAATGAAAAGTCCAAAAAAGCCTTACTTAGCCAATATCTGGATTACTTCCAAATGAAGAAAGGTCAATGTCAAAGACAGTACCAGCTTACACTATAAATTCATCTGTGAAATCTTACCAAAAGGGATGGTAGATAAAGTAGAACAAGTGGAACTTAAAACTGGTTTAAAGAAAAGTATGAATGAATAGAATGCAGAGCAAAGATGGCAGAATAGAATAATACTCAGTCAAACTCTCCCAAATTCCCTTCCTGGGACGGCTAGGTGGCACAGTGAATAGAGCACTGGCCCTGGAGTCAGGAGGACCTGAGTTGAAATCCAGCCTCAGACACGTAACACCTACTAGCCGTGTGACCTTGGGCAAGTCAGTTAACCCTAACTGCCCTCCCCTCTCCCCTTCAAAAAAAAAGCAAAAACAAACAAACCAAAAAAAAACCCAAATTCTCTTCCAACTCTAAAATAATACCTCAGATCAAATTCTGTAGAACCAACAAAAGTTTGGGTGAAACAGTTTTCAGCCCAAGGCAACTTAGGAGTTTGACAGGAACATTGTAGGCAGTAAAGGCCCCAACTTTGGACTAGTTGCATTGACAGCAACAGAAGCTTCCAGAGCTCTCAAGCCACACAGATGGTGGGGTTTGGTGTGGGTTAGACAATTGGTCATAAAAAAGGTTGCAGAGGAACTTTTGCTGGTGCTGGATTCAGTACTGTGTGGCATTGCCACACACAGTTCAGAGGTGTAGTCCCAGGGCCAAAAGGAGCATTATCGTTTGTAGTGCAGGGAAACTAGGACCCAGGTCGTGGTTCCAGAAGTAAGAGAAGTGCTTATAGTCACTCACAGGGCAGTAGAGCCCTTGATCTCAATTCAAGACAGAGGTGAGCACTAGCAATTGTTGCTGCAGAAGAGCAGGGGACATGGCTAGAGTCCTAGGGCTAGAAGGACAACTAGTGCTGGTGGCTACAAGGTAATAAGGTCCCTGCCTGGGTAAAGACCAGAGCACAGATCAGGAGAGTGGTGACCACACATCTCCTTAGATCATATCACCTTGGAGGCACCCAAAATCTATAGACCCCAGAGATAGCTCCAAAAACAGTAGCAAGAAAAGCCTGAGAACATTCAGTGATGGTCGTACTTTTCTAGCGTCCATTCCCTCGTCCGCCTAACTCCCCCCCTCCCCTCGGCCCCTCTGTGTGTTGGGGACCCTTCCTACGCACGTGTACATGAAGAAATGTGTGACACACCAAGTTACTGTGACCTAGGAAAGGCTGCCAAAGATGTCTTCAACAAAGGATATGGGTTTGGTATGGTTAAAATACAAAGTCTTGCAGTGGAGTGGAATTTTCTACATCTGGTCATTCATACACTGACACAGTTAAGCTTTGGGTAATTTGGAAACGAAGTACAAGATCTGTGACTATGGGCTTACCTTCGTTCAAAAATGGAACACAGACAATACCCTGGGGACAGAAATCAGCATGGAGGATAAATTGGCTGAAGGTTTGAAGGTGACTCTTGACACCATATTTGTACCAAACACAGGAAAGAAAAGTGGGAAATTAAAGGCCTCCTATAAGCATGACTGTTTCAGTCTTGGTGGAAATGTTGACATTGATTTCTCTGGTCCCACCCTTTATGGCTGGGCTGTATTGGCTTATGAAGGATGGCTTGCTGGCTATCAGATGAGTTTTGACACAGCTAAATCCAAACTGTCTCAGAATAATTTTGCCCTGGGTTATAAGGCTGTTGACTTCCAGCTGCACACACATGTAAATGATGGCACTGAATTTGGAGGGTCAATCTACCAAAAGGTTAATGAGAAGATTGAAACGTCAATATATCTTGCTTGGACAGCTGGCAGTAACAATACCCATTTTGGCATTGCTGCTAAGTACAAGCTGGATCAGAAAACTTCTCTATCTGGTAAGGTGAATAATGCCAGCCTTATTGGACTTGGTTATACTCAGACACTCCGAGAAGGTGTAAAATTGACGCTTTCAGCTTTAATTGATGGAAAAAAACTTCAGTGCAGGAGGTTACAAGGTTGGGTTGGGATTTGAATTGGAAGCTTAATATAGTTTTTAAATAAAGTATCAAATCTATCCTTGGAAATGAAGAGAAATGAACCCACTCTGTTTTGGCCTTAATATTCTTCTATGAAATTTCAACAATGTGAACTTTTTATTCTTCCAAAGAATTGTTGTAGTGCCACCACACTGAAGTCTAGAGGTTTTTGAGTCTATTATAAGAGAGAGATACTTGAAAGCATGCATGGAAGTTGTAATGTTTGTGCCACATTTCAGTTCAGTTTCTCAGTGTTACTTTAAATTTGTTCTTCAACAACAGTGTAGTGTCATATTATAAAGGAAATGACTTGATCTTCCAGTTTGTAAATCACATCCTGCATGTCTTAAACCACTTTTTTCATGACCTTTTATCAAATTGGTCTCTGTGCTATAGTGAAAGCTTTGGTTTTGCATCAGAGTAAAATAAATTCATCACATTTGGAACATTAAAAAAAAGCCTGAGATTTGGGATAGTGCCTCCTCCACCCGTGGGGCAGAGCCCAACTTTACCATAAAGTTTAAAGTTAAGAAATAGGCTTGAAAATGTACAAACAAAGAGAAAGAACCTGACCATAACAAGTTATTAGAGAAGATTAAGACACAAACCCAAAAGAAGACAATGATGTCAAAGCAGCTATAAACAAAGTCTCAAAAAAAATTGTAAAAAGAGAGTCAGCTTGGTAGAGGCTCAAAAATCCACTGAAGAGAACATTTAAAAAGTAGAATTGGCCCAATGAAGAAAGAGATACAAAAATTTACTGAAGAAAATAATTCCTCAAAAATTATAGTTAAGCAAATGGAAGTAAATGAACCCATGAGGCACCAAGAAACAATAGAATAAAACCAAAAGAATGAAAAAATAGTTCATTTACTTCCATTTGCTTAACTATAACATCATATTTCAAGAAATTATCAAGGAAAATTGTCATAGAACCAGAAGGTAAACTAAAAATTAAAACAATCAACTGATCACTCCTGAAAGAGTTCCCCAAATTCAAATTCCACAACTCCCAGTTCAAGGAGAAAATATTGCAAGCAGCCAGAAAGAAACAATTCAGATGTCATGGAACCACAGTCAGGATTACATAATATTTAGCAGTTTCTGCATTAAAGGATTGGAGGGCTTAAAATATGATATTCTAGAAGGTAAAGGAGCTAAGGATACAAACAAAAATTACCTATCCAGCAAAACAGAGTATCTTCCACTGGAGGAAAAATGTATATTTAATGAAATAGAGGATTTTCAAGCATTCCTGATAAGAAGACTGGAGCTGAATAGAAAATTTAACATTCAAACACAAGACCCAAAAAAACATAAAAAGGTAAACACGAAAGAGAAACCATAAGGTATTCAATAAGGTTTAAATGTTTACATTCCTATTTGGGAAGATAATAATTATAAATCCTAAGAAATTTATTATTTTTAAGGCAGTTGGAAGGAGTATACATAGACAGAGGGCAAGGCTATGAGATGAAGGGATGATTTCAAAAAAATAAAGGGTCAGAAAGAGGGATGCATTAGGAGAAGAGGGAAGGGAGAGGAAGAATAGAGAAAATTATCTCACATAAAAGACACACAAAAGGAAGAGCTTTTATAAGGGAAGGGAAAATATGATAGTCATTAATGCTTGAACCTTACTCTCATCCATAAAATGAAAACGGATAGTAGAATGGACTAAAAAGCAGCATCCAACAATATGTTATTTATAAAAAAAAATACACTTGGAACAGAGAGACATACAGAGTAAAAATGAGTAACTGGAGCAGAATCTATTATACTTTAGCTGAGGTTTAAAAAAAAAGAAAGAAAACGGGTAGCAGTCATGAACTCAGACAAAGCAAAAGCAAAAACAGACCTAATTAAAAGAGATAAGCAGGGAAACTGCATTTTGTTTCCATAGACAATGAAATAATGTCAATACTAAACATATATGCACCAAATGGCATTCAGATTTTTAAAGGAAAAGTTAAATGAGTGATAAAGAGGAAACAGACAGTAAAATTATACTAGTGGGGAACCTCAACTTTCACTTCTCAGAACCAGATAAATCAAACTACAAAATAAAAAAGAAAGAAGTTAAGGAGATGAATAGAATTTTAGAAAAGTTAGATATTATAGACCTCTGGAGAAAATTGAATGGGAATAGAAATTGACCATGGTCAAAAAAAATTGACCATGTCTTAGGGCATAAAAACCTCACAACCAAATGCAGTAAAGCAAAAATATTAAATGTATCCTTTTCAGACTCATTATGCAATGAAAATTATATTCAAAAAAGGACTGTGAAAACATGGCTTAAAAATTAGTTGAAAACTAAATAATCTAATCCTAAAGAATGAGTAGGTCAAGAACAAATCATAGAAACAATGTAAAATTTCATTAAAGAGAAAGAAAACAATGAGACAACATATGAAAATTTATGAGATGCAGCCAAAGCATTACTAAGGGGAAAATTTATACCTCTAAATGCATAGATCGATAAAATAGAGAAAGAACAAATCAATGAATTGGGCAAGCAACTACAAAAAGAACAAATTTAAAATATCCAATTAAGCACCAAAATGAAAATCCTAAAAATCAAAGGAAAGAGCAATAAAATTGAAATTAAGAAAACCATTGAATAAATAAAATAAGATAAATAAAATGAGGTGCTGGTTTTATGGGGGAGGGAGGGACCAAGAAAATAGAAAACTACTGATTAATTTGATTTTTTAAATAATGAAAAAAACCAAAGTACCCATATTAAAAATGAAAAAGGTGAATTCACCACCAAGGAAGAGGAAATTAAAGCAACTATTAGGACCTATTTTGCCCAATTATATGCCAATAAATCTGATAGTCTAAGTGAAATTGATGAATATTTGCAAAAACACAAATTTCCCAGACTAACAGAAGAAGAAATAGAATTCTTAAATAAATCTTTCTTGGAAAAAGAAATTGAACAAGCCATTCATGGGTACCCCCAAGAAAAAATTCTCAGGACCATATGGATTCACAAGTGATTTCTACCAAACATTTAAAGAACAATTAATTCCAACACTATATAAATAATTTGAGAAAATAGACGAAGGAGCCGTACCACATGCATTTTTATGACACAAATATGGTGCTGATACTTAAACCAGAAAGAGCAAAAATGGAGAGAAAACTGTAAACCAATTTCTCAAATGAATATTAATGCAAAAATTTTAAATAAACTGCTAGCAAGGAGATTACAGCAATATATCACAAAGATCATACATGATTGGCAGATGGGATTTATACCAGGAATGCAGGGCTGGTTCAATATTAGGAAGACTATCATCATAATAACCATATCAATAATAAAAACAACAAAAATCATGATTATCTTAATAGATGCAGGAAAAGCTTTCAACAAAAAAATCTTATTCCTATTAAAAACACTAGACAGGACTAAATGGAGCTTTCCTTAAAATGATAAGTAGTTTTTAAAACCATCAGCAAGCATTATCTATAGTGGGTATAAACTAGAAACCTTCTCAATAAGATCAGTGGTGAAGCAAGACTGTCCATTATGACACTATTATTCAGTATTGTTCTAGAAACTCTTGCTGTAGCAATAAGACAAGAATAAGAAATTGAAGGAATTAGAATAGGCAATGAGGAAACAAAATGATCACTTTTTGCAGTTGATATAATGGTATACTTGAATTTATTTTAAAATTACTTGAAATAATTAACAGCTTTAGCAAAGTTGCAGGATATAAAATAAATCCACACAAATCATCAGTATTTCTATATATATTACAGACAAAGACCAGGAAGAGATAAAAAGAGAAATTCCAACAACATAAAATACTTGGAAATCGACCTGCCAAGACAAACCCAGGAATTGTATTAACACAGTTACAACACTTTTCACACCAAGTCAAAACTAAACAATTGGAGTTATTAATTGCTCATGGGTAGGCCAAGACCAACATAATAAAAATAATAATTGTGCCTAAATTAATTTACTTATTTAGTGCCATACCAATCAAATTACCAAAAATTTTAATAAAGTTAGAAAAAGTTATAGCAAAATTTATCTGGAAGAACAAAAGGTCAAGACTGTCAAGGGAATCAGTGAAGGGAAAAAATATGAAGGAAGGTGGCTTAGCAGTACCAGATCTTCAACTGTATTACAAAGTGGTAATCATCAAAACAATTTGGTATTGGCTAAGAAATAGAGTGGGGGAGCAGTGGAACAGATTAGGTATGTGATACACAGTAGTAAATGATTATAGTAATCTAGTGTTTGACAGACCCAAAGATGCAAGATTTTGGGACAAATCACTATTTGAGAAAAATTGCTGGGAGAACTGGAAAGCAGTTTGGTGGAGACTAGGTGTAGACCAAAATCTCACCCTGTATACCAAGTAAAGGTCAAAATGGGCACATGATTTAGTCATAAAAAGTGATGTTAAAAGCAAATTAAGGAAACTTGGAATATTTTACCCATCAGATTTATAGATAAAGGGAAGAATTTATGATTAAACAGGAACTAGACAGCATTACAGGATGTAAAATTGGTCATTTTAATTAAATTAAATTAAAAAGTATTTGCACAAACAAAACCAATGCAGTCAAGATTAGAAGGAAAGCAGACAACCAGAAAAAAAATTTTTTAAGCATATGTCTCTGACAAAGGCCTCATTTATCAAATATATAAAATCTTTCTGCATTTGATACATGGTCAAAGGATATGAACAGGAAGTTTACAGAAGAACAATCAAAGCTACCTATAGTCTTATGAAAAAAATGCTCTAAATCACTCTTGATTAGAGAAATGCAAAGTAAAAAAACTCTGAGGTACCACCTCACACGTATTTGATTGACTAATATAATAGGAAATGAAAATGACAAATTTTGGAGGTGAAGAGGAAAAATTTGGACAATAATGCAATATTGATGGAGTTGTGAATTGATCTCGCTATTTTGGAGAGCAATTTGGAACTATGACCAAGGGCTATAAAACTGTGCACCCTTTGACCCAGGACAGACTCACTACTAGGTCTGTGCCCCCAAAGAGATTTTTTTTTTAATGAAAAGGACCTACATGTACAAAAATATTGATAGCAGCTCTTTTTGTGGTGGCAAAGAATTAGAAATTGAGGGTATGCCCATTGATTGGAGAATGGCTGAACAAGTTGTGGTACATGAATGTAATGGAATACTATTGTGCTATAAGAAATGATGAGCAAGCAGATTTCAAGAAAAGCCTGAAAGACTTACATCAACTAATGTAAAGTGAAATTAGAAGAACCAGGAGAACATTGTACACAGTAAGAGCAATATTGTATTATGATCAAATGTGAATGACAACCATCTTCAACAATACAATAATCCAAGACAATTCAGAAGGACCTATGATAAAAAAAAATGCTATCCAGTTCCAGAGAAACAACTGGTAATGCATGAATGCAGATTTAAGCATACTTTTTAAACTTTATTATTCTTGAGGGTTTTTTGTTGTGCTTTCTTTCATAACATGGCTATTGAAATGTTTTGCTTGACTACGCTTGTATAACCTATTGCAAATTATTTGCCTTTACAAGGAGGAGGGAGGAAGAGAATTTGGAACTCAAATTTTAAAATGTCAAAAAATTTGTTTACATATAATTGAGAAAAAATACAAATTAAATGAGAGATAAAAAAGAAAGTGTAGCAAAATATGTAGCTTAGCAAAACCATCCCAAAGGCATTCAATGAGGAATATAGGACTACAAACAGAAGAAAAATGGAGGATTTGCAACAGCCATTTTAATAAACTATTTCCTCTATCGAGGAGAATAGAAATACCATACTTAGATCCTGACATTGCATTGGTTAGAGAGGAGGTAAAAATGGCACTAAAGAAAATACAGACAGAGCTAAAGTGAATCAAGTATATATAGAAAAGATCCATTCTGGAGATGGTACAATGGGGTGGGCATTGAGCAACAGATAGACAAGCTATCTGAAGAAGGTACCTTAAAGAAAGGGTAGGAGGTAAAAGGAGACCAAAACAGTTAACAGCATATGTTCTGAGTTGTTTACTCTTTTCACCATGGTTTCCTAGTTTGTACTTCAATCCTATAAACTGATGTTTAACATGGAACTTTTCCTCTGCCTATTTTGAGAAAGAGGGAAAACTGCTTTCTGAACCAATTTGAGAGGAGTTAGTTACACTTATCCACAGGCATGGTGATTATACCATCTCTTAAGATTCCTTCCAGCCTTTGGATTCTTGGTGCAGCACATTTTTTCTTCTAGATGCCTTGGGTATGATGCCTTATGGCTACAACTCTCCATTTCCATCTGTAGTGAATACCATTTGTTATCACAAAAGAGGCTAGTAGACTAAAATCCACAGTGTCCCACTACTGCTGTGTGGTTATGTCTTCCTCCTTACATCCAGGAAAAAGCACTCTCTCCTTTGGTAGTCTTATTCATACCTACAGATTCAGGCACTACCTCCCCTATGTAAATGACTCCTCAGTCTTAATCTTTAGCTCTGACTTCTCTTCCAAGCTCCAAGTCTGCATCTACAGCTCCCTCAGTACACTTCCCCTCGGACGTCCCAACAGCATCGCAGGAATAATGTATACCAGACTGAAGTGTCTCTATGAAAATGTTCCTCCTTTTCACTTTACTATTTCAGTGATGCCACCATTCACATGACCTTTCACGTTTGTGACCTTGAGGTTATCTATCTCATCCCTCTTCTTTACCTCAGTTCCAAATATAGTTCATTCTATTCCCAGAAAAATCTCTTAGACCTGTTCCCCTCCTATTCCTGTTCCTACCACCCTCACACAAACTTCTATTATCAGTTACCTGGACTATATTGCGTTAGCATCCTAATAGGCCTCCATAATTCCTTCCTCCAATCCAACCTTTATACTACTGTCAGATATTTTCATTATGCATTAATCTTGTCACATCATGTCTCTTTGAAAATCTTTAGCTGACCCCCTTTGCCTAAGGGGTAAAGTTTTTATGCTTGACATTCAAGGTTCTAACAGCTTACTTTTTGTCATTTTGTTAAATTACTTCCCTCTGGATAGGACTTTGCTTGCTCCTCTGCTGCATTTAGGGATTAAAGTTATCTATATATGTCTCTTTTCCATCTGGCAGAATGTAGTCATAGTGAGAACAGAGCATCTTCTTTAAACTCTGAATTTCTTCCAGTGCCTACCATAGTGCCTTGCTAATAGCAGTTACTTAATAAATTTTCATTGGATTTAAATTTGAATTTGAAAAACTCTCTACTATAACCAGAAATTTCACTCCAAATTAATTTTAGTAAGATCATTCTTCTAGGTTCCTATATAAACTTTTCTTTCTCCCATACACTATGACATTAAAATTTAGCATTGACTGAAAGTTCAGTGTAACAATGAAGAGATATTTAGGAAGATGATTGTGTTCCTACATACTCTTTTTGGATGTATTTAATTATAGAATTAATCATTCAACAAATACTTACTGAATACCTACTGAAGAACTGTATGTCTTTATATAATTCATAATTTATATAATTTATGTAATTCATTTATATAATTCATGTATGTCTTTATATAATTCATAATTAAGATTGTAAGATGTTAGATCTTAAAAGGGCTTCCATTTAACAAATGAGGTAAATGAAGTCAACAGGCCATACAGGTAGAAAATGGCAGATCTAGGATTTGAACCCAGGTCTTTTGACTCCAAATCCAGTGCTCTTTCTTCACAAAGAGTGATCTTTCTTTTAACAAACTATGGGATTTTTACAGTGGTAGTTTCTGAATACAATGATTTACAACTATTATAACCTGTAGCTTTCTAACAAAAGTTAGAATGGAAGAAAATTACCTAGAGACAAGATTGGAAGACCAATCAATTGCTCAGCAACAGCTCTTTGGTGGTGAAAAACCCTTCCCCAGAGGCAGCTCTGAATCGTAGGATCATAACACAAAGACCCACTCTTTCAAGGCCATTGTTAAAAAATTGTTAAACGACTTAAATTATATACATCAAGAAGAATGACTCCTTGTGTGTATGTGTGAGAGAGAGAGAGACACAGAGAGAGAGAGAGAGAGAGAGAAAGAGAGAGAGAGAGAGAGACAAAGAGAGACAGAAAGAAAAACTGAAGAAAAGTAATTGTCAAAAGGAACCTCGTTAGACTTCACAGTTCCAGGACAATCTTACCACCAGAGTTGATAGGAAATGTCCAAGGTCCTGAAATTGGTTTCTCTCTGTGCCTAAATCCCACTTTCCCCAATGTTCTTTGAATTTTTTATAATAATAAAGAATTTTTAAAAATAGCAATCTTAAGTATGAGAAGTTGCCTTTCTTGTAAGAAGAGATTGTTCTGGGGGGGGGGGCAGAAATAGCTGTCGGAACTTGGGAGTTTTGTTTGTTTTTTGGTGTAATTACTTGACCTACTTAACATATTAGTTCATATTTTGACTTTGACTCTGATTTACACAAAATTCTGAACCTGAAATTGTGCTTTTTGCTTTTTCCTCTCAAAAGACACAATTTCAGGTTTCTGTTTCTCAATAAACATGTTGGACTAGCTTTTGTATATGCGTCTGGCATGTATTAAGTGTTTAATAAATGCATATCGGTCTCTAGTCACTGATTCAATTGAGACTTCTCAAGGAATACAAATAATGCCCAAATAATGAGTATTTATTCCAATAATACTATTTAGCCAAAAACAAATAATAAGCATTTACTATGTACCATGCACTGTGTTAAGAGCTAGTAATACAAAGTAAAAGGAAAAAAGATAGTTCTTTCCCTCAAATAAATTGTATTTTAATAGGGGAGACAATATATACATAAATTCTCCTTAACAAATGGGGTGAAAATCCAGTTGATATTTGGCTCCTTGAAAGCAGACAGTGTGTCTTGTACAGCTTTGTATTATACATAGTGTCTATAATAGGGTAGTATGTAGCATATATTAAATAAATACTTGCTCGATGAATTAATAAAAAGTTTTTCAATGTGGAAGGTTGGGGCAGCTAGGTAGCACAGTGGATAGACCACTGGCCCTAGAATCAGGAGGACTTGAGTTCAAATGTGGCCTCAGACATGTAATTACGGACTGTGTAACCCCGAGCAAGTCACTTAACCCTGATTGCCTCCAAAACACAAAAAAGTGGAAGCTGTTAGTTATCTATATAAGTAACGTGTGTGCCTAGTACTGTAAGTAATAATATGATAACAAAGTCACAAAAGATGAATCACCAAGTCACAGTTCTGTTACTAGGTCTTCAGAGGCAAAATGAAATAGAACTTTGGGACAATTACTTAGATAGCTGACTGTGGATAATGACATGAGGAAACAAATTACAACACTGGTATGGAGTTATCTAGTTGTAAAAGGGTATTTCAACCATCCAAACATCTGCTGTAGCTCTTTCTCTGCCAAAAGTAGAGCATCTAGCAAAGTTTTGCCTTATCTTACTGATAATTTTATTCTTCAAAAAGTGGAAGAAGTGATAAATGAACTATTACTTTGAACTGTTTCCAAAGTAGAAATAATGAGAACATTGAGAGTAAGTGACCCCTATATCTTAGAGAAGAGACATCTGGACATAGTTGGATGCATGTCCTAGGTTTAAGAAAAGTAGATTGCATAGAGCTCAAAGAAAGGGGAGTTAAGATCACACAGTATAAAATTCTCAAAAGAAAGGTAGCCCAAAAAGGATGGCATACTCTTAATTAGGAGACTCTGATGGCAAGCACAAATGATTCTGATGGAGAAGAAAACAGAGAGATTATAGGATTTGAGAATTTGACAAGGCTGTAGACATCCTCTAATCCAACCCCCTCATTTTATAGATGAGGAAACTAAGAATCCAAAGAAATCAAGTGACCTGCCTAGTGTCAGCCATCTAGTAAGTGGTATAGCCAGAACTATAATGATGGGATGTGTCTCATATAATCAGGAGTGTGCTGGTAAATATTTGACAACTAGCTCTCCAGAAAAAAAAAGTACACATGACACACTTTCAAGTTTAATATGCATGATTAACACTTTTTCTGTCACTGTCTTAAGTCTATTTAATCAACAAAACAATAAGTCAAATTTTGATTTGTAGTGTCTGTCAATTTCTGAAGTGTAAATATTCCAATGAAAACCTAATAATCAGTTTATAAACGGTTCCAATATACCTATATATGTATACTGCATACAATGAAATGAAGTGGAAAGAACAACCAAAAAAAAAAATACTGAATACTATGTAATTATAATAGACAACTTAGTTCCAGAAAAGAGTGAGAAGTGTACCTCCTTTCCTTATTTATAAAGGTAGGGGAAATAGGAATGTTGCTGTTCAGTTGTGTCCAACTCTTCATGACCCCATTTATGGTTTTCTTGGCAAAGATACTGGAATGATTTGCTATTTCCTTCTCCAACTCATTTTACAGATGAGGACACTGAAGCAAAGGTTAAGTGACTTGCCCAGGATCACATAGCTAGTAAATGTCTGGGGCCAAATTTAATTTCAGGAATAGGAGACTTCTTGATTCCAAGTTCAGTATTTGAAATGGTTTCACATGTATAACTATATAAAACATATACAAAGTGCCTTGTAAACCATACTACAAATATAAATGTTGTTGTTGTTGTTGTTGTTAAGTTGTGCCTAACTCTTTGTGACCCCATTTGGGGTTTTCTTGCCATTTCCTTCTCCAGATCATTTTACAGAGGAAGAAACTGAGGAAAAGAGGGTTAAGTGACTTGCTCAGGGTCACAGAGCTAGTTAGTGTCTGTGGTCAGACATAGACACTGTAGTCTGTGGATCTGAGCTCAGGTTTTCCTGATTCCATGCTAAGTACATGGAATATAAGTGCAGAGTATTGCAAATACTGTCAGCCTTCGTTAAAGTGTCACTTGATTGTATAGAACTACTTTTTTCCATTTCTTTTTTATTCTTTGCTACAAGAGAAACTTGCAGGATAGGGAAATGGGAGGGACATACTTAGAAATGAAGGTGATATAAAAGTAAAAGATAGCTATATTTTTTGTGGGTTTTTTTTTTTTTTTTGCTTTTTGGAGGGGGGAAGGTAGGGCAATTAGGGTTAAGTGATTTGCCCAAGGTCACAGGGCTAGTTTTTGTATTAAGGGTCTGAGGCCACATTTGAACTCAGTTCCTTCTGACTCCAGGGCCAGTGCTCTATTCACTGTGCCACCTAGCCACCCCTGATAGCTATATTTTAAAAAAGAAAAGAAAGAAA
>CM053587.1:97567164-97584865 GCA_028646515.1 Pseudochirops corinnae | reverse complement strand
GTTGGTGGTGTGGTAAAGCAATCTTTTTTTGTTGTTGTTCAGAAAAAAAGATCGGGTTTTTAGTACACTGTTAAGTATGAAATAATGTGACATAATATCCAAAGAAACTAATGCAACCCTGGGCTTCATTAAGAGCTACTTAATGATTTTTAAAGGCATGTTAGCTTTGCTTTGTTTTGTTTTAAATACAGACATAATGTCCAGAGCAAGGGAACTGATGGTCTTACTCTACCCTTCTCTGGTCACATCTGAACTATTATGTCCAATAGACTCTATAAAGCCTGCCACCCCTCCCTTTGGTGAGTTCTTCCTGGGGCCTCCATTTTGTAAAAGGACACATTCATTCAATCTCTTGAACCTATTCCCAGCTCAGGACATCACAATCATTCTCTCCCATACTCCCATCATAAAACAGAATCAAGATAACACATAAATGAAATTAATGGACACTAATCCATCTACCAGCTTTTCTCAAGTTCCCTTTCATGTATTATCTTTCCCCATCTGAATGTAAGTTCCTTGAGGGCAGGGCCTGCCATTCTTTTTGCTTATATTGCTATCCTCATCATCTAGTGCCTGGTACATTCTAAGCACTTAATAAATACTTGTTTTCTTCCTTCAGTTCTGGGCATTTTAGGAAAAATAGTGAAAAATTGAAGCATATCAGGAGGGAAATGATCAGAATAGTGGGAGGCATGGAAACCATGCTCTACAAGGATTCATTTGAAGGAAAAGGGGTCTGGAGAAGAGAAGACTCAAGTATTTGAAGGGCTCTCATGTGGAAGAGAGATTAGACTTGTTCTGTCTGTCCCCGGAGGCTCAAAGTAGGATGAATGGGAGAAAATTATAGAGGCAAATTTTAGCTCAACATAAGAAGAAATGTTTTAACAATAGAGTGATCCACAAGTGAAAAAGGTTTTGTTGGAAGGTAAATTCCCCATCACTGAAGGATGAACACTTTGGGGGATGTTATAGAATTGACTTCTTTTTTTTCACATTTTTATTTATTTTATTTTTAATTTATGGAATAAAACAAGCATTTCAATAACATAGTATAATTAAAAAAATGAAATTACTTCTGAAATCCATTCCAAGGCTGATATTCTGACTCTGTGGATGATTTTCAGACTGCAAAGAAAAGACAAAATATGACCAAAAGGAAATTAAAAGTTATTAGTGAGGAATTATCAAGAGAGCACCTAACAATTCTAATTGAGTTTGTCTGCTACTATGGATGAATTATGCCACAGAGAAATTATGCAGCCCTTTGCATAACAAAGACCACATCACAGTGGAAAGAGTATTGGATCACTAGCAGTGTTTAAGCAGAAATAGGTGGCTACTTGTTGGAGGTGTTGTAGAAAAGATTTCAGGTAAGCTTGGCACCATGGTGCACACCTGTATTTCCTGCTCTGAGTAGCTGAAGCTGAGGCCAATGGGTTGTTTGAGTTCAGAAGTCCTGAGGTACAGTAGGGATAAAATGAATCAGTTATTTCCAGTAAGTCTGGCACCAATTTAGTGAGCCCTTGGGAGCAGAGGGCCACCAGGCTTCTTAAGGTGGGAAAAAAGTTCAAAGCTTCTGTTCCAGTCAATCAGCAGTGAGGTCAGACCATGAATGGCAAATGGAGGTTTAGGCTAGATGCCCTGAAACCTCTTCCTGCTCTCAGATTCTATGCCCTAGGATTCTAGGTCATTGAGACAAAATTATGTATATGGTCTCATGGTTTGCTAAATATCTTAGTCTGCTGCTTTACTTTATCATGTAGAGCACCTCTACCCATACACTCATACAGACCTAGTATGATGATTCTAACCAAATTCAGTCTAACAACAAGATAGTTCAGTCTTGTGATCTTTAAGCTCTAAATTCAAAATAGGGCTTTGAGGAAATCTCAGTCTCATCCTAAGGCTAAGGAGCCCATTGGAACTACTCCTGTACATTCTACCATAGCCCTTTGTTTAGCTGCCATGACAGTCTAACCAGATGTGTGAGAAATAGAGAGTGAAATAGGCAGTCCCTCCCATTTCCAGGGGAGATTGGAAATCTCAAGGCCTCCATTAAACATGCAAATTCTTTCCTCCTGGATTTGAATGCAAAGCTTCTGATTCTAGTTTGCTGTCGTTGTTTAGTCATTTTCAACACTATGCAATTCTTCATGACTCCTTTTGGGACTTTCTTGGCAAAGATACTGGAGTGCTTTGACATTTCCTTCTCCAGCTCATTTTACAGATAAGGAAACTGAGTTAAGTGACTTGTACAAAGTCACACAGCTAGTTAAGTATCTGAGGCAGATTTGAATTCAGGTCCTTGTGGCTCTGGACCAGTGTTCTAGTCACTGTGCCATGTAGCCGCCCCTCTGATTCTAATGCCAATGCTCTTTCCACTATACTAAATTGCTATTACTTTAAAGATAAGGAGACTAAGGGCCAAAGGTATTGTCACACAGGGAGAGAATAACAGAAGTATTTGGACTAGATGAGATTCCCTTAGAGTTTCACATTATGCAGTTCTTTGACTTTGTAATGTTGTTTTGCTATGCTCTAACCTTATCATTTCCTTTAATTTAATTATATCACCAATGACTTTGGAGATCATCTATTCTTGGCACAAAAATCCAAATCTTGGATTTTTTATCCTCTTTTGAGGGAAGAAAAGGGAGTTTAGTGAAAAGACATTGTTCCTTAAAAGATAAATATATAAACACAGATATTGTGTGCATGCTCACAGTATGAAACTGTAAAGAATTAAGACTGATTTTTCACCCATGGCTTATGGGAATGTTAAGCTATTTTATAACCACATTACACACATGAATTTGCCCACAGGCACATATACCTGACTGTATCTTTAATTAGATTACAACCTCCACAAATGCAGAGATCACACCTTTCATGGTATTTTTTTAGGGGTTTCTTTTTTGTGTGTGCTTTTTGGAGAGGGAGGAAGGGCAGTTGGGGTTAAGTGACTTGCCCAAGGTCACACAATTAGTAAGTGTGTCAAGTATCTGAGGCCACATTTGAACTCAGGTCCTCCTGACTCCAGGGCCAGTTCTCTATACACTGTGCCACCTAGCTGCCCCATCTTTCATATTTTTTGTTTCTCCTCACAGCATCTGTTAGCATCCCCATACCCTCCTCATAGGAGGCACTTACAAAGTGCTTATTCACTCAGTGACTTACCAAACTCTAGTAACATGATAACCACAGCCCTGAAAATTAGATATGCCTCTGATTGCCCAGTTTATTTGACTCTCTGAGTTGGCCCAGAAAAAGTAATTTCAAACAATCAGAAATGACAGGCCCTCTCACAGATATACGTCCTGTATCAGATACAAAGTGCTTTTGTTGAAACAAAATTTTCCTTCTCCTGAAAACTCTCCTTGGTTCAGCATTACTTCTTTAAGATAATTTCTCAAAGCTGTTCCCTCATTAAAGCCTTGTTAAATGTGGATTTGCAAAGATACAGGTAATGATTTGGAATTTAAAAACTAGCATCTTCATGTTAACAGTCTGACTTGACGCTAGTTCATTGCTTTTCTTATTCAGAAAGAGCCTAAACACATTGTCACAATAATGGCTGCTGATTACCTTCTCCTGAAGAAGCCTCCAGGTGCTGGAGTTTGAGTCCTGTGTCCAATCTCTGAGGTTTTGAATAAAGAAATAAATAGCAAAGGACACAGACGCTGATGACAAAGGCAAGTAAAACAAGTGCAGCAATTCCCAGTCCAATCAAGGCACCAATGCTGGGGGAGGGGAGAAAACAGGCAAATCACATGTGCTGGATTGGAACAGACAAAATGCATCTGGTCTGAGTACCAGGAGAGCTAATGTGCCCTCATATCATATCATATCATATCATATCATATCATATCATATCACATCACATCATATCATTTACCACATCATACCATATATCATACCATTCATGTCATACCATGGCACCATCTAGCTGTCCAGTTTATTTCATACTAAATTGTAATAACACATTACAGTTAGCCAAGGTACCATGGTAGCAGATTTCTATCATCAGCCTTTTCAGAAATAATACCTGCTTCAGTAGGAAGGAAAAGTCATTCAGTGGTGTCAAGGCATTAGGAGACATCCTGTTTTCCAGAGCTAAGGCCCGGTAAGCAGGCTGTGCCCTGAGCTTGGCATAACCACAATTCTTTGTGCTCACCCTCTGGATGATCTCACTGTCTGGCAAAATCCCACATAATTGTTGGATTGCTTTGACCAGCACCAGGTGTTCTCTGATCTCAGACAAGTATTCATGAAGTCCTGCTATGAATCAAACTTGTCTCATTGTTGCTGGTACTCCTCATGGTCAGAACAACAGCTGACTGTGCGGCCATTGGTGTAAGTATTTGGATCTCCCCACACTGTCTCCGGACCCTTCATTAGGTGTGGAGCCTCAGCACACGTGTCTAATCTACCTCCTTGCTTGCAAGCCATTTCCCTTACTTAGAAATTAGATTTCTATTTGATTCCTGACTCTCCATTCTCTAGCCTGCTCTATTCAGCTCTGACCATCCACAGATTAGAGACCAGTCAGTTCAGTCCATTTGACAATGGGAAATGCGCTGGTTCAAGAATATAGAAGACTTGAATCCCACCTCTGGTTCTTTCTAGCTGCATAACCTTGGATAAGTTACAATTCCCCTGGATCCCTCATTTGTAAAATGAGTTGGTTGGACTAGAACTAGATGGACTCAGAAGTCCCTTCCAGGCCTACATCTATGGTCATCAACTTAGGTTCTTTATATTTTAAGTGGAAAAGATTAATTGGACTTTAAAGAGAAAAATGCATAAACATATATATGCTATCTTTCTTCTGTAAAATTCTCCTGAGTAGAGATTGTTTCATTTACTGTATTTGGGGCAGGTAGGTGGTAGAGTGGATAGAGCAGTGGGCCTGGAATCAAGAAGACCTGAGTTCAAATCCGAGACCCTAGCTAGCTGCATGACCCTACACAAGTCATTTAACCTGTTTGCTTCAGTTTCCTCATCTGTAAAATGGAGATAATAATAGCACTGACCTCCCAGGTTTGTTTCATGTATAAAATGGGATAATAATTGGTAAAGCACTTAGCACAGTGCCGGGCACGTCATATGTGCTATATAAATGTTACCTATTATTATTATAATCCCCAGCATCTGGCTCAGTGCTTGGTACACAGTAAATACTAGTAAATGTTTGCTGATTGTAAGCTGATGCCCAGTAACTAGCTGGTGACTGATCCCAAAGTAGCAACTTTGCACTGAAAATAAATGATAAATGACTCCACAGTTTTCTTACGGTGGCCATGGTCATCAGCTGATTCCTAGTGGGCCACAGAAAGTCACTCAGCTCAGACTCCTTAGTTTATTATCCCTCAGCTTAGATTTCAGTCAGTTCTAGACCTATGTGAGGGTATGGCTAATTTCACTTTCAGTATAAATATTTCTTCCTAAGATTGGGTCTTCTGGTTGTAGTATCTTTTAGTGGTTAGTGCTACTCTTGTGGTTGGGAGCATTTCTAGGCACATTTATCTTCCCAGAAGTTCAGCTGTTAGCTGTCATCATCAAGGGTTTAGAAAGATCTGTGATCCTAGTGGGGTAAGTTGCTTTGGACCAATCAAGCACACATGGCCATTGAAATGATATCAGATGAATGCATAGCCATGACAGATAGCCTAAACAGTGGGAAAAGCTACCTAAAGATGAGAACTAGATCATGAAAAGGTATGAAAAAGTCAGTTGGAACCTCCCAAAACTAGATTAGGTATTCTGGAGGGAGAATAGTTCCTTCTACATTTGAGTATGATACATAAAGATCTCCAAAATATCCCATCCATAATTTTCCCCTGATGCCACATTCTTTCCTCCTGACATTACTTTGTCATCGTCCCATTCAGTGACGGGTATAAAGACATTATCTTTATGGGATTCTGATGGGCTACCAGGGCAGCTAGGTGGCGCAGTGGATAGAGTACCAGGCCTGGAGTAAGGAAAACTTGAGTTTAAATCTGGCCATAGACACTTACTAGCTGTGTGACCCTGAGCAAGTCACTTAACCCTGTTTGCCTCAGGTTCTTCATCTGCAAAATGAGCTGGAAAAGGAAATGGCAAAGCTCTCCAGTATCTTTATCAAGAAAACACCAAATGGGGTCACAAAGAATCAAAGATGACTACAAAAATGATGGGCTACCAAGAGTGACTGTGTAGATCTCCTAAGATATCCAATTTAACAAGTATTTACTCAATTCCTACCTACCCCATGCTCAGCACTGTGCAATAAGCACTATCTCTAGATGCTAGAGACAGTGAAAATTACAGTCAACAAGTATTTATTAAGTGCCTACTATGTGCTAGGCATGGGAGATAACAGAAACAAGGAATGGAACCATCTTTACTTGTAGTGAGCTTATATTCTAGTTGGAGAAATAATGAGCATATATGAAAATACATACAGCATAGGGGAGGCTAGGTGGCACAGTGAATAGAGCACCAGCCCTGGAGTCAGGAGGACCTGAGTCCAGAGAGATTAAGTGATTTCTCCAAGGTCACACAGAACAGCGGATCCAAGATTTAAACCCAAGTCTTTTGATTCTGAATCCAGTACTCCTTCCACTGCACCACCTTGTAGGGACAGCTATACTTTTCTTACAGCAGCAGTAGAGTCCAGGTACAGGCAACTCCTGGAATAATTTTCCCAAGTCAGACTAACTTCATAATGAAAACTCCAGGTTTACTAACTGGAATCTATGGATGGCTCAATTATACATTTTCCTAAAGAAACCAAAGGTGACAAAAGCATTCTACTGGATAGGTTCCACTGAATATTTATCAGTACTAGAGGATGTTAGGGAGCTATCCATTGGCTTCTATGTTTCATGATGAATCATTTCAGTGTGGCACTCAAGAGCTTCTTGGAGACCCCAGTGGCTTAAAACTTTCTGTTAGAGGGCAGCTAGATGGTGCAGTGAATAGGGCACCAGTTCTGGAGTCAGGAGGACCTGAGTTCAAATCCAGCCTTAGACACTTAACACTTACTAGCTGTGTGACCTTGGGCAAGTCACTTAAGACAAAAATATTTTTTTTTTAACCTTTCTGTTATATCCAATGTAGGAACAGCAAACTTCCTATCTGAAACTTTTGCCACCATTGTGTGGAGTCCTTATTTCACCAGACCAGCCTAGTGAATCACTCATCTAAGTGCCAAATAATATTGTGCCTGCCGTACCAAGCAAAGCACAACTGTTTTGAAGAAATCCATTATATTTAAGCCTAAATCATCATACTGTCTGACTTATCGCCAAAATATCAGTACCTATTTGAACTTAATTGGAGAGAATACTTCCCTTCTGAAACGAACAAGAACATTAAATATAAAAACGCAGCTTTATTACTGATAACATTTACTAATGAGTAACATTTATCCACTTACTGTGGACTTGGATGGTGCTGCCTCTCAAGTCACGTAAGATAACTGAGAGCAGCGGCCCAACTAGATTGAAGCAGACAATCTAAGGGGATACAAAGGATGCTTTTCTTTCCCATGAGCCCTGAGGAATATGCATTTTCCCAAATGAATAAATTGTCATATGTCACTAAACGTAAAAGCTCTTTAAAGAAGAAAAAAAGTACTTCATAAATAAAAGTGATGATCACATTTCAGTTGTACTTTTAATGGGAAAAGGAAAGAGGCAAAAATTCTGCCTGAGATCAGACCATTTGTCCACAATAGGTAAGGAACATTATGTAAAACAAAATTGGAAGATAGGTTTAAGTGGCACACAAACTTTCTGCATAATATTATCCACTTTATCATAATGATGATGTCTAAAGGATTAACAAAACAATAGGCAATTCTGCTGAATTGATCTAAGGGAAGGTGTCAAAACATCTGGGGGGAAAAGGCAGAAGGCAGGGAAGGAGCAAGGAGGGAGGGATGGGAATGGGAGGAAAGAAGAAAAGAGAGAGAAAGAAAGAAGAAAGGGGAAGGACAGAAGGATGGAAAGAAGGGAGGGAGGAAAGGAAGGATGGACCCAATGAAAGGAGGAAGGATGGAGAAAAGGGTAAAAGAAGAAAAGTGAGGGAGGAAAAGGGGGAAAAGAGGAAACAAAAGAAGGAAGGATAGGGGGAAATGAGCACCTAAAGAAGTAGCTCTTGATTAAAAGGAGGGAAATAAAACAGCAAAGCAGTTTGTAGCATTAATCAGCAAACAGAATGTTCGTGCCTCACCACCTTTTCCAATTTTATATATCAATTGATTTTGCCTTACAATGAATATTTTTCTGAATCCCCTGAGTGAAAATGGAGGTAATTGCTCTCCTTGAGTTAAGGAATTCAAATTAAAGGGGCTTTCTTTGCCCCTCAAATGGGCCTGATTCATTTTATGTGGTCAGAAGCAAACCTGGAAAGGGGAGCCCCTACAAAGGATGCACACCCTGTGTGGGGGGAGCGTGCCTACTCTTGTGGCCTCAAATTAAAACACCAGCACAGTGGCTCTCTATCAGGACAAATACTTAGCCCTTTCCTTCTCTAACAGGGCATGATTCTCAAGAACTGAACTCTTCACTTTGCCAATGTCCCAGGATAACGAAGAAAGAAAATAGTTCACCTCTAGCTTTGTAAGGGGATACTAAGGGAGGAGGGGAGAGATTAGTCTCCGAGCCTTACTGGGCAATGAGACGATGCAGATAGGGAAGGGGTGGAGGAAGTGGGAGAGCATGAGGAAGGGGAGAGAAGGGGAAGGGAGAAAGGAAAAAGATGAGTATGGGAATGGGATGGGAAGGGGATCAGTATGGAGGAAAGGATCAATATGCAAACGGTAAACAGAAAGAGAATGAAAATAGGGATGCTGAAGGGATAGGGATTAGGAGAGGCTGGGAGTGACGATAGTGGTTGGTTGTGGAATTGGGAATAGGACCTTTTGCTCTAAGACCAAAGACTGTAATATTTACAAGGCTGGAGAATTCTCTCTAGGTGTGCACATAAAGCAGCCTGCTCCTTTCCGTTAGCTTCCACAGGTGGCTGTGTCTCTGGCTTTGGGGCGAGGGAAAAGGAACGAAGGGGTGAATGCCTGGGGTCCCTGGTGGAGGGTGCTGCCGATTGCGCCACAATCGGCTGTCCCAGCCACTTCCAGCCCCTCTCTCCCGTCTCCCTCAGTTCCCACGCCCTCACCTGAGGCTCCACATGTAGCTGTACTTGTAGGGGAAGTAGCTGCCCGGCTCGCTGCAGCAGTACTTGAGGTCGGCGAAGCCGCAGCAGTATATGAGGGTGGCCCCCTCTCCATGCCGGGGGCACTGGAAGGTCTCCACGAAGGTGTGGTTGAGGCTGTAGTAGCCGGAGCAGACTTGGCTGGCCTCGATCATCTCCACTGACAGCAGAGACAAGAAGAGGCTCCCGACTCTGGGCTGTGTACCTTCAAAGCCTGTGCCCAGCCCCACCTCAGCCCTACTCCTGCTCTCTGTTCCTCCCAATCCTGCCACCCTCTGTACCCGAATCGCCTCTTCTGTTTAGTCCTTTGACAGTTTACGCGTCTAATCTCCTTTCTGCCCCTATTGCTCCTTCCACTGCCTCTCTCCACATGAAGCTTAACTCTGGCGTCTCTCTTCGGCTCCTGGACCGCTTTTTTTTTTTTTTAATCAGCCGGCCTCTGTCCCTGTCACCATAGCCCTTATCTTTGAAACTCCGTCTCTGTCTCGCTGTTTCTCTCCTCCCTGCTCTTTCCTTCTCTTACCTATTTTACTCTTCAAAGTGATCTTTCTTTCCCTTTTAAAAAAGAGACAGGATAAAGGAAAGAACCAAGGGACGGAAGCTGGGATGCTAGAAAAGACTTTTCAATCTAAACATACAGGACCAAGTTACTATGAGCTCAGGACTGCTGGAAATTCTGGGAACAATAGAAAGTGTTGGGTATCTCTGTCTCTGTCTCTGTTTATACTCTCTTTTCCATATCAAGGATCACTGAAGTGTGTAGGGGGGGAGGTCAATTAAAGGCTCTGGGGAGGTAAAGAGGCACTTAATTTATTAGGTTTCCATTTATTTTTAGACACATTTATCCATAAGTATATAAAAAGTCAAGCAACACATTAAAGATTAAGTACATTTTATTAAATAAATATAATAAATATTTTAAAATAAGCTTCATTTCCATATTATGGAGGGGAAATGGAAGGAAGGGAAGGAGAGGAAGTAAGAAAAATAAGGAATGAGAATCAGAAATAATTGTTACTTATATTATATATAATATATTGTATATAAAAAGCTTAACATCATTATTGTTATCATATATCTAGATATACAAATCTATATAGACATCTATATCTTCCTATAAAAGTTTGACATCCTGTATAATACAGAAAGACTTATTGAAGTTCTTTACATGTGTTATCTGATTTAATCCTCACAATAATCTTGTTAGATAGGCTTTACTATTATTTTCCTTTCCTCTTTCTACAGACAAGGAGAAGAGAGAGAGAGAGAGAGAGAGAGAGACAGAGACAGAGACAGAGACAGAGACAGAATCAGAGACAGGGAGAGACAGAGAAACTTGACAGTGGTAACAATGTAGCAAGTTCCCAAGGCAGGATTGGAATACAGGTCTTCTTGCCTCCAAGTTCCGTGTGCTATTCATTGGTGCCTAAAGAGTAGAATGATAGAAAGAGAGGGATAAACTGCCCCAGAGGGGGTGGAAAGAGATAAGAAAAGAGAGAAAGTCTGAGAAGGAAAGACATAAAAAGGCGGCCCAGCAGGTTTTAAGAAGTGTTAGGTTTTATTTTTCAGGTTTTCCCTTGTGTCCATCTCTGCCCACTGCAAGAAGGAAATGTCTCCTGATTATCTCTGGCAAGAGACACAAGTCTCCCTACAACACAGAACTAATCACAGTCAGACTAAGAAACTTCTTTCACCAATGTTATTTCATAGGATCACATATTTAGAGCTGGGAGGGACCATCTAATTCAACTCTTTCATTTTACAGATGAAGAAATTGACTTGTTCAAGGTAACTGTGGCAGAACTGGAATTCAAACTCAGCCTGTGACTTCTATTCCAGTTTTCATTTCACTGTAACATGCTGCCTCCCATATACTGCAGCTACTCCTATTCTAACAAAAAGTCTGACCTCTGTTAATTATCTCCTGATGATTATTTATCTTGACTATACCTTACTTTGTATATATTTGTTCACATCTTGTCTCTCCTATTAG
This sequence comes from Pseudochirops corinnae, assembly GCA_028646515.1. Lineage (NCBI taxonomy): Eukaryota > Metazoa > Chordata > Mammalia > Diprotodontia > Pseudocheiridae > Pseudochirops > Pseudochirops corinnae. The sequence continues at coordinate 97,573,671 of CM053587.1, read as the reverse complement.
ACTGTAAGGTCCTGGAGAGCAGGGAGTAGTCTTTGCCTTCTTTTTTGTATCATGAGTGCTTAACATAGTGCTTGACACATAGTAGGTACTTAATAAATGTTTAGTGATGGACTGCCCTTTGCCTCAATTACCATCACCAAGAGTAGATATGATGGCTATAAATCTCAGATGTCCTTTCTCCCTAAGACACCAAGATATCCCCGCCTAACTTGTGCAGGAGTTAGCAAAGTTCACCAGTATCTCCCACAAATACCTACTAAGTCCCAAGAAATCTCTCTGGGACAACTTTATAAGATCGTTTAAATCACCATACCTATACCAGCCCTAGAGTGGAGTGATTGAGAAAAGAGGAATAATTCCTAAAGACCAGCTATATTCTCTTGTCATACCCTACTGTCGATTTAGACTGTGGATGTTTACTTCATTCTTTTCATTTCCATACTCAAAAACCTTCAGTGGTTCCTTATTACTTCTTACCATCAAGTTTAAACTGTTCTAGTACAGATTATATCACCATTCGGTTTGCTTCCCGATGCAGAAGGTAATGGCATGAGTGTAACTGGAAGAATTCTGTAAATGCAAATCCTTCTAAGTTAAAGATTATCTGTCTGTCTTCCATTTATCTAGCATCCCACTTAGCTTTTCATCCCTCCCTTCCACAGCTAGGTCCAAAACGATAGCCAGAACAACCAGCTGCTTCAAGTTTCAATTGTTTTGCCGAAATGATGAAAGAAGTTGAGTTCTAGGAATGTTTATAGCTTTAAAAAGACCAATCATTATCAATCATTATTTAGTTCTAGGACTAGGCTTGTGCCTTCTCTGTTTCTCTACCCAAAGTCACTTCCTCGACTTCCTAAAGAGCCAGAATCTTCCTACATATCCAAGTTCCTCGTCTCTTGTCCTCCACTTTTGGAATACAGGGTAATCTCTCAACTACAAGCATCATTAGTCACTTCCATATTAGACTACCAGTATCTATTTTCTGAGCCTTGATTACATTCTAACATACTCCTACTACTATGTCACATTTTAAACATGGATATGAACCTGATACACCTTCCTGATAAGTGGGATAAGAAAATATGTTTTTGCCAAAACCCAAGGTAAGGTCTGTTGGGTCAAGTTCAATAAATCTTTGTGAAGCAAAGTGAAAAACACAACATTTAGATAAGACCTGGTCTCTGGCCTCATAGGGCTTCAAGTCTAGTAGAGAGAATTATATATACATATGTGGCCACCAGATGGTGCTACGTGTTAAGCTTTGGAGGTTTGGGTGGGGGGGAAAAAAGTGGGGGGGGGAGGAAGAGTCCCTTGCATTCTTTTCTAGCCCCCACCTTCAGAACTTTGTGGTATGGCTGCTCCTTTGAGAAGACATCTTCCTCTTCCTACCACTTGGCCTGAGGGCAATGATCTTACCTGGGTTCAAGCCTCCCGGCTGAAGCTGGAAAAGTCACTAAGATGTCTGACAGTCTACGCTACTACCTAAATCTTGCTTACACGTGATTAGGAGTTATCTGTCTATCTTTGCTACTGAGGAGCTCATAATAGTTATTAACAAAATCAAAACTATAAGATGCTTTCTCATTCAACTCAGCCATGAATCAGGGAGTTCACACTTATAGAACTCTGCTGGTCACATTCATGTATTATTAGGCAACTGACTGGTGGTATAGTTTGTGGAGAGTAGTTTAGATTTGCTAATAGGAGTTAGTTAGGAGTCACTAGGGGCTTCAGAGTAGGGAAATAATAATAAGAAAGTAGAAATCCACAGCCCAAGTCAACAGTAGGGTAAGAAAAGAAAGAGTACATGACTGGTCTCATAGAATTGTTCCTCTTTTCTCAGTCATTCTATTCTAGTTAGGTTGATTTAAGAAATCCCAACACAATTGCACCCAGAGACATTCCTTGGAACTTGAGAAGTAATTTAGGAAACACTGAAGCCTAGTATTTTGGACCTCTGTCCTGTTTAGTTTTTTGAATCCGAAGGTAGTTATGGGTTTTTCTCCATTTTCAACGCCCCTGTATGCTAGGTTTTTTTAAAAATTATTTTTCTTACATTTTAAGTTCTGAACCATCTCCCTTCCTCTCTACCCTGCATTACAGAAGGCCACCATTTGATGCAGATTTATAAATATACGTAAAACCATACTACGTATATTTCTTCTTATCAGTTATTTCTCCGGAGTTGAATATCATCTTCCTTCATAGCAAGGAATTGATTTATAATTAATTTGAACATTTATAGTTCTCAGAATAACTTAGTTGTTCACAATTATTCTTCAAACAATAATGCTGTTACTGTATACAACAATTTTTTGGTTCTACTCACTTCACTTTGGATTATTTCATACAAATTTCCCCATATTTTTCTAAAATCAACTAGCTCATTTTTTCTTACAGTGCTGTAGCATTCTATCACAATCATATACCACGACTTGTTCAACCATTCCCTAATTGATGGTCATCCCCTAAATTTCCAGTTCTTTGCCACCATAAAGGAAGCTGCTATAAATATTTTAGAACATATGGGCTCTTTTCCTTTTTCCTTTATCACCTAGGGAAACCTAACAGTAGAATTGCTTGATCAAAGAGTATACGCAGTTTGATAACTCTTTGGGCATGATTCCAGATTGTTCTCTAGAACGGTTGGATCAATTCACAGTTCCACCAACAGTATATGAATATATGTTATTAATTAAAGAACATTTATCACTGTTCATAATTTATAGGAGATAAAATCAGGAATCAGGAACAGTTTAATAAAATAAAGAAATCATATAGAAAATACATGCCAGCTGCAGGCATCAGGGATGGAGGTGGGATGCAATCCCTCACCCTTCACACTTGGACTAGTGCAATAGTCCAATTGGTTGGCCTCCTTGTTGCAAGTCACTTTCTGCTCCAGTCCATTTTCCATTCAGCCATCAAAGTGATCTTCCTAAATTGCAAGTCTGACCATATTATACCTTCTCCCCAGTTTATCCTGCTTGTTTATACATACATGGTTGTTTGTAGGTTGTCTCCACCATCAGATCACAAATTTTTCCAAAGAAGGGATTTGTTTTTGCCTTTCTTTATATCCCCCAGTACTTAGCACAATACCTGGTACATGGGCATTTTAAGTAAATTTTCGACCAACTGACAAAACTCTCTCATCTTCCCAACTTACTTCCCAATCTTCCCTCCTACTTAGCCATGCTTACCACTTTGGCATCATCTTTGACCCCTCATGTTTGCATATCCAATCCATTTCCCAATAACATTTTTACCTTCACAATATCTCTCACATAGTCTGCTCTCCATTTGCACAGCCACAAACCTAGGTCAAGCCTTCATCACCTCTTGCCTAGATTATTGCAATAGTTTTCTAACGTCTCTCTGCCTCAAGGACCTCCCCATTCCAGTCTATGCTCCACTGAACTACCAAAATGACCTTCCTATAGTGTAGATCTAACCATGTCACTCTTCCATTCAATAGATCCCATGACTCTTATTATCACTAGGATCAAATATAAATTCTTCTAGTTGGCATCTAACTCTCTTCATGACCTGACCTCCCCTTACCTTTTCAGTTTTCATAAATTTTAGTCTCTTCCAGACACTACATCCAACTACATTCACCCACTAGTTGCTCCTCACAGGAGACATTTCATCTCCCATCACACTGCCATTACACTAACTGGGCTCCAGGCCTGGAATGCTCTGCCTCCTCACTTCTCCCTCTTAATTTTTTTTCAAGATTTCTCTCAAATCTTGTTTTCTACAGGAGGCTCAACCCCCAGGCACTAATGCCTTCCCCTTTGAGATCACTTTCCATCTATTCTCTGTCTCTCCATCTCTCTCTCTCTCTCTCTCTCTCTCTCTCTCTCTCTCTCTCTCTTTCTCTCTCTCTCCATACACAATATATGTGTGTATCTATGTTTATATATACATATGTGTGTATCTTCTATGTTCCTAGCTATTCATATGTTGTCTCCTCCATTAGAATGTGAGCTTCTTGAGAGCAGAGATCATGTTTTCACCTTTCCTTGTATCCCTAATGCTTAACACTGTGCTTGACATAAAGTAAGCACATAATAAATGCTTGTTGAGTGACTAATGAGTGGAGCCTGTGGCTTCTGGAACCAAGCCTAGCACCCCAGACTGAACTTTAATCTCTCCTTCTCTCTCCTTTCCTTGCTTCTTTCCTTCCTTCCTCCCTCTGTCTTTTTCCTGAGTCTATTTGTCTCTTTTCTGTCTGTGTCTATGTCTCTCTGTGTATCTCTTTGCCTCTCTTGCTTTTTAATTGTCACGGGCCAAAGGTGGCATCTTTACTCTACTCCATGCCTGAACCTCCTCTGAACTTTGTGTTCAGCCTTCTTAGCTCAGAATCCTGCAAAGTTTCGCGGGGGATGGGAGGGGATAGAGGACTCCTAGAGGGGGGCTAGGAAAGGGTAGCCTGAGGTGGAACTCACACTGTTCTTCAGAAATGCAGTTCCTAGGGGTCAATGTTGCCAAGTCCCAGAACCTTTCTTTTCCCACAGAGGAAGTCTGAATTCCCAGTTATATATAAATATCTATAATGTATATAAGTGCGTAAGAGAAATATAAACAATTTATCAAATAGAAGGGTCAGAGGTAGGTTCTTGGAGGAATTTGGACTTGATTTGGGCTCAAAAGTAAGGTTAGGCCTTATCAGTTTGGGGATGTAGCAGAGACTTTTTCAGGCAAAGAGACAGATTTTTAAAAAGCAAAAGGTGTATATCAGGGACAGCGTGGAGTGCTGATTGATTGCAGTGTACTTTTTAAAGGAATAATAAGAGCTAACAATAAATCCTATTTTTATAGTGCCCTAGTGAATACTCTCTAGACCAGCAGTTCTCAACCTGTGGGTGATGTTCAACTTGTAACAATGATAATACATCCTGCATATCAGATATTTACAATACAATTCCTAACAGTAGCAAAATTACAGTTATGAAGTAGCAACAAAAATAATTTTATGTTTCGGGGTCACCACAACATGAGGAACTGTATTAAAGGGTCGCGGCATTAGGAAGATTGAGAACCACTGCTCTAGACTCACCACCCCAGAACCAAACTGGCTTCATGTTCCACTCAGGGTTCTAGGGGCATCCTTGAGCAATTGAAACATCTCTAAGGGTATGACTTGAGTTCTCATGCTAAATGTGCTCCCTCCAATGGACCACCAGTAACTAGGTCCCTGGTTCCATTTAACCAATTAATTCCCTTTTACAAAGAGGTATTTACTTTGATTATATAGCAAGATTAGAAGCAAAAAAATATTTTCCCTCTCTGCAAAGTTCCAGGAGGGTACACTATTCTCAGCCTCTGGGCTCAAACTTAACAGTTTCTATATAGCATTGACCCCACTAAGTCCACATTCAAATGAAGAGAAATGACCAGAGAAGTTTTTGTTCTAGCTACTGTTGGAAAGTCACTCCTCTAGGCATTTTTGGTATCTCTGCTGTAAAACCCTGCATGGACTAAACTTCCAGACTTCTGGACTTCCAGACCCCCAGGTATTTCAGTCTCCTGTGGTTAGCAGACCAGAACCAGTTACAGAATGTATGTTCCTATTACATCTCTCCCAGACTCCGTATGTTCCTGCAGGACCACCTCCATCTGACTGCTCCACTGACATCTTAGCTCATATTATTATCTCCCTGATCTATTTTTGTTGTTTTTAGATCATTTCAATCCTGTCTGGCTCTTTGCGACCCCATCTGAGGTTTTCTTGGCAAAGATACTAGAATGGTTTGCCATTTCCTTCTTTAGTTCATTGGGAAACAGGCAAACAAAGTTAAGTGACTTGCCCAGGGTCATACAGCTAGAGTCTAAGGCTAGGTTTGAACTCATGAAGAAGAGTCTTTCTGATTCGAAGCCCAGGACTCTCTCCACTGCGCCACCTAGCTGCCATAGGATCTATTACAAAACTACATACTCTGAAGTCCCTCCAAGGCACTTTCATTATAAGTCACTATGACTCTCTTGGAAGAAGGCTCCCTAGTCTCTTCTACAAAGGGAATTGCTTGAATGTCACTGTACATAATCATAGAGAGTGGGCTTAGTAGCCAGTCCTCCTTTATGAGACTTTAAAGTTTTGAGAGTACTTTCCCCCTACCATCCCTGTAAAGCAGGTATAATAAACATCATTATTCTCATTGTCAATTGAGAATGCTGAGGTTTAGAATGAAAAAGGAGATGGACAATGATTATAGTAATACACTATTTGATAAGCCCAAAGACCCCAGTTTCTGGGATAAGAACTCATTATTTGACAAAAATTGCTGGGAAAATTGGAACACAGTATGGCAGAAACTAGGTATAGACCATCATCTAACGCCATACACCAAAGTCAAGTCTAAATGGGTGCATGATCTAGGTATAAAGGCTGATACTGTAAATAATCTGGGGAAGCAAGGAATAGTTTACTTGTCAGATTTATGGAATAGGAAGGACTTTATGACCAAAGAAGAATTGGAGAGCATTATAAAATGCAAAATG
>CM053587.1:97551237-97566664 GCA_028646515.1 Pseudochirops corinnae | reverse complement strand
GGAGGTGAGAGACAAAATAATTTTTTTGTGAATATCTCTCAGCTGAACTACCTTTCAAGTTCTTGTATCAGTACGTGTGCTTTGGGCATAGATATTGTTCCTGGCACATAGTAAGTGCTTAATAAATACTTGTTGACTAACTGAAAAAAAAAGAAAAAAAGAAAAAGGAGATGGACAAATTCACATAGCTAGTAAGGGTTAGAGCTAAATTATGAACCCAGGCCTTCCTGATTCCAATTGTAATGCTTCTCCCACTATATCATGCTGTATCCAGGGAATAAGACAGAAAAGGGTAGGATAATGACAGATTAGGGCATAAGACTTTTAATATTAGACTGATTTTGAAGCTTATTTAGTAGGCTACATGGAGCCTATTAAGGGTTTTAATCAGAGGAGTATGTAATCAGATCTGAGCACCAGGAAGACATCTGGAAGTGCTACAAAGGATGGATTGGAGGGAAAGAGAGTAGAGGCATAAAGCTCTGTCAGAAGGCTGATTGCAATAGTTCACATGGGATATACCAGAGTGACAGTAATGAGAACAGATGGGAGAGGATAAAAGTGAGAGGCAATGGGGAGATAGAATTAATGGGTCATTGGAACAGAGTGGATGTAAGAAGTAAGGGAGAGGAAAGAGGAATGATCCTACAAGGTTCTGAACAGACAAGATGGCAAATAACAAAAGAACAAAAAAAAAAGAAGTTGAAATGAAGGATAGGCCTGGTAGTGTGGTAGGCATTGGCAGTACTTGCTTTGGAATCAGAGGAACTAGATTTGAAGGCTACTTTGCTTAACCTTTCTGGGTCTTACTTTCCCCATTTGTAAAATAAGGGAGTTTAGACTACTAGGTGATCTCTAAGGCTCCTTCTATCTTTAGATCCTATAATAAGCATAGTTTGAGAAATCCTAAAATGAATTAAGATGGCAGTGGAGTAGTCAGATGGAGACACCCTGTAGGAACCTGGAGAAGCGGATATGGAGCTTGAAAGAGATGTAGCAGGAAATCTAGGTAGAGATAGTAGGGTTTTTAAAGTAAATTTTCTTTTTAGTTCCAAATTCTCTCCCTCCCCCTACTCTTCTCCTACCCTTTGAAAAGGCAAGAATTGCAATACACACTATATATATGAAGTCATGCAAAACATTCTGCATAAAAATCATGTTCTGAAGGAAAAAAAGAGAGAAAGAAAAAATGCTTCAATCTGTCCATCAGTTTTCTATCTGGAAGGAGATAGCATTTTCTACCATGAGTTCTTTGAAATTGTGATGTATCGTATTAATAAGAATTACTGAGTCCTTCACAGTGGATTTTCTTTATAATATTGCTGTTTTATATATTGTTCTCCTGGTTTTGTTCACTTTACTTTGTATCAGTTCATATAAGTCTTCCCAGGTTTTCCTGAAACCATCTTCTACATCATTTCTTACAGCACATGAGAATTCCATCATATTTATGTGCCCCAACTTTTTCACCCATTCTCCAATTGATGGTAATCCCCTCTTTTTCAAATTTTTTGCCACTACAAAAAAAGAGCTACCACAAATATTTTTGTACATATGGCTCCTTTTCTTTTTCCTTTGATCTCTTTGAGAGTATTAGAGATAATTGTTTTTAACAATTAGAGTGAATACAGTAGGAGATAGTATAAGAAGAAAAGAGATCTAAGGACAGAACCTTGGGGAAAATCCAATTTAAGGATTTGAGTATTATGTCTGCACAGTGAATTCTTGGGTTGCTGCTAATTTATCTTGTAGTATTTCAGCATACAAAACCTCCCTTTATTTGGCCCAATAAGGATGGCTAGAAAAGTAGCAATAACTTGTTTCTATAGGGCTTCAATGTATACAATCCAGCAAAGTAATCAATCAGTGAACCAATAAGAATTTATTTGGCATTTGCTATGTTCACAGTTCTATGTTAGGTTCTAGGGATACTGATACAAAGAACGGACAAATTCTACCCATTAGGAGATTACATTTTAACAGGGGAGACAAGAAATACGTATGTAACTATGTATGGAATAAATATAAAGAGAGTAGGTCCAAAGTAGCTAAATATGAGGTAGTTTGGGAAGGAGTCACTAGCAACTAGGGATATCTGGAAAAGCTTTATGTAGAAGATGCTGTTTGACCTTTTTCTTGAAGGGAAGAGAGGAATTCTATGAAGTAGAGGTCAGCAAGTAAGGAATTCCAGATATGAGGGTTGGCCATGGAGGCATAGGAACTGGAAATGGAGTGTCATGTATAAAAAAATAGAAAGAAGACCAGTTTGGTTGGATCATGGAGTATATAGGAAGACAAGTATTGTAAAATGAGACTCTAAAACTATATTGTGACCAGGTTATAAAGGTCTTTAAGAGCTAAACTGATGGGTTTATTTATTATCCTAGAGGCAATGGGGAGTCAGGAAGTTGATTGAGTAGAAGAGTGACATGGTCAGTTCTGAATTTAAAGGAAAGACTTTGTCATCTGTGTGTAGGATGGCCTGATGTGGGAAGAGACTTGAGACAGAAAAAACCACATAGGAGGCTTTTAAAATAATCTAGTCAAGAAAGACAACGATCCGGGGAGGCTAGGTGGCACAGTGAGTCGAGCGCCAGCCCTGGGGTCAGGAGGACCTGAGTTCAAATCAGGCCTCAGACACTTAACACACCAAAAAATACTAGCCGTGTGACCCTGGGCAAGTCACTTAACCCCAACTGCCCTACCTTTCCCCCTCCAAAAAAAAAAGCTAAAAAAAAATACAATGATCCAAGACAATCCCAAAGGATTAATGGTGAAGCACACTATCTGCCTTGAGAGATACCTCATATTTAGCTACTTTGGACCTACTCTCTTTATATTTATTCCATACATAGTTACATACATATTTCTTGTCTCCCCTGTTAAAATGTAATCTCCTTATTGGTAGAGTTTGTCTGTTTTTTCTATTAGTATCCCTAGAACCTAGCATAGAACTGGAAACATAGCAAATGCCAATATTGTTTAAATGAAGCCTGAATTGTGCTATTTTTCATTTTTTTCTTTCATTCTTATTCTTTTGTTTGAGTTTTCCTGTACAAAATGAGTAATATGGAAATGTTTTACGTGATTGCATATGCATAGCCTACATCTGTTTGCTTGCCATCTCAGGGAAGGGGGAGGGAAGAAAGGAAGGGATGAATTGAATTTGGAACTCAAAACTTTATTTAAAAACATTTAAAAGTTGTTTTAGGGGCGGCTAGGTGGCACAGTGAGTAGAGCACCGGCCCTGGAATCAGGAGGACCTGAGTTCAAATTTGGCCTCAGACACTCAACACTTACTACTCCTGTGACCTTGGGCAAGTCACTTAACCCCAATTGCCCTGCCTTCCCCCCTCCAAAAAGAAAAAAAAAATAAATATAAAAGTTGTTTTAACATGTATTTGGAGAAAAAATAAAACAAATGAAAAAATAATCTAGGCAAGAGATAATGAGGGTCTGTGCTAAGGTGATGGTGGTGTGAATAAAGACAAGGAGTTAAAAGCGGGAGATGTTGTGGAGGTAAAAATGGTGAGATCTGGCAACTAATTGGATATGTGAGGTGAGGAAGAATGATGAGTCAAGAAAAACAGTGAAAAAGCACAAATGGGAAAAAATGATGTTGCCTTTGACAGAAATGGAAAAGTTGGAAATGAAGTAGGTAAACAGTGGAAACCATTTAAAGTATATTGGGATTTTGCAATAGGTGTTTTCTCAACAAAAAGATGGTCAGACAATTTTTATTCATTTCAAAGAAGTACAAATAGTACCAGATCACAATAAAATAAAATTCAAAGTAAAAAAAAGGAGGAAAATAAAGACTGCCTTTCATGATTTCTCAAAGCAAACATTTTATCGTTCATGGTTTATGACAAGTGCTAACTAACATGAATAGTTATTAAATTTAGTCCTAATGTTGCTGACTATAATCTCCCTCTTATTGCAGGCATGATAATAAATCAATCAACAAGCATTTATTAAGTGCCTATTATGGGCCAAGAACTGTTATAACTGCTGGGAATACAAGTACAAATGTGAGCCAGTCTTTGTCCTCAAGGTACTTACATTCTTAGCCCATGGTGGCTGAGACCTAAAAGAAATTAGATACTAAGTATGTGTATTCATTTTAAATAATAATTGAAAATATGACCCAGATATTTAATATATCATTTCTTTATGTTACTGATAAAAAACAAACTCCAATTTTGTATTCTCTTGGTAGATATTGGAAGAATTAGAAAAATTTATATTCCTCAAAAATGTTGGTGAACTCCTAGACTTGTTTTTTGTGGTGCTGTTTCATTGTCATAGAACAGGGCCCTTTGGAATATCAATCAATGTTTTTTTTGAACCGTACATGTGGGATACATACACATCATGTACCCATGATAAAGATGTAAGACACAGTTTTTCTTCATACAGCTTTTACAGTATAGTTGGGATGACAAAAATAGAATAGCAAAAAAATTTAATTCAATAACACTTATTAAATATCTACTAAGTACCAAGGACTTGGGAAGCTAGTATCCCTTGAGTACTAAGACAAAAATGCCACACACTGTGCCTTCAAGGAGTTTACATCCTACATTCTCTCATTAAAAGATACAAATATCAAGCATTAAATGATAAGTGACAGGTTTAGATAAGTGCTGTAGGATTTCAAAAGCAGGAAGATTCAGTTAAAGCTGGGATTACCAGAGGAAGGCTTCACAAGGGAGACAGGGATTGAATTGAGTCTTAAAAGATTAAGAAGAAGAACATTCTGGAAAGGGAAAGTGGTATGTGTCAATTAATAGAGCTGGGGGAAAAAGAGAAAGCATGTTTGAGAGATGGTAAGGAAAATAATGTGGCTGGAACAGAGGGTTTAGGGAGGGTTTTAGTAGGGAAACCCTTCACAAAAGTCTGACTTTGAGGTTTTATTGTGGTGTGGAGGTAAATCTAGAGTCACAAAAATTATGCCAGCATAGTACAAGTTCTAATGCTGTCCACGAGACTAGAAAGGCTTCAGATGTGGTCCTGGAGATAAAATGTAGAGTCTGCTGGGTAAGGACCAGTATAACAAAGTATGAAGAGATACATTATGAGTCAACTGGTCATCAGGTGATGAATTCTTTTATCATGACAACTGTGACAGGACCAGTATCCACCCAGGTTTCTCCATTTCTCACCTTCCCTAATGCATCTGTGCATTAGGGAAGAGAGATTTCTCCTAAAAGTCCACAAATCTAGGACTTGATTGGCCTGGGAGTGGGGCAAGGCTCCAGTTGTGCCTCTCTTGATGCAGTTTCCTGGTGGCCTTTATCTTTGTTGATGTTCTTGGTTACCTAGAGGTGTTTCTTGGTTATCCAGGGGCAGAAAAGTTCTCATTCACATGGGTTCAATGTCCTTCAGAATTGGTGGATGCCTAAAGATTATGCAAATCTCCAAACTGCCCTTCTGACCAGACCTGTTTCCGTATGGATATAAGGAGGGCCTCAGCAATAGAAACAAAGTGTTACTGTATATCCTTGATGTGTTAGGGTTAAATAAATCCCCATTTGTTCACTATTCATTTATGAGTGTTTCATTTAATCTAGACATTGAACCTGAACTAATTAGGGTTCTAGCCTTAGGCTTATCCTTTATAGTAAGCCTAGATAGTATAAAAATGCAAAATGGTCCTCAGTCTCAGGTAGTCCCCTTTTGGTTCTATTATGAAAAGGTTGGTATGATGGAAGAGAGGGAAGAAGGCACTAAGAATCATGATCTCTAGGCCATCTCAAAGCATTACCTGTTGGAAGGTGAATCCATCAATGATGTTCACAGTAGACTAAAGAAGGAAGAAATTGGAGATAAGAAAATAATTTAGGAGATATTGTGATTGTTTAAATGTGAGGGGATGAGAAACTAAACTTACATGGTATCCACTGTTATAGGAAGGAGGATATAGAAGGAAGAATTGACAAACCTTGGCATATGGTTAAATAGGACCTGAGCATTGAATATTGAAAGGAAATGGCAGGCATGAGGAAATGCCAGTTTAATAATTATTTAAATGCCAGAATTAATTCAGGTGTTAAAATGGTGTGATCGGTCAAAATCACAAAAATCTTAGAAAAATGGGAATTTTAAAAGTTACCTTCAAATAAAAAGTAAAACTCATCAATTACTTAGTTGCTTACTAAAGTGTTTTAAAATATAAAAGTCATTTACCTCTGTCAAAGTCAGAGAAAAGTACGTCTGTTATCATTCCCCAAAGCCCTGACCCTTCCAAGATTGAAATGTACAAAGATGCTCCTTCAGATTCAAAGTGATTAAGTATTAGCATTTAAGCTAGCTGTCAAGAAATTCTGCTGTCTGTGATGTAAAACAAAGATAAGGCCATGAAATAACCCAGAAGAAAATAATCTTTAAGACTAAAGGGTTGAAATCTGAAAGGCTGTCAGCCCAGCACAAGAAGTACAACATCGAGGTATTAGATTTAGAGAGCAATTCAACCATATTCTAGACAAACCCCTTCCCTCCCCTGCCCCTCCCTCCTTTTTCACCCTAGAAGCTGTAAATAAATTGATCATGGGGCTTTCAGAAAAGACTCTCTCTCCCCTTTGCCTCTTATTTTAGTTCTTTCCTTCAACCAGCAACTATGTATTAAAGCTGTATTCTTCATTGAAGTAGTGAATGAGAAGTTGAGAGACATGTCTTTTGAACTGATTTCATTGGGTATTCCCTCCACCAAGATCTACAACTTAAGGTTTTATGATACTGCCTAGCGACTGGCTGTCTAGGAGAGGTTCTAAACTGAGGGTTCAGGTAAACAATGACTTTACTAAGTAAAGGTACAAATAAAAGGGGCCTTGGGGGCAGAGTTAACTTTGAGCTACTGCTTTGATTCTGGCCTACAGCATTAACCCACAGGTGGGGGGGGGAGGGAAGGGGAAAGGGGAGGAAGGGGAAGAAATCTAGGTCCACATACAAATATAATAAAACTTTTTCACTAGGTTTTTTGAAAAATTAACTTTTAAGTACTAGCCCATGGCCACCTAAGCTATTATGAATCAAAGGCAGAATTGGAACCCAAGTCTTTCTGATTAAGAGGCTGGCTCTCTATTTCCTGTGCCACACTGGAGAAGGCACAGCAATAAATATGATTTAGTATCTCATGAAATTTGTCGCCTAGCAGGAGAAGGGATGTTGCATACAACACTATGCATGTCACATTATACAATAATCTTAGAACTATTGAGCAGAATAATTATAACAATAACATTCTTAGGTGAAGTCAGAAGGATGAAATGCCATTTCTAACTGAGGTGCTCAGGAAAGACTTCCTGGAGTAAGCATTTGACTAAGGCCTTTAAGGATCTGTATATTTGCCTCAGGAGAGAGAACATTTATCATCATCTCCCCTAGTTACTTATAGATCCTTTTTAACTGAGGGTCATTGACTGTCTCAGGGGTTCCTGATCTGAACTTGAGGATTTAGGTAAACAGAGGCACAAATGAGTACATTTTCCCAGGGGGCCCACATCTGGTTTTCAGGTCAATCTGCCAGGGGGCAGAGCTAATTCAAGTTGCATCCCAACTTCAACATAGGCTCTGGCCTATTAAAACATTGACAGAAAGAAGTTTGGGTCCACATACAGATGCAATAAAAATAGTCCAGTTAGCTTTGGTTTCTTTGGGGTTTTTAAAAAGTCATTTACGTATTTTTAAAATGTGCAATAGCACATTTACTCAGCTTTTAAAATTGAGAACAGGGAACATAAAATTATATTCAATAGCTACAATAATAAAAACTAAAGTTCTAAAATAATGGCCAGTATAGTGAGAGAGATGTGAACTGAGGACACAGGAAAAGAAAAACAGAGAGAACGAAAATGTTAGAGGAAGAGAAGAGAAAGGGAGAAGCAGAAGAAAAAAAAAAAAGGATTGCCAGAATCCTGAGATGATTGTGTCAGTAATTCATCTGAGATGTGGGTATCACAGGAAATTAGTAGCACCCCTTGAAGTACTGATTCAAAAGCTTTCCACATTAAGAAATAGCGTGTTGGCTTTTCTTTCAAACTTCAAAGTTGATTTTGAAATTAAGGTTTGTTTTCCCTAGAAATGTTGGAGGTTTATATAGTGGAATGGCTTGGCTTGTACAAATTTCCTTTGGAACTTTAAAAGTGATGGTCAATAAACTGACTTATCCAGGAGAAAGACTGTGTAACACTGAAAAACTTATCTGATTAACAAGTTACTTCCATGGAAATGTCAAGAATTAATCAGACACAAATTAGAAATCTTACATCCAAAAAAATATGGAAAAGAAACAAAAACTGTAAAAAATAATAGTTTACATTTCTATGGCACTTTAAGATTTTATAAGATGTTTTACATATATAATTTCACTTGATCCACACAACAAATCTCTGAGGTAAGTGCTGTTATTACTCCTATATTACAGATGAGGAAATTGAGAATCAGAGGTTAAATGACTTTCCCGTGGTTACAGAGCTCATATGTCAGGGATCAAGGCCAAAAATTCATCTACTATGTCATGTTTTTTTATTTCAGAAGAAAATAAACGTATTTCAATATTTCAAACCATGGTTTCTTTACTGTGGGTAACCTCTCAATTAATATATATTGCAACTCCTCCATGACTTAGTCTGAGTAAATTTTTTTTTAAGAGTTGCTGTGGTCAAAAAAATTGATGCCTTAGAGAAACCTGGTGGGAGTCTCATAGATATATGGATAGATAGATACATACATGCATGCATACATACATGCATACATACATACATGTAAAATTATTTAAAACTCCTCCTAAATTCAGGAGACTCAAATAAAGTTAGTTAAAACAATTACCAGGCTCCAAACATTGAAATAATGAATAAAAAATAATAGTAAACAATATTAGAAACAATTCCAAATAGCAATTTCATTTTATAATTTGTTGGCATGTAAAACAATAGAAGTAATCTGGGAAAAATATGGGTTTGTGTAATGCCATGCACGAGTAGCTTTCCAAAAGAATGAGATTGTGAACAGCTTTTAAGGTTCTGATTACACAGTATAGTGAATACTCTGTTTATTCCATAACAAATCAAAGCAAAACATTCTCAGAAAATCAAGGTACAGGATTCACAATATTACAACTTATCACAGAAAATCACAATATAGTGTTCACAACAGCTTATCATTAAAATGGCCATAGTTTTCACCAAAATGGTCACAACAGCTTTGAACAAAGAACAATTATCTGGTATCTCTATGAGGTTTACCTCCTTATTCAGTCATTCAGTCATCTCAGAGTACAATAGTCAGTCTTCCACTCATGGAGCAACTAGGTTAACTCAATCAATCACGTATTTAGCAATCAGTTACTAGTATCATTAATCAGAAGTATAATCATTCAAAAATACACAAACTCCCCACCCCTAGGTTACTAGTAAACCACATTATCATCACAGCATTCAATACCCAAGGAGAGGTCTTTTCTTCATCTTGACTTGGAGCTGGTTCTCAGATTCCCTGGATCCCCTCCCATGGTCCCAGATTCTACCAAACTGGATTTACCTGGGTTCAATGGCAGACAGCTCCCAGTTCCTTGTCCAGCTCTCTGGGTAGGTCCTGCTCCACACTGGAGTTCACAGGGTCCAGTCCATCTCAAATCCTTCACAATTTCTGTTCCTGAGAATTCAAGGCTCAACCAAGCCACAAACAAAGTCTCAGCATCCTGATCATACTTCCTCAGTCTTCTGCTTCCTCAATCTTCTCCTGGGCTTCTGGGCTCTTGGCCTCTTGGGCTCCTGACCTCCTGCGCTCCTGGGCTCCTCTTCAGCCTCCTGGGCTCCTCTTCAGAAGAAGCTTCACCACCACAAGTTCTCAGGAAATTCTGATTGTACCTCTCTGGGACTTTTCTTATATACACACAGAATTAGCTGTTTCAGCCAACCCCTTCCTGTTATGTCAGCAACAGGAGACATAACAAGAGTTCATACCTTCTGTTTCTCCAACAGAGGCTCAATCTGAACTAGGTGCTAAGTACTTCTTAGCTTAACAATACTAAAGGAATTTCAAATCTCATTACTGTTATGGCTTCTATAATAAAAGTGAAAAACCAAGACCAAAACACAACAGTACAGTGGGGTACAGTGGAGAAAGGATTAGACTTAGCATGCTAAGAGCCCTGGATTTGAATCCTAGCTCTGACATTGACTAACCATATGGTCTTACAAAGTCATTTAACTGAGACTTAGTTACTCTACTTGTAAAAGCAATGAAGTTGTATTTACGCTTCCTACTTCAAAGAATTGTTGAGAAACAAACACTCTGTAAATCTTAAAGTGTCATCAGCATCACCATCACCAAACTTCATATATGGTTTTAGAGTTTGCACTACCATTTATATACATCATCACATTTGAGACTTACAATAACCATGTGAGGTTGGTGTTAGTATTATCCATATTTTGTAGATGAGGAAAAAGCCTCAGAGAGAGATTAAATGACTTGGCTATGGTTGCAAAAAGTATCCCTGGCAGGATTTGAACAAATGTTCTTGATCCCTTGTCCAATGCTTTACTGATAAAGATGTAAATAGTTATTTTTCTCTAAGAGTAGCTTTCTTAGGGATTATATAAAAATAAATTCAAGACCAAAAAATAAAGCAACTATTGGTAGAAAAGTATGTTTTACTATAAAACTGTACAGAAAAGATAGCTCCATTGTTTAATAAACAGTAGTTTTTAATAACTATGGAAAAATACACTGATACCAGAAACAATAAATATGAAAAAATTGCCAAGATACAGAATCCCATATTCAAGATAATGAAAAATGACAGCTCAGAAAACTTACATGAAAAAATGAAGCTTTCATAAGTACTGGATATGAAATATAAACAACTTCAACAATTCTCTCTCCCTTCATAATGCAAATAGTATTAGAAAAATAATAAAAGAAGAATTTTTAAAGCTAACAAAAAAAAAACCCAACTCTCACTTCATTTGAGTTAGAACAGGCCATCCTTAACCTAAGGCAATATTCTTACTGCATAGATAAAATATGAAGGTTGATTTATCATTTAAAGTTACTTGTAAGTTATAATCTATAATCTTGGTAGGTTTTTTTTTCAAACATTTTAATAGGAAGAAAGGAAGAAGGAGGGGAGGGAGAAAGGAAAGAGGGCACTAAGGAAGAAAGGGCAGGAAGAAGGAAGGAGGGAGTAAGGAAGCATGGAAGGAAAGAAGGAAGGGAAAAACATAGCATTTTATCTTTTTGTTCTTAGAGAGAACAAAGAGGAAACTACCTGCTCTTAATTTCTGAAATTTATAACTGAAAGTAATTTCTTCTTTTTAATTAAATTTATTTATTTATTTTTTAGTTTCCAGCATTCATTTCCACAAGATTTTGAGTTACAAATTTTCTCCCTGTCTCTCCCCTACCCCCCACCCCAAGATGGCAAGCATACTGAATACTCCTTCCCCCAAACTGCCCTCTCTTAAATCCCCGCCAAACCCCCTCCTTTACTTTCTTGTAGGACAAGATGGATTTCTATACCCCATTGCCTGTATATCTTATTTCCTAGTTGCATGTAAAAACATTCGTTTTTAAAATTTTGAGTTCCACATTCTCTCTCTTCTTCCCTCCTCACCCACCTCCACTGGGAAGACAATTCAATATGGGTTATACATGTGTAGTTGCGCAAAACATTTCCACAGTAGTTATATTGTGAAAGATTTAACTATATTTCCCTCCATCCTATTCTGCCTCCCCATTTCTGAAAGTAATTTCTTCCTAGAGCTCATTACAAGTCAGAGCTAGACCACAAGTTGAGCTCCTCTACTGAGGTTATAGCTGATATTTTGAGGAAATTGGTGGATAATGGGCTTCAGGAGGGGAGAGGAATATAACAGGTTACTTCCTTCCTAGTACTTTTTCAGAGAAGCATGCATTCAGAAGCAAAAAGGACCATGTTGCTCAACAACTTCACTGCACATATGATGAAACTGAGGCTCGAAGAGATTAAGCGACTTGCTCAAGGTCTTATACAGGCAATAAGTGGTGGAGATGAAGTTAGAATTCAGGTCTCCAATTCCAAATCCAGCACCATATTCATGGCACCATGCTGCTTCTCTAGACAGACCCAGTGATGATCAGGCAAGTTGTTGGGAAGTAGCTTGAGGTTGTACAAGGAATAATGTTACAGAGTAAATAACGTTAACAATTATTAAGAATCTTTGGTATAGGGACTCGTTTTGTCAAGACTATAAATCCTTTAAAAAAAAATCAACTTTGTAATAGCTGTTATAAGAGTAATACTATCCAGTTATAACATCTTCCTGTTGTATCTCTAGCAAGTAACCCTATAAAAATTCTAAGCTAAATTCGTGACTGGATTTGAGAATAGACATCATCATAAAATTATAGGTATATTTTTTCTATGCACAATATGGTAATCAAGTTATCACGATGCCAAAATTTTATCACCACAGCAACTGGTGAGCACATTGATTGGTATTTGTAACAACAAAACTGCAAATGAGGATATCTGTAACAAAAATAGTAGCTTACTCCTAGTTATTGAATCACAGAATCAGAAGGAGGGTACTCAGAAACAATCTAGTCCAATTCTCTTGGAACTTGGCCAAGGTTCCCTCTACCACACCATTAACAGGTAGTCATTTATTCTTTTTTGTCTAAGACCTTAAGGGAAAGGGAAGCTACTGCCTCCTGAGGCAGGCTAACTTTTGGAACTAAGGGTTTAGAAAACTTTTCCTTATATCAAATTTATCCTTCTACCAAGCTTCTCTCTCTCTCTCTCTCTCTCTCTCTCTCTCTCTCTCTCTCTCTCTCTCTCTCTCTTTCTCTTTCTCTCTCTCTCTCTCTCTGTCTCTCCCTCTGTCTCTCTCTGTCTCTGTCTCTGTCTCTCTGTCTCTGTCTCTGTCTCTCTCTGTCCCTGTCTCTCTCTGTCTCTTTCTCTCTCTCTCTCTCTGTCTCTCTCTCTCTGTCTCTCTCTGTCTCTCTGTCTCTGTCTCTCTGTCTCTGTCTCTGTCTCTCTCTGTCTCTCTGTCTCTCTGTCTCTCTCTCTCTAACTTCTATGCCTTGCTCTTAGTTTTCTCTTCTAATCCTTTTCTCACTTGATGGACCTTCAAATACTTATAGACAGCCACGGTGGCTGAAGCAGGCACTATGGAGCACTTAGAGTTTGGTCAGAAGTTAGAAATGCCAGTCATCTTGACTTTTGTCTTGTCACTGGACTTTGATGAGTCTGGAAGAGAGAGAGTGAGGCTGACAACTTTGTGTAACTCTGCCTCAATTGAATTCAATTCACATGAAAGTCAAGACATTACCCCATTGATGTCATTGGTCCTCTTTGAAAAAGGAGGAATAACAATGACAGATATCATTACCTTCTTCTGTTTCCTCGCCTTTCCAAGATCTTTCCTTTTCCAGGCGAAACACCCACAGTACCATTAACAAACCCTTGTTTATTGTGGTCTCCATTAGTCAGTGCAGTAGTATTTATTGATCCCTTACTATGTGTTAGGCGTTGTGCTAAGTGCTGGGAGTACAAAGAAAGGGGAAAAAAACCAAACTTAAACCAGTCTCTGCTCTCAAGGAGTTCACAGTCTAATGGGGGAGACACCATGCAGACATACGTACAAACAAGATATATGCAGGTTAAATTGGGAGTCATCTCAAAGAAAAGACACTAAGATTAAGGAAGATGCAAAAAGGCTTTTTGAAGAAGGTGGGACTTTAACTGAGACTTGATGGAAACCAGGGAAGTGAGGAAGCAAAGAAAAAAGAGAACATTCCAGGGATAGGGGCAGCAGGGGAAAGTGCTAGGAGTTAGGAGATGGAGGAACAGCAAGAAGGTCAGTGTCATTGGATTGAAGAGTATATGGAGAGATGTAAGGTATAAGAAAACTGGAAAAGTAGGTTACAAAGGGCTTTGAGAGCCAAACAGAGAATTTTATATCTGAGCCTGGAGGTAATAGAGAGCCACCGAAATTTATTGAAAACAAGAATGACTAGAGTGCTGAATTTGGAGTCAGAGGACCTAGGTTTATATCCTGACTTTGCTACTCACTGCTTATGTAAGTTTGGGCAAGTCCCTTAATCTCTATGAGCCCAGTTTCCTCAACTATAAAATGAGAGAGAATAGATGACCTTGAAGAGTCCCTTTGATCCTTGGATCTATGATCCTGGGATAATAAAGTTTTCCTTGGCAACACAACACAGTGGTTAAAGTACGAGGCTTGTGGTTAGGAAGACCTGGGTTTTAATTCCATTTCAAATACTTAATAACTGAGTGGCCCTGGGTAAATCACATAATCTCTATAAATGTCAGTTTCCTCATTCATAAATGTGACTGATAGCACATACCTCATAAAATTCTTGTGGGGAACAAAGAAGATGGTATATACAAAGAGTTTTGCATAATTGTGAGAAATTATCGCTTCCTAAAGTGTGGTGCCCCAAACAGAACACAATACTACAGTACTCCATTATCCAAGGCACAGGACAATGAGATTATCACTTCCTTCTTTCTGGACCCAACACTTAATTAATTCTAAGATTTCACTAGTTTTTTGGATCGGGGATGCTAATTCATATTAGAATAATAGATTTCAAGCTGGAAGGGACCTCACAGATAATCTAGTTTAGGAATCAACAAACTATGAACTGTCACCTGTTTTTGTATGGTCAGTGAGCTAAGAATGGTTTGGTTTCTTTAAAAACTATTCTTAGTTTGCTGGCCATACAAAAACAGGTGATGGCCATATTTGACCCTCACGTCATAGTTTGCTGACTCATCCAACTCCCCCATTTTACAGAAGAGGAATCAGAGGCCCAAAGTAGCTAATTGATTTGTCCAAAGTCACTCAAGTAGTAAGTAGCAGAGCCAGGCTGTGCTTAGTTCTTCTCACTCCAAATTCGGGTCCCATTCCATTACTGTCCCATTTATAATGAAGTAAGGGCTGAGGTGCAAGTTTGAGATCCTCTAAAACCACAAGACATATTTCATACTAATTGCTGTTTATCCACCCCTCCCCTTTGTTATTCTTGTTGAAATTCATTTTTTTTTGCAGTTGTAGGACTTTACTTTTATTTCTATTCTAATTTATTAAATTTAGGCTAGTCCATTACTCTAGCCCATTAAGATCTTTTCTTTTTTCTATTAACTCAGTCCTCCAACATGTTAGTTGTCTTTTTCAGCTTTGTGACATCTTTAAATCTGACAAGCATGCCTACTATACCTTCATCTAAGTCACTGATGTATGGAATGAATGAAAACTTCTCAATTTGGGGTGGTTAACTTTTCCAATTGCTTCTGTCAATCACTTTTATCTTCCTTTGTCTGTTTTCCCGCCTTGGTGGGACCCTCCCCTTATCTTTCCTTGCTGTCCCAGTTGGGGAAGTATTTGGTGAAGTATGCCTCTCCACCAAAGAG
>CM053587.1:97529445-97550737 GCA_028646515.1 Pseudochirops corinnae | reverse complement strand
AGCAAAACCAGACATAAAAGAGAACGATAACGAGTTTTGCTTCAGTCTCCATTTAAACTATAGTCTTTCTGTATCTTTCTCTGAGTTTAGGCATCTCCTTCCTTCTTGAGGCTTGTAGAGTTGTCTTTAGCTGGCACCATTACCTTCTAATGGAAACCATTCCACCTTTGGATAGCTCTACATTTTAAGAATGTAGGTTCTCTTATCTCCAGCATGGGTCTGTCCCCATTTCAGGGTCTTTATCTGGAACTGGCTCTTTCATGCAGGTGGTTCCCGACAGGCCCTACTTGGGATGCACAACCTTTTCTTCAGTTCCCATGTGTAGCTGATCATCATCTCTCTTCCATATAATTTGTGTTCCCTCTGTTGTTGTTCAGTCATTTCTGATTCTCTATGACACCATTTGGGGTTTTCTTGGCAAAGATACTTGGAGTGATTTGTCATTTCCTTCTCCAACTTATTTTATAGATGAGGAAACTGAGGTAAACTGGGTTAAATGACTTGCCCAGGGTCACACAGCTAGTGACAGTCTCAAGTCATCTTTGAACTCAGGAAGATGAATCTTCCTAACTCAGGCCTGGTACTCTCTCCAGTGTGCCACCTAGCTGCCCTGTTTCCTCTGTTATCATTAAGAAGATAGTTTCACATGCATTTCAAGAGTCTTTCCTGAGTGGACTATTCTAAGGCCAGATTATGGCCATAAGAAGTTTCTGTCTGGGGTGGCTAGGTGGTGCAATGAATAGAGCACCAGCCCTGGAATCAGGAGGACCTGACTTCAAATCCAGCCTCACTTAATACTTACTAGCTGTGTGACCATGTGCAAGTCACTTAACCCCAATTGTCCTGCCTTCCCCCCTCCAGAAAAAAAAAAAAAAGAAGTTTCTATCCTACCATAGTCTGGGGAAAGAGCCCACTTAATTAGACCTGAGGAGATGGCTCCATGCAAGCTGCCCTACACATGTCTAGCACACACATGGAAACTATTTGCTCAGCAACTGTACAAACTAGTTTCATTAGCAAACGGAACAGAGATGTTTTATTGGGAAAATAAAGGTCTGTGGGGGAATAAATCATTTTTTTAAGTTTGTGAAATTGAAAATTGGTGCCCCACTTTATTTTGTATTATTTTCAATTTATTATATATTAATGATCAATCCATTATGTATTATTAGTTGGTCCCCTCATTATGTGAGTTTGAGCTCCCTTAAGTCTGTAACTTCAGTTACCTATTGTGAAATTTGAAAATTGATACTCCATGATTAATTGAGAATTGTATGTAATTAGTATATCTAATCAGAATTAATATTTGTAAATTAAATTCAATTCTATAGGTCCTATTGGTAAAATTTGTAAGATTTTAACTTCCCTATTGTTATGGGCTAAAGTTCAACCACAAAGATTCAAAACTGTGAGCTTTTGATGATCATGGGGGGAGATGAGTCAATCTGATCATAGGCTATTTGCCTACCACAAGACTTTCCAGAGTTTGTTAGTCAACTCTGTTGACTGGATTATAGAAAGGAAATCCCTTCTCTGAGTCAAGTCGAGCATAGCCCGTCTTCCATCTTTTGGTCAAACCAATCACAGTCACAGATGTAATTTGCATCACTGGGCTATGTTTGTACCCTATGTAATCTGCTCTCTTTTCAACTAGATAAAAGAATTACTCCATCAGTTTCAGCCTTTACTACTGAGGGTGTCTTGGATCCAATTTATTGGTATTTGCTAGTTATACTAATAAATTGATCATTCTTGAAACTTTGGGCCTCTCTTTCTCTTTATCACAGATTTTTTATCACAACAAGTTGCAGAAAATAGATAATTGTTACTTTATAAATGGTTCCTTTCCCCATGGGTTTGGCCTTCAAGACAAACTAGAAGTGGCACCTCTAGGGGGCAGTCTTTGTGCTTGTTAGAACAGCTACTTTAGAAAGTCAGCATTTGTAGTGGGTAGGGCACTGCTCTCCTCAAATTTAGACTCAGCAAGATCTGTGTTCAGATTCTGCCTTAGATTTTACTGTGTGACCCCGGGCCATTATTTGACTCCTCTGTGCCTCAGTTTCCTCATCTTGAAAATAAGAAGGTAAGATTCAGCCTCTAATATGCCTTAGAGTGCTAAATCTATGGTCCTATTATCTATGATCCTATGAATCCTACAACTGATAAAATCAAGAAGGTTTACAGTGACAAGGGGCACAGTGATGAGGGGCACATTTACAAGCTGAAAATCACTATCTAAGCACTCAATACTGGCATGATTCTCTGCCCACTACTTATAACTGTCAACCAGACTGAATCAGCCTGAGCCAAATGGAGCAGGCTCGAGATAGGAGAATCGAACAGAAGTTTAGTTTCAAAATGTGGGGAAGGGCTTGCAAGCAAGGGGCAGATTAGACACACATGCTGGGGCCCCGCCTCTAGTAGGGGGACCCGTTTTAGGGTGGCCAAATCTCAATTCTTATACTGAGGGCTGTGCAGTGAGTTGTAGCCCTGACAATGAGGAATACAGCTATAATGAGACAAATTTGATTCACTGCAGGGCTTCATGACAGGAACATGGGTACTTGTCTGAGTTCATCTGAGCTCAGAGAACTCCTGGTGATGGTCAAAGCAATACAATAATGATGTTATTTTGCCGGAGGGTGAGTGCAAAGGACTGTTGTTATGCCAAGTTCAGGGCACAGCCTGCTTTCTGGGCCTTAGCTCTAGAAAACAGGGAGCTCCTAAGATCCTGATAGAACTCAATGCACATGGTTAAGGTTTAATAGGGCATAATAGATGTAATAGATGACTCAGTGGATAGAACACTAGGCTTGGAGTCAGGAAGACCTGAGATAAATTCTGGCCTCAGACACTCACTAGCTATGTAACCCTGGGTAGGTCACTTAACCCTGTTTGCATTAATCCACTGGAGAAGGAAATGATAGCAAACCACTTCAGCATCTTTGTCAAGAAAACCCCATGGACAGTATGGTCCATGGGGACACAGAGAGTTGGCATCACTGAACAAAAATAGAGACTTAATAAATGTGTGTATATAGATTACTCAGCTCTTCACTCATGTCCACAGACATTCCTTTTTCCTTTAGTCAACTGGGCATATCAAACTTCAGGAGAAATTAATGAGCTTTGTACTAATGGAATTGAAAATGTAAAGAAAAGTTCCAACTCAATTGATTTCTAAGAAGGCAAGTGCAAGTAGCATTTTGAGGCTGATATTGCATCACTATCACTTTGTCTGGGATCATAAGCATTGGCTTGTTGCTTCTGAAATACTTATTGTCACCCTATTGTATAGGATAGGGAAGGAAATCTCCACTTCCAATTAATGCAGACAAAATAAACCCACATCTCTTAGGTGAGCCAATCACCTCCCACCCCTAATTAATGTATCTGCAGAGAACCCAGTCTTCTACAAACAAGTACTTAACCAATTTGGGAGAAGTGAAGTGCTCAATCATTGAATAAAATCATATAATGCCACATATGTATTGGGATTGGTTGAAAGACTCAAGCACATCTCTAACCTTACATATTTTACAGTAAGATAGCTTGGATTCCAACATTTTCCAAAAGGAGCCTTCCACCAGAAACATTTTCATTTAATTTTTATTTTATTTTTTCCCTCAATTACATTAAATAAAAATTCTTAACATTCATTTAAATTTTTTTTTTTTAGTTTCACATTTTCTCCATCCCTCCTTTCCCTCCCCCTACCTTGAGAAAGTATGAAGAACATTTTTTACAGGAGATTCCAGAAGTAGTGAATTCAGTGGTGGTTGAAGGAGTGATCAAGTTTTTCTCCTCCATCCCCTTGAGCAGGTGATACAACCTGGTGAATTTTGAAAGTTCTTAGAAAATTAGCATGAGTAGCAGTTTTCACCAGCACTTATGTAAGTGTTCCCCCAGCATCTGTGGCTGATCTGCTGCAGCTAAGAGACCTAGCAAAAACAAATTAGATACGCTGAAGAAAGGCCACTTCAAGACTCAATGTGTGTACCAATCTTTGGTACCCAGGAGAGCGACACCTAAACGGAACTTTATGAGGACTGTATGAAAGGAGGAAAAGGCCTCTA
This sequence comes from Pseudochirops corinnae, assembly GCA_028646515.1. Taxonomy (NCBI): domain Eukaryota; kingdom Metazoa; phylum Chordata; class Mammalia; order Diprotodontia; family Pseudocheiridae; genus Pseudochirops; species Pseudochirops corinnae. Next base: position 97,546,661 of record CM053587.1, on the reverse strand, counting down.
GTAACCAGGAACTACAAGTTACCTTTGGCCATATGTGCTCTCTATTCCTGTACCTAATTTCCCTATTAACTCCATATGTAATTGTGGCACAGTGTCACAGTCCCTTTTGCAGGGACTGATTTTAGAATCAATCATCCTTGTTACTAAACCTTCTAAGTAAATATCCCTTTGCAAAAGCTAATTGACATTAACTAGTTTATCAATATTGGGGAGAATACTGGATGGAGTCTTGTGACTTTTAGAAGCTTCCATCCCTTAGGCCACTCTAGGAACTTAAGGTGAGTAGTCATCCACTCTCTGGGAGTAGGAGATGTGAAAGTGAACCCAGAAGCAATGTTCCACTTACAAAGAAAGACAGGTACCAAACACAAGCACACTCAGGTTAGGATAATTTCACCAAGGTTCATGGACATCAACTGATTGCTGCTTTTTAGGCCTTAGATTCAAGTGATACTGTCAGGGCCAAGGAGAAGATTATGTTCTTAGTAACTCACCAAGCTAACTTGTAAACTTTGGGAGCTTGGGGAAATTTGTTTTCTCCACAGTACTCTGACCATTATGCTCTTCTAAAATTTGGTATTTCAGGTGCACTAACAACGTTTCTGAGAAGTGCTCTGGTATTCTGCTGACCCTGTGTTCTCAGTGACAAGGATGCTTTCCATAATCTCAAATATTTGGTTGGATGATACAATTCACTCAAACAAAGGTATTTATGCAAATGATATAGTCAGAACAAAATTATCACCCCTATGTAAACTCAAGGTACTCTTTCATACACATAAAATCAGTGGAGTAAAGAGTGGACACATGTAGGATAGACTAGTAGAAAGGGACATACATAGGGAATACACACAGTCAAGACACCTCACACTAGAAGGCTCTGATATCTTTTTTTACCTCTCATGGTATCCTCACTGATCCTCCTATGTGTAACATGACCATTGGGAAGGCCATTCCACCAGGGTTCCTTGGGCCTGCTCCTCTCTGGAACTCAACTTGACTCACTCCACAGCTGGATTCTCTGCTGTGTATGGCATCTCCCCCTGAAAGACTTGCTCCAAAGCAAGATATTATTGCCAGTTGGGGTAGAGGAGAAGGAGCAAAAGAAGTCCATTCCTTGCTGCATCTGGAAAGACATACAGGACCTCACTTCTCTGTTTCTTAACTGATAAAGTTCCCTGGCCTTAATGGATCCTCTGTGGGTTAATTTGCTATTTAAAAGGACGTGACTAAGCCTTCAGCCAATCAGTAGCCAGCCTCCTTATAATTTTATCAAGTTTGATTAAGGAGTTTCCTCATACCTCCTAAAAGAAAGGGCAGCTGGGTGGTGATAGAGTGCTTGGCCTGCAGTGTGTGTGTGTGTGTGTGTGTGTGTGTGTCTGTGTGTGTCTGTGTGTGTCTGTGTGTGTCTGTGTGTGTGTGTCTGTGTGTCTGTGTGTGTGTCTGTGTGTGTGTCTGTGTCTGTGTGTCTGTGTCTGTGTCTGTGTGTGTGTCTGTGTCTGTGTCTGTGTCTGTGTGTGTCTGTGTCTGTGTCTATGTGTCTGTGTGTCTGTGTGTAGGTAAAAGAGGCCATGGAGGGCCATCTCCAATCATTCTGATCTATATTTTGCTACTGAACCCATATGATTCTGGAAGAGAGAGGCTAGTGACTTTGTACATCCCTGCCACACTTAAATCCAGTTCACTAGCAGGTCAAAACATCACCTTCCTGATGCCATTGGTTCTCTTTGAGATCAAAGGAAGGACAAACAACAGCTCTATGACCTTGAGCAAGTCACTTAGCCTCAGTTTCCTCATTTGTAAAATGATCTGGAGAAGAAAGTGGCAAACTACTCCAATATCTTTGCCAAGAAAAAATGGGGTCATGATGAGTTAGACACAGTCTAAAATAGAGGTGGGGATACCTGTGGAAAACTAAGGGAAGGACTTTGGACTCAGTCAAAAGGCTGCACTGAAGGACCTAGAAGGCCACATTCACCAACCCTGATCTAAAAGAATAAAGGATAAACATTTCTTTGTATATCCATTGAATTCTTTTGATTCTCAATTTTACAGATGAGGAAAATGAGGTTCAGAGAGGTCTTATCTGAATTAAGGTCACATAGGTAGTAAATCTGAGGGGTAGGATTAAAATCTAGGTCTTCTTGATGACAATACACTATACTTGTATTCCTCAAGAAATCAGCAGTCTCTAATCATCTCTAATCCTAATCCTGCTAACAGAAGAGGGCTAAAAGACCTGCTAAAAATCTTTTAGTCTGAATTTTTAATTGTAGTCTTTTTTTTTTTTTTGGAGGGAGGAAGGCAGGGCAATTGGGGTTAAGTGACTTGCCCAAGGTCACACAGCTAGTAAGTGTTAAGTGCCTGAGGTCACATTTGAACTCAGGTCCTCCTGACTCCAGGGCCGGGTCCTCTATTCACTGCATCACGCAGCTGTCCCCTTAATTGTAGTCTCGTAGAGATAATGCTGTCTAAACTGTTACTACTGAATCCTGTATTGAGAACCTTAGGCAGCCCAGAGGAAGAGAACCGGCAGGAAACAGGTTTAGGAGCAAATGGAGACTTTGGTTTTCCTAAAGTTATAGCTTATGGCTATTCCCCACCCCCACCCACCAGCTGCATGTATTTCTGGTTATATAAATCCCCCGAAGTGTTAGTAGTCTCTATTGAGAGCAATTGAAACCCATGGGCAATTGTGTACCAGGATGCAATGAGTCCTAAGAAACGATTCTCTTGATGATCCTGTACTATACTTGCCTTTTTTGATTGATTGATGGTATTCAGAATACTCTTTATAAAAGGCTCTAAGTACAAATGGAGACATTCCTCTTCCCATTTCAAAGCTACTGCCTTCAAGTCAGCAAGCTGTTATTAAATATACCCTATGTGCCAGGAATTGTGCAATGTCTTGAGAGACAGGTTTGCTTGTTTTTTTTAAGACTTAGCTACTTTCTTGTAGGTGTGTCATTCCATTCCCTTAGTAATTTAGAAAAGAAAAAAAAAAGATTATCACTTAACCAAAAAATCTTAAAGGAACTCCCCCTCTATGAACTCGAATGCACATTAAGGAAAATTAACATAGCCAGGGGTTTTTCGGGAAGCCCTGGATGACTGTGACCAGTGTATTCTGAGTCACAGAAAGGAGTCACAGAAACAGGATTTGGTGAGCACCAGATTGTCTTTAAATACCATCTGAAGTATAGATAGTAATCAAGCATTATTTAATTACCCTATAGGAAAAGGTCCATTGTACAAGCTTGTTTATTTCATCTTTTACCTCTATGCTTCCATTTTCAAAGCAAAACAGAGCTGTGAAATGAGCAATTCAAGAACTATAATTATCTTGCAGTTAGAATTTGGATAATGCTAATGTAAACCTAATGACACAAAATGTGACAGCTTGAAAATTTCTAACTATTTAAGAGACATGCTTCTTTGTATGCATGCTTCAGCTGGATGAAATGGAAAGAACATTTCTGCACCCCAGATGAGGTTTGAAAATGTACTTCCCACCCCCCATTTGAAAATTATATCGTCACCTGTGTGGTACTATTCACCTGAAGTTTTGAGCCTTCAGTACAACACTGTGGCTTGACTAAATAAATAACTGTGTGCCATGAAGAGTGACATTTTCAATATGCAGTTGTACGAAGTAATATTTAAAAGCTTTCCATGTATTTTGCATATGCCTAATCCTGGTTCAGAGTGCTGGTCTGGGACTCGGGGAAACTAGGTTTCTGTGGCTCTCTCCCTGTGTAATTTTGGGCAAAACACTTAATCTGAGATTGTTTTCTCCTCTTGATCGGTTGATCAGATAATCCTTTTATAATGTTAATTATAAATCTGGACCCAAAGGTCTAGATCATAAATATTTTTTCTCCCATATTTGTAAATGTTCTTTAAATACAAATAGTTATAAGCAGGTATTATAACTGACTTGGAAATAAACTGATCCTAATTCAGAGTTGATCCAGCTTGGTCCTTTGAGGTATTTTAGTTCTTGATTATATATGAACCTCTTGAAGCTCTAATGATCTATATAACTCTATGATACTACACTATTAGCTCCCTGAGTCATGCTGTTAGCACCTCTCATGCCTTTGAGGACAGTGCCTGGAACATGCTAGGTACTGAAGAACTGTTTGAGTGAATGGATACAACGATCAAAGGCTAACCTTAGGAAAGCTGTTAAATAGACCAAATTGATTTCCAACCTTTATTTGCTTTTGGTGCTTCCTACTAAAATTCTTTCATTAATCCCACTTACATGGAATATATTGTTTTAGCAGTAGAATTAAATATAAGGAATGAACTAATCCAATGATCACCCTTTACAAATAGGGAAAATGAGGCTCAGAGAGATTAAAAACAAAAGAGAGTGTGAGTTCTGAGAGAGACGAAAGTTAGTGTGAGTTACTGAAAATGGGTGCAATTGGCACACCAAAGTTACACGTATGCTAAGGCTTAACTGACTAGAGTTGGGCACTGCTCCCATCCCAATTCCTTTGCTTGCCATGTCACAGTTAGAGTTAAGTTCCCTGCCCCTCATTCCATACTGTTCAAATGAATTTGCTAACAATAATAATAATAACTAGCATTCATATGGTTCTTTAAGGTTTGAAAAGCACGTTACTTCTCTTCTAATTTGATCCTCAAAACAACCCTGTGAAGTAGGAGCTATTATTGTCTTCATTTTAAAGATGAGAGTAGTTTTTAAAATGTGATGCTATTAGGTTATTTAGGCATATTAGGATACCCTGATTCAGAGGTCTACACTACCCCATTGTCTTGCCTCATGGGTGATAGGGCAGTCTCTAATTAGTTCTATATCAACTCTTTTCCTAAAACACTATATAAGTTAGAGCCTTGGAGAAGCTGTGTTGGGAGCTGAGTCAGAGGGCATATGTGCTGTATCAGCTTGCCCTTGGAACTGGGGACAGTGGTAGCCACCCACCTGCCTAGGCTCTTCTCCACTGAAATCTGTTCTTTTCCCTGAACTGTTCTCCCTTTGTGTCAGTGTTGCTCTTCAGAAACAGCTTTCTCCCCTTTTGCCCTGCAGTTAGTCAGCACACAGGGAAATAGAGGCAAGTATCTAGATATGAGTAATATAAATATAAATGGGAAATGGGTCCCTGTCTAGAAGAGTAAGTGTAAGGGTTGGAAGAAAGCATCCACATCATTGGTTATCAGGAGGAACGATGTGTTCCTTGAAAGAAGTGCTTTGGAGATGAAACAAAGAAAAATGATGTAAACAAGCAAAGGGATTCGTACCTGTATCAGGAAGCTGAATTGTGAAAGGATGGGGCACAGAGAAGGAAGTGAAGAAGGATCAGTGAACACCAGGAGCCACCTCACAATTAATGATATTGTCTCATCTGATCTCTGCAGCAAACCTGGGAAGGACCACAGGTATTGTTCACTCCATTTTGCCCCTGAAGGAGATGAGACTCCCTCAGAAGCTAATTGGCTTGCCCAAGGCCACCCAGCCAGTGTCAAAGACGAGATATGAACCGTGGTTTTTCCTGACTCCAAGTCTAGTGTTTTTATTTGTTTGTTTTATTGATGTGTTTTACATTACAAATACTTACCTAGTGCTCCCATTCTATGAGAGTTTCTTGTAACAAAAACTAACAATATGGTGCCCTCAACTTAAAGCACATACAACATTTCCTATCTCTAGCACTGCCCTACCTCTCTGCTTTTTTAACAAATAGACATTTTCTTTCTCTTTTCTCCACTCCCATCCCTACCCCTGTGGGGAAAAAGGAAAAAGAAAACAAATTCTTGTAACAAATATGAGGACTCAAACAAATCCAATTCCCTTAATTCCCTTTTAATAAAAAAAATCTATGTCTTATTCTGCACCCTAAATACATCACCGCTCTGTGGTGGAAAGCTTGCTTCATCTGTCCTCTGGAATCAGGAATGGTCATGGTATTGATCATAGTTCATACAATTTTCTGACCATCTGTTTTTACAGTGTTGTCATTGTATAAATTACTTTTATGGTTCTGCTCATTTCATTCTTCATCAGTTTCTGTGGGTCGTCATAATTATTCGTTTTTTATAATATTGGTGATGTAGGATCAAATGTTCTGGTTCTGATCACTTCACTCTATCAGTTCATCTAAGCCAGTAGGTCAAACAAACAGAAATGGGGCCATGAATCCACACATTGGAATACCTGCAATCTACACACTGATTTAGTTTTTAAAATGTGATGCTATTTATTTTTAAAGTATTTTATTTATTTGATGAAGTATTTCCCAGTTACATTTTAATATGCAGGTTCAAGTCTGCATTAGTTTTCAGTTGCCACACAAAAAGAACTGCTACAAATATTTTTGTACACATAGGACCTTTTCCTCTTTCTTTGATCCCTTTTTGGGTGAGGCCTAGCAGTGGTATAGCTGGGTCAAAGGGCACTTCAGTTGGAGCTTTTTCCGCTATGCTATGTTGTCTCTGTGAAAAAAGGCTCTTCCTAATGGGTATAGGGAACCTGGGTAATCTCAGAGGAAGCAGCCTCTTGTTCTCTAAGGAATGATGTAGATCTATAGACTCCATCAGGTGAGCAATGCGTCAATAATGGTAAGAGGAAGAAGAGATCAGTAGAAGAGTTGCTTAGGGTTACTGGCATATTTATCAACCTAACCAACCCAGAAAGGTCAGCTGTCTTCCCAAGGCAGGAATTTGGGGCAAGACAGAGAGTCAAACCTGACAACCACTACCCACTTCTGGTGATTCACTGTGTGTATGTGAATGGGGAGGGGAGATGGAAAATGCCAGGAAGAGGACAAGTGATAACAAGAAGAAGAAAGTTACAAAGCAAAAAACCCTAAATAGCTTGGGGATCCAGGCAGTCCTTTCCTCTGACTGAAGGTGAGAATTCAGAAAAGGAAGGCACAGCTGGCTAAGAAGTTAGAGTTGAGAAAAAGATTGGGGTTTGGGGCTATAACCTAAAATATCAGGGTGGTAGTTTTTGGCCAGGGATTGTTGTTCGGTTGTGTCCAACTTTTCATGACCCTGAGGACTATAGCAGGCCAATACTGTTCATGGAATTTCGTTGGCAGAGATACTGGAGTGGTTTGCCATTTCCTTCTCCAGTGGATCAAGGCAAACTGAGATGAAGTGACTTGCCTAGGGTCACATAGCTAGTAAGCGCCTGAGGCTGGATTTAACTCAGGTCTTCCTAATTCCAGGCCCAGTGGTCTATCCTCTGAATCATCTAGAGACCTCTTGGCCATTTAAGGATCAATATAAACATATCTGTTGTCTTATGAACCAAATCAAGAGGATTTTCTGCAGAAAAAGAAGGTAGGGAAAACTGTTCAAATGAATTTGCTAACAATAATAATAATAACTAGCATTCATATGGTTCTTTAAGGTTTGAAAAGCACGTTGCTTCTCTTCTAATTTGATCCTCAAAACAACCCTGTGAAGTAGGAGCTATTATTGTCTTCATTTTAAAGATGAGAAAACCAGGGCTGAAAGATATTAAGTGACCTGTCCAGGATCACAAAGCTAATGAGTATCTGAGTCAAGATTTGAACCTACGTCTTTCTTACTGCAGGCCCTATGCTACCCAACTGGCTCCAGTTTGACCTGTAGAGGATGGCATATACAACACAGGGAGATGAATGAAAAACTGGAGAGACAAAGTTTCTGGGCAATTAATAATAATCAGGTTATTAATTATGCTAACCGATAATCGATAAATTAATGGTCAGTGTTTTCTCTCAGTAACCAAAGATTCCCAAATGAAGATACTGAATGCCTTAATAAATGTTCAGAAAAGAGGGTTGTCCCTGACAGGTGAAAATCAACCCTGATTGGAGAACAATTAATGAGGGGTGGGCATATTACTGAGGAGGTGGGCTAAAAGTCTTCAGCTCCTCTTGCTGAGAGCCTAGCTTGATGATGAGACTCAGCTGCCTCCAGCAATCTGGACAGAGAAATTCATCTCTACCCAGACCATCCTTGTTGATTTTCTCCTTCATGAACTATTTCTCTAAACTCCAATGAAGGGGTCCAAGGACATGGACTTCAAGCTTTGGGACTGGAATTCACCTAGATTAGATTCTGTTTCCTGTCTGAAGAGAAGTAAGGCATCCTAGTTGGGTGGAGTCCCAATCAAGACAGAGCAGCACGGTCCCGGAGAATTTGGGCAATCGTATCTATCAGCAGTGTCCTTCAGAGACAGACTGACTTACAGGGGCCAGTCCCTGGATGAGGAAATAGGAAAAAAAAACTTTGACCCTAACTTAATAATTGGTTATTAGCACAAGAGGAAAATAGTCACTTTTCTCAATAGGAAAAAGAATAAAAAAAGAAAGGGTCAGAGATTCACAGGAGATGATGTCCGAAGATAATAATAATAGCACTAACACAGCTTTGTGCTTACAAAGAGCTTTCTGGTTTACAAAGTGCTTTATTTACGTATTTTTATCTCATTTGATCCTCACAACACCCCTCTAAGGAAGGTGCTCTTATTACCACCTTTTTATAGATGAGACTGATGCAAACAGAGACCAAGCTTACCCAGCTAATAAATATCGGAGGCTGGACTCTTATCTTTTTGACTCCAGCTATACACTTTAGAAGAGAGTCATCAACAAAACCCATGACTTCACATGTCTATCCAAATTTAAAAGTATGGGTTAAAAATATTTTTGTTCAGTTGTTTCAGCCTCTTTGTGACCCCATTTGGGATTTTTTGGCAAATATATTGGAATGGTTTACTATTTCCTTCCCCATCTCATTTTATAGATGTGAAAATTGAGGCAAACAGGGTTAAGTGACTTGCCCAGGGTCACACAGCTAGTAAGAGTCACGTTTGAATGCAGGTCTTCCTGATTCCAGGCCCTGCACTCTATCACCACCTAGCTGCCCCACTTTGGAAGAGAATCATCAACAAAATCTATGGCTTCACACATCTACACAAATTCAATAAGTACGGGTGATAAATAGGGTTTACTAGATAGACTGATGCAAGGAGACAAATTTGACCTCATAGGTATTCATGAGACATAGAGAGATGGGAGTCATGTATGGAAGGGTGTAGGCCATTCAGAAGGAACAGAAAGATCAAAGGGGATAGCATTGCATATTAAAGATAGATGCTCACATGTAGGAACCCAGGCAGGTGAAGGAGGAAATATGGTCAACAGGATTAAGATAAGGATTGGTTCAGGAAGCTAGAAAGAAAAATTGTGGATTTTTGGAATTATTAGATGAGGAGTTTAGGAAATAGATTTAAAAAAAAACTTGGCAGAGAAGTATGATGAGGCGCTTCAACTGTCTGGACAGCTGTTGAAGCTGTCTGCCAAAAAGCAGAGCAATGGATCAATTGGTGACTTGGCTTTATGATGATTTCATTGTTTAAAACATAGAGCTAAAAAGGAGCTGCTCTTTTAAATCCAATTCTGACTAATAAAGAAGAACTCTGGTGTAGCTGGAACAATAGGAACTTTTGGGGGCAAGTGCCCACTCCATCATAAAGTTTGTGGTAGGAGAGAGGATTGCTGGACATGATCCAACATGCACCAAAATTTTTGAGAAAGTTATTTTCAAAGTGTTCTGGGAAAGGACATGTAGGGTCCAAATGGTTGAACATTTTACAGGAGAAGCTGGAGCTAGAAGAGCAGTCCTTAACCTTTTTTGTATGTTGTGGATTCATTTAGCAGTCTGGTCAGTCAGTCAATATTTATTAAGCACCTACTGTTTACCAGACACTGTACTAAGTGCTGAGGATACAAAGAAAGACAAAAAACAGGGCCTGCTCTCAGGGAGCTCATAGTCTAAGGGGGGAGATAACACACAAACAACTATGATGAAGAAATGATGAAGACGGGATGAATTAGAGACAGCTTCATAAGGAAGGCAATACCCCTAAGGGATGAGGAAAGACTTCTCATAGAAGGGGATTTTAGCTGGGACTTTAAGGAAGCCGGGAGGCAAAAGGGAGAACGGAGAGAATTCCAGACATGGGGAGGGGGACAGACAGTGAAAGTGCCTGGAATTGGTAGAGGGAGTGTCTTGTGGGAGAAACAAGAAAGAAGCTAATGTCACTGGATGGCAGAGTAATTTAGGGCTGGGAGGTGAAGAAGACTGGAAAGTTAGGAAGGGACCAGGTCCTACAGGTCTTTGAATGGCAAATAGAAGATTTTATATTTACTCCTGGATGTAATAGGAAACTACTGGACTTTATGGAATAGGAAAGTGACAAGGTCAGATCTTCATTTTAGGAAGATTAATTTAACACTGAGCAGAGAATGGACTAGAGTGAGGAGGACTGAGGTAGGGAGAACACTGAGAAGGCTACTGCAATAGTCTAAGCATGAGGGTCTGCAACAGGGCTGTGGCAGTGTCAGAGCAGAGAAGGGGGTATATAAGAGAGATGCCAGGAAGGTAAATCAATGGACATGGCAACACATTGCATATGAGGGAGTGAAGGAGAGTGAAGAGTTGAAGATGAACACTTAGGTGGCAAAGGCTGACTGCCTGGGAGGATAGTGGTACCTTCAAAAATAATAGGGAAGCTTGGAAGGGAAGAGATTTTGGGGGAAAAGATAATGAATTCAATTTTGGATCCGTTGAATTTAAGATGTTCACAGGACATCCAATTCAGTGTGTCCAATAGGCAATTAGAGATGGAATCTAAAGGTTAGGAGGTAAGATATGTCTGCATAAGTAGATCTGAGAATCATTAGCATAGAGATGATCATTGATTCTTTGGGAACCAGTGAGATCACCAAGTTAAAGCATATAGAGGGAGCACTTGAGAGAGCCCAGGACAGAGCCACAGAGGACACTCACTGTTAGTAGGTGTGACCTGGATGAAGATCCAACCAAGGAGCATGGGAAGGAGCAGTCAGCCAGGTAGTGTCACGAGTAACTCGAGAGAGGACATTATCAAGGAGAAGTGGGCGACTGACAATGTCAACAACTAGAGAGAGGTCAAGGAAGAGGGAGATTGAGAAAAGCCTGTAGATCTGCTGATTGGGAAGTCAGCCTTAAGTTTGGGAAACGCAATTTTGGTTGAATGATGAGTCAGAAGCCGAACTATAATGAGTTAAGAAAGTGAGAGAAATGGAAGTGGAGGTAACTATTGAGGAATTCAGCAATGAAAGGAAGGTGAGATTTAGGGATATAAATAGTTGGGATGGACAGATTAAATGAAGGTCTGGTGAAGCCTATGGACCACTTCACAGAATGATATCTAAAACACATACAATAGGAGCAGCTAAGTGGTGCCATGGATAGAGTACTGGCCCTGGAGTCTGGAGGACCTGAGTTCAAATCCAGCCTCAGACACTTATTAGCTGTGTGACCCTGGGCAAGTCACTTAACCCCAATTGTCTCCAAAAAAAGAAGAAAAGATACATAAAATATAGAATTGCAAAGGAAACAATTAAATTCAAAGATGATTGCAGGAATTTTTTTTTTTAAGTTAATGGATCCCAGGGTAGGAACATTTGTAGAGAGATTGGAAACTTAAAAATGAAATTCCTTTTTTTTTTTAACCAGTCCTGTGATCTCATCAATGTAGGAAGCACTTGGTGAGGAACTTATGCAAATGCAAATGCAGGTGGACACACACTCTGCCACTTACAAAGTGCCTGAGGACACTGGTCAAATATGAAATCCTGCTGATATAAGTAGAAATTATTCCAAGAAGAAGAAAAAGATGAAGATACCTAGAGATTAAGATGACTGCAGGAGGAATTTGTCAACTAACTGAAATTTTGAAGACATTGTATAGAAGACTAAAGTAAAAGGGAAGTAACTAAGGATAAACACAAAAGAGTACTATGTCCTGTAAAAATAGTGTCAGGAAGAAAAAAACACTGGCCACAGGGAGCTTTGGTTCACCCCAGATTCCGAATTCTAACCTTATGTCACTAGCAGGACCTATGATCTAGAACCACAGTCTCAGAGTCTTCATCTAAAGACTGGCCCAACTAAAATCACGAATCCAGCAGCAGTCTGAGACTGTGTTCTGTTTACTGTTTCCCTTTGCCCATTCTCAGGAGTGACTATGGGGAACAAATCAAACCAAACTCTGTCTTCCCTAGAACTCCTGGGTTCAGAGCAGTTTAGGTAGCATGTTGGGGTTTCCCGTATCTAGGAGAGGACAATGTGAGCAGCTGCAGGTCAAGTGTTCTGTTTTATTGATTTTATTAATTCTACAGAGAGAACAAAGTATTGTGTACAGGTTTTATTTGTTTTTTAGAGAATGTCAGGAATTCTAAAATCTAGAATGAGCTGAGGTAGACAACGCTAAGAGCAACAAAGGGTTTTTGTTTTGTTTTGTTTTGTTCTTTATCTATGTTGGTGGCAGGAAAAGGATCAGAGAAGAGTTAGCTCTAATGTTTACTGGGAAATGGGTTGATGAGGGACAATGGTAAGAAGGCTGAACTATTTGATTATTCTTGTTCTTTTGTTTTCTCTTCCAAGGAAAATGATCATTGGATTGAGAAAGATGGAATGAAAGTGCTTAACAAGGAATGGAAACCCAAGATGACTGAAATAAGAGTAAGTGCTAGATGCTTTCATTAAGTACAAATTATCAGGCCCAGAAAGACCTTAGCCTTTATTTCCGAAAGAACTAACTGGAAGATGTGATTTCTGAGTCGTTCCTGATCTCTAAAAGACCTTGGAGATTAGGACAGGTACTTCGCTGGTTGGTTGAAAAGGACCAAAATGACATCACTATGCTAGAGTCAAGTTACAGTGTGTCCAATTGCGGATGATCAGACCAATACCAGCTCTAAATGTTCTACCACAGTTTGGGCACAAATAGTCCATGTGAACATTTGAGTGAATACTCTAAATTTGCGCATCTCACACTTCTTTTGAGCTATTTCAATTTTGCTTTGCTCATAAAGCACAGAACCTTCTCTAATGTGGGCACGCCACGCTGGGCCAGTCTCTCACATGTCCCACAATCAATTCTAAAGTTCTTAAGAGAGACCTTGAGAGTGTCCTTGTATTGACTCTTCTTACCACCATGTGAGCACCTGCCTTGTGTGAATTCTCCATAAAATAATCTTTTTGGAAAATGTCCTCTACTTCAGAGAGCATAACTCTGATGGGCTGGCCCCACTCTCTGAAATCAAAATGTATGTCAAAAAGAAGAGGTGCCTCAGAACCGGGAAAAGTCCAGTGTAGTCTCAATTTTAAGGGAAAAAAAAGGAAAGGCTGGACTCTGAAACCTATAAACCAGGGTATTTGACTTCTTGTTCTTCTTCTTCTTCTTCTTCTTCTTTTTTTGCTAGCAGAATTCTAGAACATATTTATTAAATTTGAGGGTTTGTGAGCTCCTAAAAAAGGAAGATTACTGTCATTGTTCAAGGAAGCAAGGATCATCAAAAGCCAGTTTGGCTTCATAAAGAATAGATAATGCTACATTAAATCCTTTTTCTTTTTCTTTTTTTTTTTCTTTTGACAAGGCAGCTAAACTTGTAGATCAGGGAAATTCCATTGATCCAAAATACTTTAATTTCTGCAAATCATTTCATAAGATGGCAGTGAGATTTTGGCTGCATGACAATATAGCTAGGTGAATTCAGAGCTGATTTAATGACTAGAACATAAAAAATAGTAATTAAAGTGGTTGCCATATTTATCAATTTAGAGAGGTTTCTACTGATTGCTCTACAAGTCTCTCTTTTGTCGCTTGCTGTTCACTTTTTTTTTTTAAAGAATGACTTCAGTGAATGAGCACTGGCCCTGGAGTTAGGAGGACCTGAGTTCTAATCCGACCTCAGACACTTGACACACTTACTAGCTGTGTGACCTTTTGGGCAAGTCACTTAACCCCAATTGCCCTGCCTTCCCCCCTCCAAAAAAACCCCAAAACAATGACTTGAACATAAGCAGAGATTAAAATGCTCATCAGGTGACATGAATTTAGAAGTACAGAAAGTCAAGTCAATAAGCATTTATTTTGTTGCTGTTGTTCAGTCATTTTTCAGCCATGTCCAATTCTTTGCGACCCAATTTGGGGTTTTCTTGGAAAAGATATTGGAGTAATTTACCACTTACTTCTCTAGTTCATTTTACAGATGAGGAAAAACTGAGGCAAATAGAGTTAAGTGACTTGCCCAGGGTCACACAGGCATTAAGGGTCTTAGGCCAGGTTTAAACTCTAAAAGAAGAGTCTTCCTGATTTCTCAGGCCTGTTCTCTATCCACCGCACAGCCCAACTCCCTTACGCATTTATTAAGTAACTACTGGTGCCTGGAATTGTGCTAAGCTGTGGGGACACTAAGAATGGCAGAATAAACAAACAAGCACCGTAAGGCCTCCTCTGAAGCCTTTGACACTGGAGGTCACCTTCTTCTCCGGAAATTCTCTCTTCTCTAGGCTTTTGTGACACTGCTCTCTCCTGGTTATCCTCCCCCCTGTTGGCTCCTTCTGTCACCTTTGTGGGGGTCTGTCCTGGACCCACTTCTCCCTCCACACCATCACCCTTGGTGATCTCATTGGCTCCCACAACCCAATGTTTATCTGTGCAGACAATTCCCAGATTGACACATCTTAGCCTTTGTTCTGTGCTTCAGTCTGACATGGCCAGCTATCTTTTGGATATCTCAAGTAGAATGTCCTGTAGGCATCTCAAAGCCAATATGTTCAGTATAGCTCATTATCTGTTCCTTCCAAATATTCCCTTCTCATGTACTTTCCTATTATTGTCAAGGGCTCCACAACCCTCCTGGTCACCCAGGCCTGCAACTTTGGCATCAACTTTGACTTTTCTCTTGTCCTCTCTCTACACAGTCGTGTTGTTGTTGTTGTTGAGTCATTTTTCAGTCTTGTCTGACTCTTTGTGACCCCATTTGGGATTTTCTTGGCAGAGACACTGGAGTGGTTTGCCATTTCCTTCTTCAGCTCATTTTTTAGATGAGGAAACTGAGGCAAAAGGGCTTAAGTGGCTAACCCAGGGTCACACAGCTAGTAAGTGTCTGAGGCCAGATTTGAACTCAGCTACATGGCCAACCTGTTGCTAAATCTTATTTCTACCTTCACAACTTCTCTTCCCTATGTCCCCTTTCCTCCACTCACAGTCATGATCCTATTGCATGCTCTCATTATTTTACACCTGACTATTCTAATAGACTTCTGGTTGGTCTCCTTGCTTCAAGTTCTTCTCTACTATTACCCATCCTCCAGTTAGCTGCCCAAATGACCTTCCATTCTAGGATTAAATACACAATCCTATGTTTGACTTTTAAAGTCCTTTACAATCTGGCCCGTTCCTATCTTTCTAGTTGTATACTCTTCTTCCTTCCTAGCACCCTATGATCTGGTAACACTAGCCTTTCTTCTGCTTCTGGCACATGGCACCCCATGCTCTACTCTATATATTTTTACTCAATGTCTCCCATTAAGGCCATCATCACCTTCCCATCACCCACCTTCCCCACTGCTAGTGCTTTCCTTCTGAGATTATCTCCCATCTGCTCTGCATTTATCTTGTAGGTTGATAGTTGTTTGCATGTTTTCTCCAATATTGGTATACGAGTTCCTTAAGGGCAGAAATGGGTTTTTAGGGGTGGCTATGTGGTGCAGTGAATAGAGCACTGGCCCTGGAGTCAGGAGGACCTGAGTTCAAATCCAGCCTCAGACACTTGACATATAAAACTAGCCATGCGACCTTGGGCAAGTCACTTAACCCCAATTGCCCTGCCCTCCCCTCTCCAAAAACAAACAAACAAACAAAAAAGAAATGGGTTTTTATCTGTCTTTGTATCCCTATCACTTAGCACAGTACCTGACACACAGTAAGTGCTTAATAACTGATTATTGATTGATTAATGGAGCATTATTGAACCATAAGAGATAATTTCAGAGAATCCTAGATAGTATGAACTGATGCATACTGAAGTGAACAGAACCAGCAGAACAATTTTGTGACAGAAACACTGTAAAGAAAAACAATTTTGAAAGACTTAAGAACTTTGGCAATTGCAATGACCAACTATATCTCTGGAGAACTTATGAGAACTCCAGACAACTGATCTCCTGGGTCCATCTTTTGTATAATCCAACTTGAGTTTTCCTTTTGTTGAACTTCTTGAGACCATACAAATGATCAAAAATCATCTTCATCCTCCTTTTTAGGCTCCATCATGGCCCCCCCAATTTCTTTGATTCTCAGGGTTCATTTCTGATTGATGTTGAATTGTTTATTTTATTTTTATGATCTTCACGTTTCCTACTACATGAACCAGTTGGATATTGATGTCTCTTTCAATGTTCTTCTACAGCTCTTCAGTAGCTCTCTTAAATTACTTCTATTGTTGTATCTGATGCCCCTCTTTAAGCACTCTTTGACAGCTCCAACTTTCTGTCCATGTTTCTTACTGTGGCACATATACTGTTGAATACAGGTACTGAAATCTTGGTGGAAAATGCATTTGTTCATGGTAATTACAGAAGTTGGGTTTTTTAAAAAAATATTCTTTTTTTTTTTTAAGAGTCTACCAGTTGGATTCATGCCATCAGAATAAAAGATCACTTATTGGCATTCAAATCTAAGTATGTCTATGTGCTTTTCAAAATTATTTGTGACTTCAATGCAATTTTGTCATCTGTTCCATTATTAAGTATAATTTTAAGATTTCATTTCCCTTGAGATCTCCAACTTTTCTCTATTCAGATATTAATAGTGCCTCAATTTTATCTCTTATTTCATCTCTTCTAGGCTTTGAGATGAAGTTTTGTTTTATGAATACCCAGCACTGGTCAGCAATATGTGGTTGTATGTCTTAGAACTAAGGCTCCTTTTGACAAAAAGTAGCATGAAGCCTTTGCTTATAACTTTTTCCAATTCTGTTATGATTTAATATTAGCCCATGATGAAAGTATTTATGCCTTCAGTCCATTTAATGCATACTCATAGTCGGCCTGTTTTTGTCATCAGCACTCCCTGTAGTATGTATACTGAAGTATGTATTGCAAGTAAGATGTGGATATTTTTGATCTGCTCTGATGTATCTTACAATCTTGGAGTTCCAGCACATTAAGAAGTGTCACTCTGGTCCAATAGCAAGAGATAGTAAGAGAAACCCCATTTAAAGTTACTGTAGACATTATAAAATATTTGGGAATCTACCTGCCAAAATAAACCCAGTACCTATATGAACACAACTGCAAAACACTTTTCACACAAATAAAATCGGATCTAACTAATTGGAAAAACATCAATTGCT